>JACGWO010000011.1:9540218-10140218 GCA_034509735.1 Sesamum alatum | reverse complement strand
CTTGTGGATGAGGGGCGAGTTATGCGCTATGATCTTTTTTAGTGATTAATGTGTACTAGGGCCTGTAACTGCTTATAACTGTCGCTACGTTCGGTTTACTTTCTGTTACATTAGTGGCTATATGTTTCTAACTGTTGCTTTGCGGAGTTTTTTTTAAGTATCTGTACCCTTTACTCCGTTATCTGATGATATGAACACCTTCATTTGCTCGTTGTTGCTTTATGAATGGATAATCTATGAAGGGATTTGAATATTGTATCGTAAAATTTACGATGTAGATTGCATATAAAGCCGCAAATTTGTACATATTGTGTTGTTGGGAAGTTTCAATTATGGATCCTTTATGGATGTATTATTTATGTTTTATTGTACAGTAGGCAAGTACTAAGGGAAGGTGCAACAAGTATATTTGATGCTAATGTATGGAGAGATATCTGACAATAGGAGGATATCCCCTTAACCACATCCTGGAATCTAGGAACCTCATCCGCAATAGACTCCCTTATCCTTCCCTGAAAATCAAGGACTCCAATACTAGGAGATAACCTTCCCACCGAATAACTGGGGGATTCGACCTTATCCAATTGGTTGAGGGGTTACCTATAGTCCAGCGGAAAAAGCTAAATTCAATGTCAATTACAACTGTGTTCCTTGAAGGGATAGCCCAACAATTTGTGCTAGAGATTTTCTACTAGAAGTCTTGTATTTGAACTTGAGTGTGTGAGTGAGTGCAAAAAAACAAAAAAAAAAAAATGTCAACTACAACTTTAATTTCTACCTTGGAGTTTCACACTTTGAACATTGAATTTCAAGCTCCCACTTTACATAAAAAATGAGGGATTTCACTCTCAACTTCCCTCATTTGTACTCTATTAATTCTATCGTTTTTACTTTTTTATTTTGTACTCCAAGTGGATCCAAGCACCATTTTTTTGCTCGCATCATATTGTATTTAGATTGGCGGATTTAAATATATTGATTTCAAATCTATGATAACAAGGAAAAAAAATGCAATTTTAGTCCTGTAACTTAGGGGGTGATATTCTTAATCCTGCAAGAATTGATTTTTGCAATTTAGTTCTATAACATTAAAGTTTGGCAATTTTGTCCATTTTAAGCCAATTTGGCCGGAGCAATGCATGTGACTTGCACATGACCCAATTAAATTGCATTTTTAGTCCTATAACTTTGGGTTAGCATTTTTGGTTCTACACGAAATGATTTATAGGACTAAAATTGCAAATTAATTGGGTCATGTGTTAGTCACATACTATTTTTTTGGCCAAATTGGCCGAAAAATGACTAAAATTATCAAAATTTTAAAGTTACTAGACTAAATTGCGAAAATAAATTCATTCAAGACCAAACTGCCATCCCCTAGTTAAATGCAAAATTGGTCCCATACTATAGGTCTAGTTGCAAGTTTAGTCCTATGCTTTTGGAAGTAGCCAAGTAGTCCCACACTTTAAATTTGGGAAAAATGCAAGCAACCCCCTTTGTGATATTGTTAATGAACAAATTATCCGCTTTTGAAAAATAAAATAGCAATTTACCTCCCCGTGTTTCTTAAAACAGAAGCAACTTACCTGCCCGTGCAGATAGTGAGGTAAATTACTTTTTTTTTTTTTTTTTCATATAGGGGTAACTTGCTAAATTGCAATATCATATGGAGGTAAATTGCATTAAAACCCTTTAAATTTGATTGCAAAAGTAATCCGTAGTTAATTCTAACGGTAAGGCCACGTGTTTCGCACGTGGACATTACTATTACTGGTTCTTTAGGTTTTTTTAACCTACTGCAACAGGTTTTCGGTCAATTAGTAAAAAAAAAAAAAAACTGCAGTAAAAATATGAGGATAGAGAAAATCTAATATATTTCTAGTCCAAAAAGAAAACCTTAATCCCTTCTCTTTCTCTCTGATTCGAATGTGAAGAAGACTGAAGATGCTACGCTAGGAGGGAAGAAGCAGTCATTTAGAGAGAAGATTTTACGACCTCACGAGTTACTAGAATGCCCAACACCAGACTACAGTATGTGAAGATTTTTTTTTTTTTTTTTTTTTTTTGCGAAGTTGAGTATTTGACTAAAGAAAAAGGGAGCATGCTTTAGGTACTTTTTATGTTTGACTTTTTTTTTTTAGAGTTGTTGTATTATTGAGTTGTTGCTTTTACTTTTTTATTTTTTCTGTAGTTGACCAAAGCATGCATCATGTTTTACACTTGTGGATTCTTTGTGTTTGTGGTCCCTTATGCCTTTTTGTAGTTGACTGAAGTATGGGCATGCTTTATTGTATTTTTCCTGTATTTTATTTCTATTTTGTATGTATTTTATTTGTAGTCTCTTCTGTATTGCCTCTGTTGCTGCAGGTAATGTTTATGTTTTTTTATATTCTTTATTCAGGGAAAGACACATGCTTTGTAACTTTTAAAATTCACCATAGGGGTGATTTAAATGATCAACCTACAACATTATATGAGGGAGGGATTGTGTCTGTTTTTTATTGTGTTGATCTGTCAACACTTTCATTAAAGGTGTTGGATAAATTCTCTGCAGAAATAGGGTATTTTGGGAATGTAAAATACTACAAGATTTGATGCTTTAGATAAATTAAGCGAGATAATATGTGAAACTGAACTGTGGCAGTTAGTGATGGTCAGAGGCCTAAAATTAACCTATATTTAGGTGCTGAAAAAGTCTCCGCACAATATGAAAACACAAAGAACATGGTAGATAGGGGAGATGATAGGATTGTGACAAACAATGAGGAAGATGGGACAAAAAGTGAGTTATTTGACAGTGACTACAACTTAGATGACGAAGATAGTCTAGGGACTGATGATGCACTATTTGAAAAATATGTAGATAAAGATGCAGACTACACTGGACTAAATGAAGGGGATGGGACTGATCATGAGGCTTCATCTAAGGGAGAGGCGTGTGGTACATTGGGGAGTAGTGATGCATTTGATAGTGGTAAGGAATCAGATGATGGGTTGGGGATAGAAATTATTCTATCTTCAATCCCATTGATAAGTTTGCACCTGATATTGTAATGGGGATGATATTTAGTAATAAGAAAGAGTTTAAAGAAGTTGTACAGTCTCATGCAATCAAGACATGCAAGAACTTGAAAATTACTAAAAATGACAACAAAAGAGAATATGCTTAATCTAAAGAAGAAGCTTGTGAATAGCACAATAATGCACTGAAAGTAAAAATAAAGCTTCATTTCAAATCAAAGAATATAACCCTAATCATACATGTGGGAGAAGCTTCCATGTGAGGAATGTTAAAACAGAATGGCTTTCTAAAGAGTATGAAGAGGCTTTTAGGTCTGATTCTAAGAGGGGTGTTAAGGTCTTTAGAAACAATGTCATTAAGGATATAAAGTGCAATATGTCAAAGTACCAAGCTTACAGAGCTAAGAGAAAAGCCTTAACAACAATTGAAGGTAATTCTAATGAGCAATACTCCAAATTATGGGATTATGCTAGTGCTTTAAGAAGAAAAAATCGAGGAACAACTGTCATTCTGAATTTGAGTGATGATGTTGAAGCAGTTGGGAGCAAAAATTTGAAAGATTTTATGTCAATACCTATAATTGGTATTGACGGATGTCATTTAAAAGGTCCACATAAGAGGGTTCTATTGTGTGCAGTTTCAATAGATCCTATAATGCATTGTTTCCAATTAGATATGCTAGTAACTAGTGAAACAAAGATTGCATGGGAGTGGTTCTTGAAGCTACTGAAAGAAGAGCTTATGATAGAGAGGGATGATGTGTTCACATTCATAAGTGATAAACAAAAGGGTCTTGTCCCTGCATTTGAGAAGGTATGCTCAGGTGCTGACAACAGGTTTTGTGTCAAACACCTATATGGGAATATGAAATCAACTGGTTTCAAAGGTTTAACATTTAAAAGAGGGCTATGGAATGCATCCAGAGCAACTACCATTTCAGAGTTTGATGAGTGTGTGAAAGAAATTGGGATGTTGGACGCCTTATGCTTAGAATGGTTGAAAGACAAACATGCTTCACAGTGGACAAGATCACATATTATTTCATTGCCTAAATGTGATATTTTGCTCAATAATGTAAGTGATTCTTTCAATAGTACCATTCTAGAGGCTTCGGGGAAGCCTATACTAACCATACTGGAGTGGATTAGAGAGTTTCTCATGATAAGACTTCAGCAAAACAGGGATAAATGTGAAGAAAAATGGGTAGGAAAAAAGTTGTGTCCTAAGATACAGAAAATCATTAAAAAAAACATGGGGAAGATGGAGAATTGTATACCAATCAAGTCAACAGACTAGGCATATGAGATATCTTGCTACGATGGGGTAGATACTCTGTTGAGTTTAAGGGCACACACCTACTCTTAAAGAAGATGGCAATTGAGTAGGATTCCCTGTAAACATGGCATAAGTGCAATCTGTTGTCAAAAGTTGAACCATGAAGACATTGTTCATGAATCCTATACTGTTCAAACATATAGGAAGGTATATCAGCCTACAATTATGCCAATAGATGGGCCTAGCTTGTGGAAAAATCAGGTTACATCCCACCTATTCCACCAAACTTTGGAAGGAAAAAAAGAAGACCAGCTAGACCAAGAAAATTTGATCGAGATGAACAACCAAGGAGTAGGAAAGAGAAAAGAGGTGCAAACAGTAAACTAAAAATGAAAAGGCAAGCACGAAAAGTTAAATGCAAGTTCTGTGAGGGAATAGGTCATAACAAGAAGGGATGCACATGGAGAAAATTTACTAAAGAGTTCCCTGCTAAAGATGTGCCTCAACCAATCCCTATTGCTGAGGATGTCCCTCAACCAATCCCTGTTACTGAGAAGTTCCCTGCTGCAGATGTTGCTGAAGAGATTTCCGTTGCTGGAGATGTGCCATCAACAACACAAGAGGCATCACAAAATTTGGAGGCTGCAGTTAAATCACAAAATGCTTCAAAGAAGGCTTCAAAAGACAAGTCTTAAGAGAAAAGAAAGGCTTGAACTGTCTTTTGGGGGTGGTTGTACCTTTTGTTTTAACTTAAATCTCCTTTTGGATGGAATTTCTTATCAAACTGTTGTTTAGTTTTGGGTGTACAATGCTACATTTGCTGTAAAATGGTAACTTTGGTGCTATGTTAACTTTGGTGCTATGTCAAGTGCATATTTTAGTTGAACATGTGTTATTAACATGTGCATTTTTTGCTTCCATAACATTTGAAATTTAAAGACCATAGTTCACTACATCTAAAATAACAGTTCATTACAATCCTTCAAACAAATAACTTGAACACAAATGAAATCCTAGAAATAAACAATAACATAAGAATAAATTCCTCCGCCGTTGCAAGTGTGCATTCTCCGCCTTCAAAGCCTTCATCATTTCATTGAAAATTTTAATCTTGCCTCCCATTCGATTTATCGGTGTAATAACCCGGGAATTGTCTCCTTTGGTCTTGCACACATTGGTATATCTTCCCAGGAAAAAAAATTCCACAATCTTCGACAGTCATACCTTTCGAGCAATAGAAAAATCTTATTCCCGGATTTTCAGGTGTCCAAGAAGTCCTCAATTGAGCAACTCTCCAAAATAGTACATGACCCGTTGATGATTTTGTGTTGTAGAAGATGAAGATATTTTTGCCTCTCCTATTCCACAAGAACATTGCGGTAAAAGAAAAAAAAAAGTTTGAGGTGAAGAGAACAAGAGAGATGATAATAAAAAGGACAAGGTGCCGCATATAGAGCATTTTCTTATCTTGTCTCCGCTCTTTTGGGCCAGAAGACAGTTTTTTGCCTCCAAAACAACTCTTATACACATTTTTCTAGGGATGCTCATGGTGTGATTTCGGTTTTTTTAAAGCTATTTTCAAGTTGAATTGCCATTGGTGGTTTTATAAAATAAATTTTTCAAATTGCCACTTTTAGAACCAAAATCAAAGGTGCGGTTTCGGGCGTTTGGCGGTTTTAATACTTATAACAAAAATAACAGGTTGAGACTAATAAAAATCAAGAAGTAAAACAAGTATTTGTATTAAGCAAGCACAAAAGACCAACATTCTGCATTATAGACCACCAACACTCTCCACAACTTTAAATAAATTAAAATAGAAGAACATATGTAGTAATTAATTCCTAAAGCCATGAGCTTGATATCAATATCGACAATCTAGAAAATTAAGCAACATGAAAACACTTAATCAAACAAAGGCCAATGGCCGGTTATGAACATATCAAATATATTGTCAAGAAAGCATATCAAGTTTAATTAATCCTTAATCAATATGCGATAATTAGTACCAAGTAATACTCTAGACATAACAATTCATATTATCAATATTTTCCCAATACTTATTGAATTTGTCTCTCATGCGAATAGTCATTGTTGTCATGTGATAGTTTCCCTTATTCATCATAGTAGACAACTGATATGCAAAGTTGCAAGTTCACGGAAAGATGCATTTGAAGTGATATAAGATGAACCAGAGTATTTCAACATCACATTATAAAAGATTTTCAAAAACTTCATAGAATTTCTGCGTCGGGGTAAGCGGGCTAGCGGCGACGCTTGGTGAAGGCGGTAGAGGTGCGGCTGACGAAGAGGAGAAAGAGAGAGGAAAAAAGGGATAAGAGAGAATACTGGGAGAGGATAGAGAAAAGCAAGGGCATCGAAGAGACTGCGAGAGAGCAGAGGATAGAAGCGACGAAAGAGAGAAAAGAGAGAGGAAGGAAAGGGGGAGTGAGAAAAAGAAAGGGGGTGGGGGGAACTAACGAGAAAGTGGAAAGAAGGATTTAAAAACGCTTAAAGTCTTAATGAGCTTACCAAATTAAGCACATTTTTTTACAAAATAACTATGAATTATGGGCTTATATAATTTGAATATGAAATTCTTCTAAATAATTAATTATTTTATCATATTATTATTATTATTATATATATATATATTTATTGGTTCATTTCGATTTTTGGCGGTTTTTGAAAGTTCTAAATTAAAACCAAACAAATAGTGTAGTGTGGTTTTACTCTAAACTTAGAATCGCGGTTTGAAAGATAAATCATTAAAAACGGTTCGATTCGATTTGGTTCGGGCGATTTTGGGCGGTTTTAAATTTTTTTGATCACCCCTACATTTTTCCTTCAATAAACCTTTTGTTGCCAATCACCCCACCCTTCAACGGGTCAAACTAACATTTTTTGGCACTTCCATTAAAATTTTAACAACGGGCTACTTTTGCAACAAAAATTTAAAGTGTGGGACTACATTTGGCTATTTTCAAAAGCATGGGACCAAACTTACAACTGGGCTCATAGCATGGGACCAATTTTGCATTTAACGCTGCCATCCCCCCTAAGTTGTAGGACTAAAAATTGCATTTTTGGATGATGACAAATTCATTAAACTTATTTGGATAAATTTATGCCACAAAAAATTCAAATTCTTGGACTTTCATTTTTAACCATATTTTGTGGTATTATGATGAATTTCAAATTCATTTAATATGGACTCATTTGAAATCCATACTTCAAATACTTTCCCTAAATACAAATCCGTTCGTCTAAATGAACCTTAATGATTTTGATCCTAATTGCCTGTGCCAAAACATTTTCCCCCCATAGTTCACATTCTGACAAGAAGTCTCTTGGCATTTATTGATCGAATTACTTTCTTTTGGTCACTTTATTATATTGGTACCCGCACAAACATGATAGCAAAATATTAGCCATTAAGAAATAGTAGCTTATCAATGATGTCTTAGCCTAATGGTTGAAGTTGTGGTTCTATGAATTAGTTTGAGGCCATAGGTCGAGTCCCGCCGAACGTGTGTACTTGTCTCACTTTATATGAGTTTTGTGAGTTTGTTGTAATGTATTTCATAGTTTTTTAAATAGAAAAAATGGTCTTTTAGCGATGGAGGTTGCGACGGATTGGCATCGGTATTAAGTGTTGCGACAGGTTTTGCCACGGGAAGTACCCGTCCATTAAGCTGGAGTTGGAAAATAGTTCCAACGGGAGTTGAGATACCGTCACAAGTTTTTCTATGGGTTTCGGACAACTTAGATGTTCCCATCGCAAGGTATGCCAAACAGACGAAAAATGTTTTCACTAAATTAGAGTAGGTTTTTGCATCGACATTGTGACTGATTATATTAGACTATTTGTGAACATTTTGGTATAGAATTTGAGATGGATAACCGTCACAACTTTTCCCAAAGCTTGGGACCCAATTTGCAATGGTTGTCCGTCGCAAAGTTTGGGACATGTATGAGACGACATATCTTGTCGCAAATTGAGACGGTTTTTAGCAATGGGTGTATGTTCTCCAATGGCTAGGATATTTTTTTTAAGCTTTGCGAAGGCGTTATCATTGCAAACTCCATCACAAAATATTAATTTATTTAAAAAATAAAAATTAACTTTATTATTTTTTTAATTAAATTATATTTTTAAATTGAATTTAAAAGTTGATATGAGATGAAACTAAAATAAACGCACAATTAATAAATTAAAAAAGTATATTAATAAAAATAAATGCAATAAAATTCACTATAATTTTATTTCGATAACAAAAATTACCAAAAAAAAAAAGAATCTTATTCTAACATGTCCGTCTCCTACTGATCGTCAGCCAACTGTTGGCCCTGAAGTGTAGTCTGTTGTGGTACAATCATGGATGGATGATTGGTCGACATTGGATAATGATGGGACGCCAAAATATGTCATTATGTGATGCATCATCCCCTCCATTCGCTACCGCTCGAGTCTGGTATCCTTCAGGGGTGTTGTCGGTACCGATGGCGCGCTCCTCTGTGGTGATACCACAATGGAGGTTTAGACTCTAAGCCCAGACCAAAGATCCAACCCTTGTTTGGGCCTTCAGCTGCACTGACCCACAACTGCTCTTCCGGCATGGCGACTGAGGCTGCTGAAGATGTAATAGTTCCTGCCTACTTTGCCAATTTAAAGAAATTATGGGATGAGTTATCTTGATTGGTGACAGCTCCCTCTTGCAGTTGTGGTGCAGCAAAGGAGTTGGCCAGCCTGTAACAACGGGACCATCTGATGCAATTCTTGATGGGACTCAGTGAGTCCTTTGAAAAAATTCGAGGGCAAATCCTCATGTTAGAACCTCTTCCAACTGTCACAAAGGCATATGCAATGGTGTTAAGGGATGAGAGGCAGAAGGAAGTCAGTACAAACTTCACAAAGGAAACTCTCAGAATGCAGCTATGCAGACTAGGGACTCTTAGGTGGGCAAAGGCCAATGGAAAAAGAAGACCCCCCAAGAGAAAATAGGACAGTTGTGCAACCATTGCAGAAAAACTGGCCATATTAAAGAAAATTGCTTCGAAATCAAGGGGTACCTGAGTGGTATAAAGTCTTGATTGAACAGAGAAAAGGAAGAGGAGGCAGCACAAGCAACCACACCAGTGTCAATCGTGCCTTCAGTAGCACAACTAGTCAGACAATTGGGGTGGAATCAGTTAATAATACCATGGATCAAGAAGCCATGGCAGAACTCATAAGGACAGAACTCAAGAAAATAATTGGATAGAGTTCAGGAACAGGCAGCAACTCCACTCCAAGGGACTTTGAAGACTTCTCAGGTAAAACAACTCTTAATTCAGTTAGTGAGAATTCAAATTTTTGGGTTATTGATAGTGGTGCCACTTCACATATGTGTAAAGACAAAACTGTTTTTCTTAAGAACAAAAGACATAAAGCCGGTTTATTTATCCATCTTGCTGATGGATCAATACAATTAGTTGACATAATAGGAGATGTACAACTGCCAAACATGTTGCAACTATCTGATGTACTACTTGTTCCTGCTCTCAAAATTAATCTGCTATCAGTGAGTAAGTTATGTGAAAACAGTGATATTGGATTCAAATTTTACCCTTCATATTGTGTTTTGCAGGACCTGAAGAATGGTAAAACAGTAGCTGTAGGGAAACTTATAGGAAAACTTTATACTCTGGATCAAGATTCCTTCAGGAACACCACTATAGATACTTGGTTGAAACAAGAATAGGGTCTTGTTACTAAAACAATAGATGCAGATGTGTGGCATAGGAGATTGGGCCACACATCATCCACTGTAATGAAACATCTCCATTTTATGAATAAAACAAATTTTTCTCTTGACTTGTGTGATATCTGTCCTCTTGCAAAGCAACACCGTTTATCATTTCCTACTAGCCACACACAAACTACAGAAAACTTTGAGCTAATACATATGGACATATGGGGTCCTTATAACCAACCATCCGTATCTAATTGTGCTTACATGTTAATCCTTGTAGATGATCACAACAGGAGCACTTGGATTTACCTAATGAAGTATAAATCTCAAACCCTGTGCATCCTAAAAGAATTCCATAAAATGGTTCAAACCCAATTTGACAAAAGAATTAAAACACTTAGGAGTGACAATGGCATTGAATTCCTGAGTTTAGAATGCAAAAAATTTATCAAGGAAGAAGGCATTATACATCAAAGAACCTGCACCTACACCCCTCAACAAATGGGGTTGTGGAGGTAAAACATAAACATCTACTTCAGATTGCTAGAGCTCTCATGTTTCAAGCAAACATGCCTAGTCTCTTTTGGTCTGAGGCACTCCTAACAGCTACCTGTATTATAAATAGGCTACCTACTCAGACTCTACATTAGCAGACTTCTTTCGAAGTTCTGCACAAGAAAAGTCCTCAATATGAACATATGAGGACCTTTGGGACATTGTGTTATGCTACCAATGTCCAGCCTCAAAAGGGAAAGTTTGAACCAAGGGCTGAGAAATGTGTCTTCTTGGGATATGCTAGCAATCAAAAGGGTTATAGAGTGTTCAGCATGAGCAGGAATACTCTATTAATATCTAGGGATGTTATTTTCCATGAGAATGTATACCCTTATGTAGGTAGCCAACAGGATCCAATAACATCCCCTCCCCTCTTCAATCTTGATGATTCAGCACCTGCTGAAAATATTTCAAAGGAAAGTCCTCAAGAAAGTCCATGTACGATTACTCAAGACTCACCTTCTAGAACCAGAAATAATGAGGTGGTTGTTGAGTTAAGAAGGTCTACTAGAATCAGCACAAAGCCTGCCTGGATGCAGGACTTTCACTGTACCATGACTGGAAACCCCATACCTGCTATTTCCAGCATTAGTTATTTGCATACCTATTTTCTTGCTTCTCTAACCAGCTTGCAGGAACCGAGTTTTCAGCAAGCTAGCAGGTATGCAGAATGGAGGCAAGCAATGAATACTCGACTGGATGCACTCCACAATAACCAAACTTGGGTTATCATGCCATTACCTAAAGACAAACATGCAATCGGTTGTAAGTGGGTTTTTAAGCTTAAACTAAGGTCTGATGGCACGGTCGACAAGTACAAAGCTAGATTGGTTGCGAAGGGCTATAACCAAATAGAAGGGGTGGACTATGTCGACAGCTTTTCCCCCGTAGCCAAAGCAGTCACAGTCAGAGCTCTTTTGGCCATTGCAGCTTCACAAAATTGGTTGTTGCACCATATAGACGTCAACAACGCTTTCCTGCACGGGAACCTCAATGAAGAAATTTATATGACTCCTCCAGAAGGTCTTGAGGTGCCACCAGGCCACGTCTGCAAGTTGCAGAAATCCCTATACGGTTTGAAACAAGCGTCCAGAAAATGGAACGCTGAATTTACATATAGAATTGAAAGTTTTTGGTTTACTCAATCAACACACGACCACTGTTTGTTTACAAAAGATTCCCCCTCAAGATTACTTGTGTTACTTGTGTACGTTGACGATATCTTGATTGCAGGTACTTCAGAGAGCTGCATTTTAGAGGTAAAGAGATACTTAAATAGCCTCCTCACCATTAAGGATCTAGGTGAGGCAAAGTATTATTTAGGGTTGGAGATTGCAAGGTCACAGCATGGGATTGTGGTCACGCAAAGCAACTATATCCGGGATCTGTTACAAGATGCGGGGGTCACTGAGGCAAAGGCCAACACTACTCCTTTGCCTTTGGGATTCAAGTTCACTATGGAGGCAAGAAATGCACTACCTAATCCTGACTCATACAGGAGACTTGTGGGGAGGATTCTTTATCTCGGATTCACACGGCCGGACATTTCGCATGCAACTCAACAATTAAGTCAGTTCATGAAGGCTCCCTGCCAACAGCACTAGGATGCAGCCATACACCTGCTACGCTATCTCAAGGGCACACCTACTAAAGGCCTTTTCTTTCCAGCTGGAACTGATCTTCAACTGGTGGCCTACAGTGATGCAGAATGGGCTTCCTGCATCGACACTCGACGCTCATTAAGAGGATTCTGCATTTTTCTAGGTTCAACACTTATTTCTTGGAAAACCAAGAAGCAAAACACGGTATCACGGTCCACTGCCGAAGCAGAATACCACACCATGGCCTCAACAACTTGCGAACTTATCTGGATTAATAATCTGCTGCTGGACCTAGGCATCAAGGTAGCCACTCCATTCCATTCTACTGTGATAATCAAGCAGCGTTACATTTTGTAGCAAATCCTGTTTTCACGAAAGGACAAAAAATCTAGAGATAGATTGTCATGTTGTGCGTGATAAGTACAAGTCTGGGTTTTTGGCACCACAACACGTTACTTCCAAGCAACAACTAGCGAATTTATTCACCAAAACTCTCCCTGGCCCAAGCTTCCTGGAATTTGTGTCCAAGTCATATGCGTTTCTTCTGTTTGTTTAGTTAGGGTTAGCGGTTAATTAACTGCTTATTCTGTTAGATTAGTTTGAGCCTAATTAAAGGCTATAAATGTAAGTGACCAGCTCACAAATTAATACACTTTTTTACTTTTCTGTAATTGCTCGGAACCAGAGTCCATTTTCCCTTTTTCTTAACCTAGCTTCTTCTTCTTCAATGGCGAATTGCGAAAGCCTAGTTCCTTCATTACAAAATAGTTGTTATGCTTTTTCTGATGGTTTGTTTGACAACTTTACAACGGGCAATGTATTCATTGTAGAATGACCATTCTACTTATGACAAAAACCAACATTTCCGACAGGAGGTAAAAGAGGTTGAAAAAAGTCTTGCTCTTTACAATGGAAACTCTAGCGGTCTTAGGATGGTCGACAATTTTGGTTGATATCCTATCCCAAATGTTATGCTTCCATTACGAAAATTGCCTTAACAATTTCCAACGGGAGCCCTCCGTCACAAAAATTCGCCGGAATTTTAGGATGGGAAACTGTTTTGGGATGATTTTTTCCAACCGCATAAGACATAGTTCAGTTTCGATTGGGCTTTGTGATAGACCACCTCATCGCTAAAACTAGTCACGTTATTCCAAACCAAAATATGATGCCATCCATCGCAAAGCCATTGGAATATCCAACGCCAATTGAGATAGGTTTCTTTCGTCGTAATAAAAATGATTTTTTGGTAGTTTTTGTTATATTATTGTATTGATTGAACTGATGTATTGCTCAGTTGCTCAATTTATTAAAATATTTATGTAATCATTTAGTTACTACTTCTATAAAAAAAGGAAATAGTATCTTATTAGTTGTTACAAAAGGTATGAAAAATATGACTACTGAAACTGATTCCATCAATCTATTGCATCTTGTTAATCAGTAGGAAGGCAAATTATCGAAAGGTTCTCTTCCCACTACTACTAAACTTTTGAAAGATATCGATTGAGCCTAAAACATCGGGTTCACCTTTTGCTATTGGGAGGCCAACAACATTGACCAAAATAAAGATTCAAATATAAGGAGATATAGGTCAAAATCTTAAGAGAAATAAAAATAATTATTGAAAAAGACACTACTAGTAAAGAAAAACATTAGGGATATAAAGAAAAATTCCAATACTCAATAAAGGAATACGAGAAGTAAAAATCATGATTGGAGGAGCATTTGGAACACCTTGGTTCAAGGTAAAAACGCCTTTTATTTACTTTCATGATACATGAGCAGATATTTTGCTAGGTAATAATTTTATCTAGACCTTTGCAAAATATGTACAGGATAACCACATAAATCTATTAATTTTTACTACTAACTATGGTAATGAGATACAGGTTTTGTGAAGAGAAAAGGCACTTACCAGGATGATGCCCATAAATTTTCGCGGTGATTGTGGTGCCAAATTGACTCATCCACAAATGCAGGATAGGAGAAATTTTGTAAGGATTTTTTGTCTTTCAGGCAACAAGGTTTCAATGAAGCTTCTGAAGAAGAATTTAGGATTTTCAAGGAAGCTATACAAGAGTATAAGTCGTTAGACAAAGACAAAGAAAGCAAGCTTTCTCTCAAAAATGTCAAAGGACTTATATAGAGGAATTACAATGAGAACCCTCTGGCATGGTGAATAGAAACAAGATCGAAGCTACTTTGGAAGTCAAAGATGAATGCAAATACAAGTATGTTGGATACATGCCTATCTAGATGAACATGGAGGAAAAGAAAGATATGCAGGAGATCATCAATGAGCACATCAATCTTAAACTCATAGAGTCTAGACTCTCTGCATACAGTAACCCTGATTTTCTGGTAAGAAATCATGGCAAAAAGAGGTAGACCTAAGTTAGTAATTAACTATCAAGGTATAAATAAAATATCAGAATTTGATGGTTATTACATCCCGGTAGAGAACAGTTAATCGACTACATTAAAGATGTTAAAGTGTTTTCTAAGTTTGATTTGCAAATCGGGTTTTTTATCTGCTTAAAATAGAAAATAATTCAGAAAAATACAGCAATTTCCACACCACAAGGACAGTATATCTGGAACGTACTTCCTATTGGACTTGCAAATGCACCCAACATATTTTTAGAAAAAAAAATGGATAATTTTTTCAAAAACTATCTTGAATCCATGTGTGTCTACATAGACGATATTCTGATTACATCTAAAATTATGCAGGATCACATTAGACATCTTGAGAGATTTTCTGATGCATGCCACATGTAAAGGTTAGTGCTTTTTAAAAGGAAGGTCATTATAGCTGTCAACCAAAATTGAATTTTTAGGAATTCTTATTGATGAAGCACGTAATGAATTGCAGGAACATATTGTGGAAAAATGCCGCAATTTTCCTGACATTCTTAAAGACAAGAAGCAGCTTCAAAGTTCCTTCGAAGTTGTTATTTTGCAGAAATCTTCATTAAGGAGCTTGCGAGATACACAAAGGATTTCCGACCACTTCTGAAGAAAACAAAAATCTCAAAATGGAAATCAGAGGAAATTCACACCCAAAGGGTCAGTGAGTTGAAAAAAAATTTCAATAACATGCCAAAGCTCGTAATCCCACATAATGCGGACGAATTAGTAGTCGACGCAGACGCTAATGACTACAGGTGCGTAGTAGTGCTCATGAAGAAGACAAACTATTGGTGAAGAACCATGTAGATATACTAGATGGTTGTTCACTGAATAACAAGCCAAAGTTTGGCATATCAACGAGAAAAAGTTCTTTGTTGTTTGGAAGGTGTTTAGGAAATGACCTTTATTTCTACTACCCAAAGAATTTACTTTGAAAGTTAATAATACAAATGTAAAAGCCTTCTTGAAAAATAAACTTCAATAGAAAATTGAAAAGGCTCGTACTATTAGATGACAAGCATAATGTCAATATTATTACTATAATATTGTCGTTATTAAATTCCATGAAAATGTTCTTGCAGATTTTGTGACGAGAGATGAAAACGTCTTAGGTGAATTCCATCATCACAAGACACATGCACCTCAAGGAAAACCTTGAAGAGCTTGAGAAGAAATTTGGATAGCTAACAATTAAAGCCCAAGTAGCTGGCCAAGTGCAACAAGCTGATCTTGACAACATCCAAATCACCATCAAGAGTACTATGCATGCTTTTAGCACGTTATGGAACACACTCAAGGAACCAATTTGAAAGGAATCACCTGCAGTGATAACTAAAGAATTGCAATCACAGGGCTCTAAACATGCATTTGGAGTACATGACTCTATACCTGGAGCGGCAGATTCAAGTACTGCTTGCACGGGGTCTTCACCAGACTTTGGTGGAAAAGCAACAATTTGAACTACAAGAAGTGCAAACTCCTAAAAATTCAAGTCAATGCTGCACCTTTAGGGTTAAAGAGGAAGAGATATTAACCTTAGGACAATGGCAGACACTTCTAAGTTAAATACTAACGACTTCTATTTTTGCGTGGCAAGTCTATCAAAGAACTTGGAAAAAAACTTATTTCCTGTAAAGATATCAACCCAATCAAGACCTTCGTCAATACATTTGGAAAATATAATAGGACCTGGATGCTAAAGGGATGCAACCCAGAATACGTTCGAGAGTTGTATGATTTTGGGGCTCTTGCTTCAGTTCATACTACAAAACCTGGATTTCCAAAAGTTTCAAAATTTCAAGAATGGATTAGTAGGGCGGTATACAATTCTTAGTAAAAAAATTCCTATCTCAAATGAGGAGATATTTTGGAGCTTAAGTTCATTTCAACGGCTCTAGAAATCGTAGGAAAGGGTTCTCATCCAGCGTTTCATTTCATCAAACTACAGAGACCTAATATGACAGTATTTAATCGAACTAAGACTACAACAAGAGAAGCCCCTTTGGTTTCAGACGTCAACAAGGATGAAATCTTCACTTGAAGGGCCTGGGGTTTTAGGTCTATCTCACAGAGATGGACAAAGTCAAAGTTCCATTTAAAATATTTTCAAATAAATTAATGGATCGTTCCTATTAAATTCCATGACAGGGAAGAGTACTAAGTTTGCGGAGAGCCTATTTGAGAAAAAGAGGATGCTCATTTGGGAAAATAAGCTACCCGCAACATAAGCCACCAGGAAGAAAGCATGCAACATGATGCATGCATGTCAGACAAAGGTATAACCATATATGCCATTATTGTGAGAAGCATGAAAAAATTTTGTTTGGAATAAAGATTGGGGTGACCTAGAAGAAACTCGTATCCAAACAAAAGAATGGCAAAAGGCACTAGAAGAATTTTTTTGCAAGACGAGGTAAAAATCCTAAATATGTAGAAAATCAAATAAAGGATTTAAGGCAGAAGTAAACATGGGATAACAACAACTGAAAAGCAGTGGCCCGACAAGAAATTATGGCTATAGCTAGAAAATAGATCCAAAGTGGATGATGAATGCAATAACATCATTTAAAACATGTTTAAAGTCCATGATTGAAGACCGCGGGCTATTACAAATAGAGAGGTAGGAAACATATAGAGATTATCATAAACTTCTCCAGCTCCATTTCTTAACGTTAGGATTTTCAGTGTATGGGGATTTCCCCAAAGAGTCTAGTATTCTTTCCATGAGAGGCTAAACAGTTATCTCCTCCAATAAAAGAAGAGAATATCTATGTAATATTTCAAATATTTTTCAATAAATTCAAGGCTTCTATTTAAATGATTCATCCAAAATTTTATTAAGTCTCTATTTTGGAGTACTTTTACGTCCTAAGGTAGGAAATAAAATAGAACTGTGTTGTTTGTTGTTCAAGGAGCCAAGTATCTGCAAACCATCTGTTGTGCTAGTGTGGTTGGAGAAAGTCCATAAAAACAAGGGGTTGGAATACCGGTGGCAAGGTAGTCAAACCAATGTAAGAATTCATTGAGGCTTAATTTTATTTCGGAAGCATGTTGGGCCTAACTTAGAGCACGAGATAGACTATGGGGCTTTTATTATTAAAAAGACAAAATGGTCATTATTTTGGCTAAAGGACCACAATCGTTGATATTTGAAAGATACAGGACAAAATACGAATACGTCCAAAGTTAAAGGACCAAAATGGGTCCGCGACAAAATAAAGGGACGAATTTTTTTTCCTGAATTCCTAATGAATTAATAGATGGAGCATTTGGAAAATGAATTTCCAAGGACTGTAAGGTATTAAGATTTAACAAGAAGAAAATTGATTATTAAACAAATTCCATCAATATTTCAGCCATAAACTTTAGAGAGTTTGAAAATTGATTTTGAGGCTAGCTGAATTATTTGTTGAAAGTCTTTCTCTGATTTTTCTCAAAATACTCAGGAAGGATTGGCCCTTTTGGGATACAATTCATATTTGCACTCATATATTCATTAAGGCAATGGCAGATAATCCAAATTCTTTAATGACAAGGTCCCTCTTACCATTGCATCCAGGAATTAAGTAATAGAAAACCAAACAAAACATATACCCAACCAATTTTCTCTGTGAATCAATGAACAAAAGTGACATATTATATCCTTCACAAAAATCAATGTAATCAACTTCAACCCCAAAATATATTTTTTTAGGTTCTTCGGTAACTTCTCCACCATGATGCATCTTTATCGTTAACAAATTACTTCTTGCACCTGCATTCTTCACATATTTATCTCATGATCACTTCTAAATTTTCACATCAGAAAAATGATGCATTCAAAAATTTTAATAAAACAACAATAGAAACATATACAACAATAGAAACACAATAGAAATGATGCATTCAACCACAAAATTTTCAATAAATAATTCTAGAAAGAAATATATATATGCAGATTTTACAAAAGTGTAAACAGAACATCAAACTGGCAGATTACACCTTTTTAAAGATTAAAAACTACCAAACACACATATTCAATTATAGACAATAAAACCAAATTGCACATCTAAAACAGCAGATACAATGGTCCATCGAAAACAAGATATTTGACCCTAACAACCCTAACAATCTAACTAATAACCTTAACCCCCAAATTTATGAAAAATATAGAAATCAAGAAATTTGTAACTAGAAATTGAGTTATTTAGTATTTAGGCACTCTATTGAATATTCCATTATCATGAAGCCTTATCTTCTTGATTTAAGTCCTCAAATTGTCCCAAATCAAAGTAAGCCCCAAATAAAAGTAAGAAGCCAGACCCCCTTTCTTGTTCCTCACACTGGATTCCAACAAATTTCACGTGACGAGGAAGAAGAAAATAAGATGAGGTGTGCGGAACTCTAACCCCCAAATTGCTCTTCTCAGAATTATCTCTGTTCTTCACTTTGTTTGCCCCGTTCTTTCTTTCTAAAGCTCGGCCAAAAAAAGCGTGTTTTAAATTATGCTTTTTGGCTTATGATTTAAGTTTTTTTTTCTTTTATAAATATAAATTGATTATAATTTATTTTCTAAGAATATGAAAAATGATGAAAATTACCCCTACTTGCTAAGTTATGTGTTGGTCACAATGGCCACTTTTTAGCCAATTTGCCCCAAACAATGGTCAGAGGGGCCAATTTGAAGCAAAAAACTAAACTTCAAGGATGCTCAAATCAAAAAATTAATTTGAGGGAGTAAAGTGATACTTAATAAAAATTGAAGGGACCAAATGTAGCATTTTTTTTCTAACTTTTATATACTATTTTTGGTAGGCAATTCTGTAGATAAAGTTGACAAGAATTCTTCTTTCTCAAATGTTTTGTATAAGAATGTTTTATCATTGTTAAATTTTCAAGTGATTTGATTATGTAGTTTGATGATCAAGACTTCTTGTTGTACATATTGATCATGATTTTTCTCGAGGGTTTTGAATTCTTTTTTTTGTTGCCTGACTTCATCTGTAGATTGATTATGAAGACTTTTCAAGTGAAAGAACAAACGTGTTACGATGTTTGAATAGTCAATTTTGGGAGTAGGAACTTACAAAGATAAGTGTTCTTCTATTAGAATTTTGAATTTTATCAATGACCTAAGATTAAGAAAAATTGGTTAGTTAAGCCACAATCTATTGGTTGCAAAGGCATAACTGTGGAGCATATCCAGTACACTCATTGGTATCTTCTGAACTGGACCCACGGGACTGCTCTGAAAAAAAGTATCCCTCATCAGGTTGGATTTGATTTAACTTTTTCGCTTGACAAGTTTTCCAATTCCATATAGTTATCCTTAGTTTTTCCTTATTAAGAATACTAAGCGATTAATTTGTAAAGTCCTACCACAATTGTGGCAGATGATAGAAATAGGAACTTTTTTGATTGGAAGGACTCTCTGATGTATAGAAGGGGCACATACAATTATACCCAATTTATTAAGGAAGAGGAATGAAATAGAGACAGAGCCTTTGAAGCTGAAAATGCATTAAAAAAAAGATTGTTGAAGGTGGATTTTTTTTTTTTTTTTTTTTTTTTTTTGCTTGGTATGCATTTGGGTGAGCCTTGGATGTTGATTGATGAAGAGTGAAGATTGTTGCAGGAGCTTGAAGATGAAGATGGTTGCTGACAGAGTGGAATTGTGAAGATTATGTTGTGTAGTTGGTTGTTGGCAAAGTATATGTATTGATATTAGGCTGATTTGGTTTATTTAGATGGTTTTTGGCAAAGTCAGGCTTTGTATTTGTGAACCTTAAGTATTGATATTATTTTTATCTTTAACATTTTTGTTGGCTATGTGTACTGTAATATCACAATTTTTTGCAACTTTCTTGTCCCTGTGCAATATAACTTTTTCAAACAAAAATTGTGCAATATAACTCCTTCAAATAGTGCAATATAACTCTTTCTTGTTCCCTGTGCAATATAACTGCTTCAAACGAAATTATCAAAATAGTGAAAAATATTATATTAGAAAAATAAAGATTCAGTGCCATTAAAATTCACCACCAACAATCATCCACATTACATCTGATTAAGTGTTTTTGTATCCACAGACCAACAAAAAAACATTAAGACATATCCACACTATCATCAGTTCCATGATGCAGCAACATTCTAATTCAATCAAACTTGATTAACAAAAATAATCAAGTCACCAAAAGTCTGCAATATTCTACTTTTTCCCATGAACTTCAGAAGATTGACTTGGCCAATTTGAAAGATTCAACAAACTTTTGTCCATGCTCCTTTGTGGTTGTTTTTTGAACTTGAGGTGTTGGCCTGCTTGAGAAACAAGTCATGAATCCTACTCCAGGCATTGGCGGAGGTGCCCTGATGTTTAATCTTGGATGCAAGGTCATTTGTGGTTGGACAGGTATGCTTGTATGGGCTATCTGCAGTTGTTCAAACATCGTAGGACCCTGTACTAATGGTTGAGTCATTGAAGGCCCAGGCTTTGTGAGAATTGAAGGGCTCAGTATTTGTGGTGCAGCCTTTTACTTGGATTGGTTCTCTTCTATATAACTGGAGGATAAAATGGGTGGTGTGGCATTTATACCAAATTCTGAAGCATTCACAATCACCTAAACCAAATATCCCAGTTTCTGGTCCATCATGTCCTGCAGCATCTACCCCCACAACACATGTCCCCATCTCACTTATTACAAAATCATTTTGTTCACCCAAAAACTGAAATTCATCATCATCAACAGCTTGTTGTGGCTTACCCTTACCCTTCCCCTTACTCTTATCTTTAACTCTTAGCTTTACTCTTTTATTTTCTGCATTTTACTCCTTGTTTCACCATATTCCACAGCAATCTCTTCAGGTGATGGGGGTTTATACTCAACATATATATTAATTTTTCTACCCTCCAAATGATTCAAAGTCTACAGCAGAATATCATCATCCCTATACAATAACTTAAACCCACTATTCATAATAATGTAATACCTAATTCCTTCCCCATTTATTCCACATTTTCATACATGATATCCACGTTCTGTTTGTTTATGTGTGTTGCATTAACATAGTCAAACTTTTTAATTTTTCGACCAATAGGTCTAGCTACAGCAAAAAATATACCTTCACCACCATAACACATAGCTATAATCATGCTCTGACTTTAAGGTCTGTCAACCATAGAAACAAAAAAAAAAAAAAGAAAACAAAATTAAAACACTGCATACAAACAACAACAAAAGAAAACAATGTAATACTAAATAGCAATATATTACACTACCCCACAAGTTGGCCATATTGCACTTATAATAAGTAGAGCAACATAACAGAAAAGCAAGATTCTCACATGGGTAGGGGGTGAGGGGACCATTCACAGCCATAAACAAGTGTGGTGCTTCCTTTAGAAACATAAGGCATCTATTTAAAAAATATGTTCTTTTATCACAAAATTAAACACAAAAAAGCACATTTTTAAATCTGACTCATAGTAAGCAAGTCGGGACATGTGCAGGTGCCTTTCGGTTCCAAACATCACCATCTTCAGCAACTTGCGGCTTCAAGAGTCGTTGATATCTCACAGTTTGCACACGCGAACACCAAAATCGATTGCTCTTTCCCTCTTTGCAACAGCTTCTTACTTAACCAATTTGGGGATTTTTTGTGTTCTAGGGCTTTTAGGATAAAGACAACACGTGAGAGAGACATGCATCTCACATTCCCTCCAAAATCGAGTGACATGACATGGATTGATGGTGTGGCAGATGATGTGTTTCTTTTAAGCACGTCGGCAATGCTGCATACGGTGTGGCCGGATTTTTTTAATCCACGCCAGCGATTGTGGCCTGATTATGAAAAATCCCCACTATTTTCAGCACGTGCACCCCATGTGATTAATTCTGATGAAATTATGGCTCCATAGACTAAAATTATCATTTTTTAAAAAAATTAAACTACTAAAATGCTATTCTGTAATGGCCCTGGACCAAAAGTGCCACTACCTCTATATTACTGGATCAAAATTGTATTTTTCCTATTTTTTATTGAGTGACCTAAACGTGTCACCCCTGATATGCTGGAGCGAAATTGCAATTTGGCCATTTCTTCACTAAAAGAAAAGATAATATCCATAACAAAAATATCGATAATCTTAAATTTGTCGATAAAAGAATTTATTAAATGACAATAATTTTGATATTATCACAATATAATTATTGATGACCTGAATTGTATAATAATATTATCACTATAAACAATTAGCAACACATCGGTAGGGACAACACAAATATAGAAACAACAATTATTTGCTGACACTAGATCACCACTATACATGTGTCACTAATTATTTTTAGTAACAACTTTATTTGAAACTTTTCTATAACTATTTCCTGCTAGATAGTGACAACTTTTATAAAATAATTGTCGCTAGACTCGGTACTAATAATATGAACTTTTTTTTTTTTTTGGAAGTGAAAGCGATGAATATTATTAATTGAACTAAATCGATTACGATCAACCCTGTCGACTATCAATCTCTAATAAAAACAATTACAACAATTATACGTTGATCAATAATATAATATCACATAAATTAAATCTAAACAATCTCTTACTATTACAGTCTTTACTATTACAGTATACAATAATATGAAGCTTATTATTCTGACAAAAATAAAAATTTCTGGTCACTGAGAACATAAATTACTCACAACGTTAAAATTGTTTACTTATTCATTGCTTTTTTTCCCACTATTTTCTATTTTTCTATTTTTCCTATGGTACTTCTTCTCAATATTATTTTATTAATTACTCTTATTTCTAAATATAGCTAGAGAAAATGATTCCTACAAGTTGCAGCTATGGTGTGAATGAGATCAAATTTGGGCCGGTCCAGTCCAACTGGGTTGGTTTGAATTAATGTAGAGGTGTCAAATGGGTGAGTTGGGTCGGGTCAAAGTGGGTTGGATCCAAAATGAGTTGAGTTAAATATGGGTCCGAATTAATGAGTTCTAAGTGGGTCGGGTCTCAAATGGGTTGGGTCAGGTCAATGTAACCGTTTTTATATTTAATATTTAAAACAAAATTTTTAGATAATAATAAGATAATGATATTTTTAATACAACTTGTAAATAATATGACTAAATTTGTATTATATATTCTTTCTAAAAAGTAACAATGTACATTAAAGATTTATTTGTTAAACTATAAAATGAAAAACTCATAAGGTTTACAAAAATACTGCATTTTTCAAAATAAATCATGAAATGAATAGTATGCAATCAATTTCTCCATAATTGTTTGTAAAATTGAATTGTGCTTTCAATCGTAATAATAATAGTTATCTTTCTATATTGATCATACATGTTCATTCATTATAAATTATACTTAGATATTAATATTTGATGTATTCATTGAAATTCTTAATATAATTGTTAGTGTCAATTTATTAAAAAAAAAGTAATAAAAAAATAATTTACATGAAAACATATGAATTGCATGGTTTGACTATTTTATAAAATATTTCACTTTTCTTTTGTTGTTCATTAATTTGAAAAACATTATTTTACTAAATATATTTTGAAAAATTTGTTTCTCATAAAAAATACGAAAAGTTAGAAATGATAAGTAATTAGTGATATATAGTACAATTACATCAATAATGAACCTAAGCAATTAAATCACTTGTTGAACCCATTAACGACCCATAACCAATCCATATAACACTGGTGCAAAAAAATTAACTAAGTTAAATTAAAACATACTTAATATGTTTTGTTAAATTTGTTTCTTATAAAAAATGTGAAGGAAGTTCGAATATATGAAATTAGTTAGTGATGAGGTTGAATCTATTTAAGACCCATTTCCAACCCATCACCAACCCATATGGAACCCATAATGAATTCATGATTATAATTATACTAATATCTTTCATAAATTTTATTATATTACTAAAATAAATTTTGATTGACTAATAGAATACTAACATGAAAAACCTATTTAGGACCCATTAGAACCCATATAGGATCTATAATCTATTTAAATTTATTTAAACAAAATCATATTGAACCCATATTAAAAAATATCAAACCCAACTCAATCCAAAACTAGGTGAGTTGGGTTGGAACCATGGATTTTTACCCGTATTGCCACCACTAATTTCGGGTTCTAAATTGAGAAATATGGGCTCCGGAAAAAGAGATGAGTTATTCTATTTTAATTAAAGGCTTTAATATAAAAGTTAGAAATTGTAAACACATTACAAATTATAATATTCATAATTGAAACATTTTAACCTAAATAAGATGAACAATTAAGGTATCAGTTAATATATTATTTTAACCCTTTTGGGTTTAAAATTCATTTCACAAGTGCATATAATTTTTAAATCTTTTTGGATATTTTGATACTTTTTCAATTTATGCTTGTTTATGATTTAGACACATAATTTGTATTTTGCATATTTTATCACTCTTTTTTGGGCATTTCTATTCATTTTTAACAAGAATATTTTATTCCATTCACTTAAGAATATTTCAATAATTTTTCATGCCTATGACCCGTGACCTATCTCGAACTCGATTTGCTTTGTAAATTCAAAATCCCTCTTAAACTCGAACTCCATAAATTAGACCCATACTCGCCCCAAATGGAGCTGGAAGCGGGTCCCATTTTATCCGTCTCATTTGTCATCTCTATTTAGAAGTATGAATCGAGATCTTTTATAAAAAGTATAATAGGAAATTATAAGATTAAATTTTTTTAACAATTATTTTTTATAATTTCTTTAGGATGTAATTAGTATTCACAAGTCAACAAGATCCACTTGAACCCAATGTACACTAACCAGTCCAAGATTTTGGGTTGGACCCATGGATCTTCTACTTATGAACAAGCCCATAGTTTTCTATGCCAAATCGAAGTTTTACCATTTTGGTGAACATGAATTTACATGTATCTATCTATACTATAATAAAACACCATATAATTTTTGGTGTGTACACTGCTATAAATTTATAAAATGTCGGGAAAATAATATTTTTCGTCCTGTAACTTAGGCCTTTTCTCACTTTTGATCCCATTGATTACGGGATTCTCACTTTTGGTCCCACAACTTCTAAAAAGTAACACTTTTGATCCCATACCACCTTTCCATTAAATTTTTAACAAAAAACACCACGTGCTTAGCACGTGGCCATAAGCGCCTTTATACTTTTGGTCCCATATATTTTGGAATTCTCACTTTTGGTCCCATATGTTATGAAATTTTCACTTTTGATCCCATAACTTTAAAAAAGTAACACTTTTGGTCTCATGCACTTAACGGTCACATAGCATTTTTCATTAAATATCTAACGGAAAGTGTCATGGGATCGAAAGTGCTACTTTTTGAAAGTTACAGGATCAAAAGTAAGAATCTCGTATCCAAAGGAAGCAAAAGTGAAAAAGTCCTAAGTTATGAAATGAAAAATATTATTTCCCCTAAAATGTCAATACCCCAGTTTAGCAAATTCAAATTATTGAAATTATTTATAATCAAGTCATCAAAATTGGTTTCATGATTGTCATTTTATGCATGATCAAGCCAATAATATTAATGAGACTGTTTCTATCAAATGCACATACTAAATACGTTTATAGCATAATATGAAAATGACCAAAAAGCACTATTCAATAACTAGCAGTTAAAATTGAGGTTTTATGAACTATTCAATGACAAAGAAGAAAAAAAAAACTTATTAAATATCAATGATGTCTTGACCTAGTGGTTAAAATTGAGGTCTCATGAACGAATTAAAGGTGATGGGTTCGAATCCCACCAGATATGTGGGCGTTTGTCTCATTGGGGTGGACCCAAAATCCATCTCGGCCTGGTAATCTTTATGCCCGTCCCACTACAAAATTCACTGGGGCATATCTGACCCGATAAACCCAATTCCTTTTTTATTTTTATTTTTTGAAAAACTAAATTATTCCTTAATTATAAAAGAGAAAAGGTAAAAATCTACATATCATTACAAATAAAATTGTACCATCATCTAGCTGAAATATTCAAGTCCAAAAGATTTTCTCAAGTACAAGTATGACTATTCATAACAACCCAAACAAATCTTAATTCATATCAATTTTCAAACCCAAAAAATTTATATCAATTATATATTAGTAGTAACTTCTTCGTTTTCTTCAACTTTCGACGGCAGATTCTCCGGGAAATAGCAGACGCCAGCGGTAGGAATCTAATTCCGGTAATCAATGTGCAATTTTTCCTGTCGAGTCCACAAAAGTGATAGCCTTGAATTCAATACTAGATGCAAGAGAAGTTCCATTAAAAATGTAGTAAGTATGAGTTTACTGGTGCAAAGTGATAGGGAGAGAGGGATCAAACAAAATGGGGTGATTTTGGGGTAGGGGTACCTAGGAAGTTTGAAGAAGATTTTTACTGTTAGAAAGTTATAGCTAGGAAATGAGAATCAAGGTGGCCGAGTGTCATGTTTTTAGCAGAAAGGACCAGGTTCGATGGCAGCTGCAGGACTAAAGAGAAGAACAAGAATTAAGCCTTCAGATTAAGGGCAAAGAGATTGGAAAAAGAGAGAAGACAACGTCGTTCAGTTAAACGCGACTTCAAAAGACATTTCTTACTTAAAGGCAATGAGGCCGTTTCGAGCAAGGACCACACAAGCATGGACACTTGAGATGAGATTGATCCAACGACCGAGGATGATTCTACAGAAAAACAAGTTGCTCCACCACACTTAGCCGGCTGAAGAAAGTGTAGATTAGGGGGACCATTTTAGTCGTAATTATGTTTTATTTTCATTTCCAAAAGCTTAATCAGCATAGCATTGTAGGAGCATGAGTTTAAGTACGTTGTATGAAACCATTACAATCATCTATGAAATCTTTTTATCATTTTTTCTTTTCCCACCCCCAAATTCTTTTAGGCAACTTTTCTTCTCATCTCTTGTTCTTTTCTGGGTCCAAAGTATTACAGTGGTATTCAAATCCAACATCCCTTAGCTTTGAATATGGTAGAGGGTACAAAAATGAAAGATATTCAAGAAATCCAAAGAAAACAAGAGGTCCTCTAAATAGAGGAAAGAGCTGAAAGGGTAGCAAGTGAAAGACATTTTAACTCTCAACTGGAAAGTATGTTAGCTACACAAGCCAGTATGAAGGGTGTTTTAGAGGAGTTTCAGAAGTCAATTCAGCATCAAATGCAAAGTGCAGTGGAGAAAATATAGTCTTATAACAGAAACAAGTCAAACTTAGGAGAGGGGTTAACTGCTAACACTAAAATGGCTTCATCATCAAGTTTTGTGCCTCCTATCCAAACTGGAAGAGAAAAATGACTCCCACACTGACACCAACAATATTGGATATCATGGCTCTTTGTAATCATTCTGTAAACTTGAGTTCCCTATGTTCGATGATGAGGAACCAAGAGCATGGACTAGCAAGTGCAATAGATACTTTCAGATTGCTAGCACCATCTTAGAAGAACAGAAAGTAACTATTGCATCAGTTCATTTTGAAGGAAAGGCTTATGTGGTTGCCAGGATGTATGGAAAGGAGAGAAACGCCTAGCTAGAGAGAGTTTATTGAAGCCATCTTTGGGAGGTTTGATGACAAAGAACCTGAATCCTATTAGAATAGGTGATCAGAAAGCCAATAGGTTTGGCATTTTGTAACCTATTTGATAACTTGATGTAATATAATATTATGTGATGAATAAAATGAGTATTCATTACCATTAGTACCTTCTTTGTTGTGCTCATTTTCATATGTTAAAATGGTGTTTTACATATATCACAACAAAGCCCACAGACCACGATTAACAATTTATGCAGTTGGGCCACGCATTGGATGGTGGTCATGAAACCAACTGATAAAGAGTTGGGTCTGAAACATTCCAAGTCGAGGACCTCGAGACAGGGCATCGAGAGTCTTACAAAGACTTGCACCAAGAGTCGTATTCATTGGATGAGTGTCGTGTTTCATCAGCGACAGGCGTGGGACACCTAACTATCTTGGTGGGTTAGTCGACTGGGGTCGAGCCGACTGAACTGACTCGCCGGAATCATCATATGGAAGCCTTGGAAGCTTGGTCGGTACGATTGAATTTCCCCAATTCCGATAGTACGGTAGTAGTCCTCAGACTTGAGAAACCATGGAAGTCACTACATAGGATGGTTGTATCTTGGATCTGGCGAGAGGTGATCATTCTGTAAGATGATCATTATAAGCCTTGTCCAATGCAGACAGAATGTGTAGCAAGGACGGTGGGTTCCAAGAAGAGGATCCGTCCCCTGTCAGTATGTGACAGAGGTATCTCCTAGGCACTCAGAGACACGTTCATGCTGCTTAAACCTGTGGCCACAGTGGTTGGTCGAATATGAAATGGTTTCCTATGTAGATGCAATGAGGCATGCGTACTCTCGAGTATTAAGCATAGATGCCTCGTCAAGGATGGGAACCGACACCCAATTTCATACCCTAGACTAAGGCCGGGAGACGGTAGACGATAGACGGAAGGACCGTACCCGTATGAAATCGGCGCCTAAATATTCACGGCAACATTCACCTAGCCTCTAGTGCCATAGACCGTTATTAGACGGTCACCCATGGTAACGGGCCCCTATTGGACATGGGCCCAAGTCTAGTTAAGGGTGAACTTAAAGAATCACACACAAATCACCCAAAATGTGGAGAAATTGACTTGGAGTCAATTTCGGAGGATAATAAGTAATTGGATTACTTAAGGGAATGTCCATTGGATGGACGGGCCGATATTGTTTCGGGCCCTCGTTTAATGGGTAAATGCGATTTACCGGTTAATGTAGAGAGTCGAAAGATTGAATCTTTTAATTGGACTAAAAGATAAATGGGAATTATTTAAGTGGACCTTGAATTAAATGGGATTTAATTTTGGGCTCGTTGTAATTGAATTACAATGAAATCCAATCCGTTAAATTTTGGCCCAAGAGGTGTGTTAATTCCACTTTTGGAATGAGAATAAGTTGGGCTTCTTCCTAATATAGCTATGGCCGAAAATTACCACTCTTGGAGAGGTAAAAATCAGCCATACATGGCCTTGATGAGGTTGACTTGTCTCTTTTGGTAAGGGACAAATCAATTCCAATCAAGCCTCTCTCATTTGGTATGATTAAATCACACCTTATGATATGGTAGACTTGATTGATGAATTAGTGGGATTGATTGGGATGTATCTAGACATCCTTTGATGAACCTAGACACATTCCAATAATCACATTAATTTTGTATATATATGAGTATATACAATCATCAATGCAAGAGAATTCACACTCATCTTTTTCTAGGAAAAAGAAAAAAAATACATCTCATTTTTCTCCTCTAATTTTCGGCCCCTCTCTACTCATACACATCCCCTTTGATTCTTCATTTGATCTTAGATCATTTTTAAGAACAAAGTTAGTTCAAGAAAAGACACTAATAAAATAGTGTTCTTGTTTCTTGAAAATATCCTCTAGATCCATTTTCTTCTAGCAAGAAAAACGTGAATCTCTTCCGGTGTGGTGTGGGCTACTCTAGAGAGTTCATACATTTGAACTTGGTGAGCATTTTCAGAGAGGAACAACGCTAAAAGCGATATAACTACAAAGGTAATTTCATTTTTATGCTTTCGTAATTTACTTTTCATATCTATGCTCTATGTGAAATATACGTTTACAATATTGTCACATCCTACATCGAACGCCCGGTTGAACACCCAAGGGCACACCCCTTGGGATTTTATGATCATTGCTTCTATTTATGCAATTTTATTTATCTCACGCTTTCGCTCGCGCTCGCGGGCGAATCCACTTGTCCCTTCAAATGCATGGCTGGCGAGTTTAATAAACTGCAACAAACAGGATGTATTAGTGAGTATTTGGAAACATTTGAAGAGTTAAAGTCCTACATGATGATTTTCTATAGCCACTTCCCTGAGTCATATTTTACTGCAAGTTTTCTGAGTGGGTTCAAAAGAGGAAATCAGAGAAATTGTGATGACAATGAAGCCTACTGCCTTTGTAGAAGCCATCTCCTAAGACAAAAAACGTGAAGGATCAGTGGAGGCTATTTTAAAATTAAAAAAAAAAAAAAAACATATACATCACATAAGCCATACCCCCAACCCAAACCATCTTCCAAAAGCCACCAATATTCCCCTACCAAACACCCCAAAATAGATACAAAACCCAACCAAAATTCCCTAAAAAAACACAGAGAAGGTTACGGACTATTGTAGAAATGAAGGTAAGGAGGGATTAAAAAATCTAACAACAATTGTGATAGGTGTATACTCCAGGGCATAGATTGCAAGGTTGTACAACACATCATGACTATGTCAGAAGAACATGAACAAGAGTATTTGCAAGAAAAGGAGGAGGTTGAGCTGCCTGAAGAGATTGAGCCTAGCACTGAAGATATGACTGTCTCTAGGAATGCAATGACTGGGAGTGTAAGCTTGAGTACCTTAAGATTGTTGGGAAAGCTTATGGAGATGAGGTACAAGTGCTTGTTAATAGTGGAAGCACTAACTTTCTCCTTGATGAAGATACTACGCTTCAACTTGGTTGTGTATTAGAGTATACAACACCTGTGCAGGTTAGTGTAGTTGGTGGTGGGAAGATAATCAGTAACATGTTATGTCCTGACTTCACTTGGAAAAATACAGGACCAAGAATTTAGATACCTAATTAGAGTTAGAGTTATCAAATTTTGGTGGTGTCACATGGTTCTAGGGGTGGACTATTTAAGAAAGCACAATCCAGTGGTGACAAGATGACGGTGACTGTTATGAAAAATGGTAAGAGACACACCATGAAAGCCATCACTCAACAGACTAAATTGAAATAATATCTACTAAGTCCGTGAGCAGGTTATTAAGAAGGGTATTTATGGGTTGGGTGGGAATTTAATGCAACAAATGTGCAACTTTATGAGCCACAAAAAGGTGAGAATGATATAGAAAAGTTATTGAGAGAGTACAAAGATATCTTTCAGGAACCCACTGAGTTACCTCCGGTCAGAGAATTGAGCACCAAATTCACCTTTTCCCAAATGCAAAACCAAGGAAACAGCCACCATATGGTACACACATGCACAGAAAATAAGATCAGAGGAATGTTAGAAGCCAGTATAATCAGACTTAGCCAAAGTTCATTCTCTTTTCCTGTATTTACTAGTTAAGAAGAAAATGGAACTTGGAGAATGTGTGTGGATTATAGATATTTGAATACACTAACAGTGACACATAATTTTCTAATACCAGTGATAGATGAGTTGTTTGATGAACTCTATGGAGCTTGTTACTTCTCACAAATAGATCTGAGGTCAGGTTAATTCCGAATCAGAATGAAGTCACAGGATATTTACAAGACCTGTCTTGTCATTCACCAGGGTCATTAGTTTCTCGGTATTTGGAATTTTTTAGAAGTTTTGTATTAATTTTTTTTATGGAATCCTCATATATAGTAAGATTGTAGAAGAACACTTTACGCATCTACGGATTATACTTGAAGTTTTGAGAAAAAATAGGCTTTTTGAAAAATGAAGCAACTGTTCCTTTGGACAGACAAGTATTTAATACCTTGGCTATGTAATTTCAACACAATGGGGTATCAACAGATCCTTCTAAAATTGGGAGTATGGTGAATTGGCCAAGAGCTGGGAATGTAAAGCACTGAAGGGGTTTCTTCAATTGGTTGGACACTATACAAGAAGTTTATATAACATTATGGAGTCATAAACAAGCCATAGACCGAACTACTGAAAAAAGAGGGATCCTGGTGGACACCTAAAACTACTATAGCTTTTGAAGTGCAAGAAGGCTATGGTTTCAGCTATTGGTGTCAAATGGGCGAGTTGGGGCGGGTTTGAATTGGGTTCAAGTGGTCGGGTCCAAAATGAGTTGGGTTAAATATGAGTCCGAATCAATGGGTTCTAAGCGGGTCGGGTCTCAAATGGGTTGGGTCGGGTCGGGTCAATGTAATCAATTTTTATATTTAATATTTAAAAAATAAAATTTTAGATAATATTCATAAGATGATGATATTTTTAATACAACTTGTAAATAATACGACTAAATTTGTATTATGTATTGTTGCTGGAAAGTAACCATGTACATTAAAGATATATTTGTTAAACTATAAAATGAAAAACTCTTAAGGTATACAAAACTACTGCATTTTTCAAAATAAATCATGAAATGAATAGTATGCAATCAACTTCTCCATAATTGTTTGTAAAATTGAATTGTTGCTTTTAATCATAATAATAATAGTTATCTTTCTATATTGACCATACATGTTCATTCATTACAAATTATACTTAGATATTAATATTTGATGTATTCATTGAAATTCATAATATAATTGTATACTGTCAATTTATTCAAAAAATAAAAATAATAATTATTTTACATGGAAACATATGAATTGCAAGTTTTGACTATTTTATAAAATACTTCACTTTTCTTTTATTGCTTATTAATTTGAAAAATATTATCTTACTAAATATATTTTGGAAAATTTGTTTCTCATAAAAAATGCAAAAAGTTAGAAATGATAAGTAATTAGTGATATATAGTATAACTAAATCAACAATGAATCTAAGCAATTAAATCATTTATTGAACCCATTTAAGACCCATCACCAATCCATATAAGACGCATGGTGCAAAAAAATTAACTAAGTTAAATTATAACATATTTAATATGTTTTGGTAAATTTGTTTCTTATAAAAAATGTGAAAGAAGTTAGAATATATGGAATTAATTAATGATGAGGTTGGACCCATTTAATACACATCTCTAATCCACCTAAAATCCATCATCAACCCATATAGAACCTTTAATGAACTCCTTATTATAATGATACTAATATCTTTCATAAATTCTATTATATTACTAAAATGAATTTTGATTGACTAATATAAACAAAATATGAAGAACCCATTTAGGACCCATTAGAACCCATATAGGAACCATAATCTGTTAGAATAGGTGACCAGAAAGCCAATTGGATTGGCGGTTTTGGGTACTATTTAGCAATCTTTATTAAAGTAATATTAACTCAATAAATATAGTAAGTATTCATTCGTGGCACTATGTGTTTGTTATACTTACTGATTACGTTAAACGGTATTTTAACGTCACAACTAATGCCCACAGACTAATTGTATAACCTATGTAATTGGGCTGTGCATTTGATGGCAGCTATGAAACCAACTTCTAAGGGTTGGTCTGAAACGTTCCAAGTCGAGGACCTCGAGACAGGGTATCGAGGGTCCTATAGAGACTTGCACTAAGGATTGCATTCATTGGATGAGTGTCGTGTTTCATCGGTGATATACGTTGGACGTCTATGCAATATTAGTGGGTTAGTAGACAAGAGTGTCAGCTGGCTGAACTGACTCGTGAGAATCATCATATAGAAGCCTTGGAGGCTTAGTCGGTATGACTGGAAGTCCCGGCTCTGATAGTACGAGATTAGTTCTCGGACTTGAGGAATCATGGCAATCGCATGCATATGATGGTTGTATCTAGGGTTTGGCAAGAGATGTCAGTATATGGGATACGTTCATTATAAGCCTTAGCCAGTGCAATCAGAATATGTATTGAGGACGGTGGATTCCAAGATAGGATCCGTCACCTGTCAGAATATGACAGTCAAGTCTCCTATGCGCTCTGAGACGGTTTAAACTCTTAAAGTCTGTGGCCACAACGATTGGTCGAGTAGGAATGGTTTCCTATGTCGATCAATAGAGCAGACGTGTCTCGAGTTATTGAGCATAGTAGTTGTCTAGTCGAGGATGGGAACCAACACCCAATTTCATGCCCTAGACCTAGACCGAGAGACAGATGATGGAAGGACCATACTCGTATGGTACTCAGAGGCCTAAACGTGCACGCCAACATTCACCTAGTCTCTAGTGTCATAGACCGTTGCTAGACGGCCACCCATGGTGACCGGCGTTTTTCGATTAATGATTAATTGGAAAACAGTTAATTAAATTGGATTTAATTGACCAATTGTGTTGGACACAAGCCCAAGTCTAGCTGAGGATGAACCTAAAGAGTCACACACAAATCACTATGGAATTGGTAGAATTAATTTGGAATTAATTCTAGAAGAAGCAAATTAATTTAATTGGATCAAATTAATTCAAGGTGAAAAATAAATGGTTGGATCATTTATTGGAAAATCCATTTGATGGATGGTCCAAGAATTAATTAATTGGATTAGTTAATTTGTGGACTTAGAACTTTTAAATTAATTGGATTAATTTATCGGGTTTGGATTAATTAATTGATTGGATCAATTAATTAGAGTTCGGACTTATGTTTATTTAATTGGATTAAATAAATTTATGGGCTTCAATTGGATTGAGATTAATTGGATTAATTAATGCCCAATGGACTTTGTTTGGACTTAATTTAATTAAATTAAATAAAAGTCCAAGACTAGTAGTCCTAGTCCATGTAAAAAATTAATTTATAGCAAGTGAAGGAGGAATTAAAATTCTCCACATGTGAGGCACATGTGACCAGCCTTTATAGGTTTGGTGGGTGGTTTTATTTGCTATAATGGTGCATGGTTATGTAGAGAGTGGTGAGTGTATGTATGTTGCTTTGGAAGTTAACTATAGAAGTTGAATTTTGAATTCAACAACTCTACATACACAAAACAATTCACATAACTTGTATGACTATGTGTTGCACAAATTTTTTCATCAAAATACTTTCCAAAATTCTCTGGAAAAAATTCTCCTTTTTGTGTTCATACCTTTTGGAAAGGTTGAACTTAAAAACATTCCAAAAGGCACTAAACAATAATGTTGTTTTGGAAGTGTTTCTTCTTCTTTTCTCTACTTCTATCTATTTAAATTTATTTAAATAAAACCATATTGGACCCATGTTAAGAAATGTCCAACCAAACCCAACCCAAAACTAGGTGGATTAGGTTGGAACCATGGGTTTCCACCCATATTGCCACCCCTAGTTTTAGCACCTACACTAGTTTTGCCTGATTTTTCTAAGATGTTCCACTAGAAAAAATTAACATTTAACCATGACTAATTGTCATGGATAAAAATAAACAGTCGTAGCAAATAATCATTGATCACGGCTACACAACGATTGTTGACTGTAGTTTATACGAGTGTAACTAAAATATTTAGCCATGACAAAAATATTTTCTATGGCTCATATGAGGCAAAAGTAGTTTTCACTCTAAGTTATTTGTATCGACTTTTGTTTAACCATGGTTAGTAATAAGGGTAAATTATAGCCACCTCCCCTGAGATTTGGAATAATTTCAAATACCCCCTCGTTGTTTGAAAAAATACAAATACCCCCTTGAGGTTTTTAATTTTTAACCAAAGGCCTGAAATTGACCATTTTGCCCTTGAATTTTTATTAAAATTGTAGAAAAATCAGCCGAGACAAATTGCATTATTGCTTCTCTATGTAAAAAACTTAAGAAACCTCTCCATGCGCATTGTAGTCCAAAAAAATTTTAAGAATTGAATAAAAAATAATTCAGTGCATAAACAGGATGAAAATGGGTTATTTGTTAGATAGTTACAAACTTCAGAGAGGTATTTATAATTTTTCAAAACAACAAGTGGGTATTTATAATTATGTCAAACCTCAGGGAAGGTAGCTGTAATTTACCCGAATAATAATTATTTATCATGATTTTAGTCCATAGTCAATAAAATTGTGGCCAATAGTCAATTTTCTTCTAATGTTCATAGTGGAGACCGATGCCTGTGATAAAGGAATTCGGAGCAGTGTTGATGCAAACTGGGAGGCCTATAGCTTACTTGAGCAATGCTCTTGGAATCAAGAAGCAAGGGTTATATGTATATGAAAAGGAATATTTTGGCAATGATGTTAGCAGTAAGTAAGTTGAAACAACATATTAAAGGACAACATTTCATTATAAGGACTGATCAACAAAGCTTAAAGTACATCTTGGAAAAGAAAAAAGTGTCCTTGCTTCAACAAAGGTGGATATCTAAGCTTATAGGCTTAGATTGTGAAGTGCAATACAAGAGATGGACATAAAATCGAGCTCCATATGCATTATCAAGGAGAGAACACCCTGAAGCTCAGTGTGCAAGTTTAACTGTTGCCATACCTGGGTGGATAGGACAGTTACAACAGAGCTATGTAAATGACCATGAGATGCAAGAGATTCTATAGGTTAAGGTTGTCAATGAAGAAGCCTATCCTAACTACTCAGTGGCTAATGGAGTGCTAAAGAAAGGGAGCTTGCTATGTATGGGTAATCAAAGGAACCTGAGACAGAAAAAAAAATTCAAGCACTACACAAATCATCTTTAGGTGGACATTCAGGGATTCAAGGCACTTACCAGAGAGTCAAGCATTATTTCACTAGAATGGGCTAAAGAAAGATGTGATGGATTAGTTGTCTAACTGTGCCATATTCCAGACGACCAAGCATGAGACCAGTCCCTACCCAGGCCGTTGCAGCCACTTCAAATTCCACAGCAAGCATGGAATCACATCACAATGGACTTCATTGAAGGCCTTCTTGTGTCAGAAAACAAAAGTTGCATACTAATGGTGGTTGTCAGGTTGACTAAGTATGCTCATTTCTTCTCAGTGACACATCCATTCACAACAGAGCAAGTGGCCAGAGTTTTCCTTGACCAAATAATCTACACGTTACATGGTTTGGCAGTGAACATAGTATCAGACAGAGATAGAATCTTCACAAGCAGATTTTGGAGGGAGTTATTCAAGGTGTTAGGAAGTGAGTTGACATGTCCACTACCTATCATCCTCAAACAGATGGACAAACTGAAAAGTAAATCAATGTCTGGAGAGATATTTGAGGGGCATGACTTATATGAAGCCCAAATAGTGGAACACGTGGCTATCTTAAGTAGAACTTTGGTATAATACCAACTACCATAGCAGCCTTAAACTGACTCCTTTTAAAGCTCTATATTCCTTCTCCGTTATTTTTGGGGCCCTACACCCAAACTCTACAAGCTGATGTTCAGAAGGTAATGCTAGAGAGCCAAAAAATGATCCAGTTGTTGAAGGAGAATTTGGAACAAGCACAAAACAAGATGAAACATTATGTAGATACTCGGAGAGTTGAAAGAAACTTTGATGCTGGAGACATGGTTTATTTGAAGCTACAACTTTATAGACAATCTTCAGCACACATGAGAAAGAGTTGAAGCAATCACTCAAGTACTTTGGCCCCTTTAAAGTACTAGAGAAAGAGTGCAAAATTAGTTGCCTATAGATTAGAACTTCCCCACACTCAAATATACATATTGTCGTTATGTCTCGTTATTCAAGAAAAAATTTGGTTCATAGCACACACCCTCACATGTTCACATTCTTTTGATGATACCAACTCTTGTAGGATCTTTCCAACCAAGATTTTAGCTAGGAGGATGATCTCCGGAACCAATGCTCCAGTCGACAGCTGTTAATTCATTGTGAAGGTTTTGATGAGGCTCAAGAAACATATGAGGATTACTACCAAATTAAACAATAATTTCCAGACTTCAATTTGGATCCTCGAGGTCAAGGATCTCAAAGTGAAGGAAGGAATGTCATGTTTTCACCAAAAAGAAACAGGTTTGATGGCAGCCGCAGGATTAAAGAGAAGAAGAAGAAGAAGAAATTAAGATGTCAGATAAGGGCAAAGAGATTGTGGAAAAGAGAAAAAACGATGCCATTCAGTCAAACACGACTTCAAAAGCGCATTTCTTACTTAAAGGGGAATGGTGCCGTTTTGAGCAAGGACCACTCAAGCATGGACGCTTCAAATGAGATTTATCCAACGGCTGAGGATGATTATGCAGAAAAGCAAGGTGCTCCACCACACTTAGTCGCCTGAAGGAACTCTAGATTAAGGGGACCATTTTAGTCCTAATTATGCTTTATTTTTGTTTCCAAAAGCTAAATCAACATAGCTATGTAGGAGTATGAGTTTAAGTACGCTTTATTTTTGTTTCCAAAAGTTGAATCAACATAGCTTTGTAGGAGTATGAGTTTAAGTATGTTGTATGAAACCAGTACAATCATCTATGAAATCTTTTATCACATTTTCTTTTCCCATCCCCAAGTTCTTAGGCAACTTCTCTTCTCATCTCTTTTTCTTTTCTGGGTGCAAAGTATTACCGAGCTATGGCGGAGGATGGTTAGAGAGAGAGCAACCGAAAAAGCTTCGTATGATCATAACCCTAAATCCTGAGGTTGGTGAAAGAATCTTCGCTCACTTAAATGATAGAAAGTTATCTTTTTATGGCGACAAAAATGTATATTACACAATTTTGTCACTTGCATATATAATATCCATTAGTAAATATAATTGTAATAATCAAGCATGGTAAATTAGGATAAAGTAAACACTAATGTGTCACAAAGACAATAAGGACTTAATCTAAATAGTCATTATCCTATACCACCTAGTAAATATGGCCATAGTTTCCGCCCCCATGCCACCCCGTCGTTGTCGTTACTCGGACCACTACCAGAGCTTTCCCGTCCATATATAACTTCAGCTCTCATACACTAAAATTGAAACCACAAAATTTTCAACCTCGATCCAAATCCACCCGACCTCAAGGCCAGTCGAAAAAATCCGTTAGCTTAACCCTAAAACGAAAGCTAATGCACACATGATAGGCTTTGTTTGTCAAGAGGTACACACAGTTAGGCTTGGTTGTGTGGGGGGATTTCAACGAGATTTGCAGTCATGAAAACAATAAGTTTGATGAGTAGCAATATCCTCACATGCTAAGCGTATGAAATTGCAAAATTCCCAAATTTCAGTCATGTGAGCCTCACGTGATTAAGTTTTAGCAAAATTAAAAAAATAAAATCGATAGAAAATAGACTAAAATTGCAAAAAATTGAAAACATAATAGTATTTGGCAGTCCTAAGAAAATCCCCCCTCAAGACCATAGGATCACAAATATAATTTTGCCTACATATATATGTGTAAACATTCATAATGTGCCTGATGGAGAAAGAAAAAACGTTTAAGGGCTAAGCTAACTTTTTGCAATCAAAAGTGATCAAAGGAGAGCTACACCATTTTGGGATTCCAGTCGAATTACTAATTTCTCCATGGAAAAAAAAAAAATCAACCATGCAAATGATTAATTAGAGGACAAATTCGTATTTTTTGTACCAACAGTGATAAATGCGTTTCATTTGTATAAAAATAATCCACGTAGCGGACTAGGGATTTGTTTCAGCGAAAGAAAGGTATTTCTATAAAATTTAAGATTGTTTCCCGATTAATTCCATTATTATTTTTCCTATAACCATTTCTTTGTCACATCATCTTTTGACATATAGAACGAGGCCATGTGCCTGTCCCAGCTCTCTTGCCCAGGGCGCTAATGATATAGGTATGGTTTCCGCTAACAACATATACAGAACTTGAATAAATTATAAATTCCCAAATCTTCTCTCCTTAACCAGATCAGTAAAAAATTATGAGACTCATATGAATCCAAAATCGTCAATACCTCGCGCAACAGGACATCAATCGCCTCACACGCCACATCACTACCATTTATGTGTGCATATGAGATACCATGGAAGTTGGATGAGATAAAGAATACATTTATGAAACCAAAACAAAATGAATGTGAATTTGTTGGTTGAGAAGTAATAAAAGATGCATGGTTGGAGATTCATATGTCTGGCTAGGAAAGGCAAACAACCACCATATGTACAGTAAAGATTCCTCTCTATTCTCTTTTTCTGGACAGCAAAATCTCGTGTATCATACAATATTTCTTTGCAATCTTCACCGGCCTGTCATGATTTTCTGAAAAGAGGACGACGTGCAACCATGTACATAAATTCAAGGATAATTGCAACATTCTTTTCTATTACAATTACACGTAGATCTCCTATAATTTGAAATATTATATTTAATACCTGTGATATTTGTTTTCGTCCAATAAATAGATCTATTTGTTTCATCGAATTTGCTAATATCAACAAAAAAAAAAAAAGATTAAATGGGAATCCATATTTTCCTCCAATTGATTTACTACTGACTTATTCTAAGTCAAACATTTTATTTTTATCAAACTGCCCTTATACATCTTCATACGCACTCGTGCATGTGAAGATGTACATATTCACACTTAAAAGGGTATAGTTTGGTTAAAAAAAAACTTATTTGTCTTACAATAAGTTAGTAATAAATCAATTTGGGGTAAGTATGGATTTTCATTCAATTTTTGACTAAGGGAATAATTTATTTGTTGGACGGAAATAAACCTCGGGGATGCTAGATGTGTTTTCCAAACCACAAAAAATTTATGTGTAATTATACTAAATCTTAGGCGAGGGCGGTGTAATTATCACAATATTCAAAGGAAGAAAAAAATATTCCATGTATGAATTACTATCTATATTAAATTCCCATTGTTGGGAATAAGCTTAATCAATTTAAATATCCCCCAATAAATACTGTTTTATAAATACTCATCAATATAAAATATTCCTTTCTTGACGTAAGTTGTTTGGATGAGGTTATAAATTTTATAAAAAACTATTATAAGATCAACTTTAGGAAAAGAGGCTTATAAATTAAAAAAAAAAAAAAAAGGTGTTAGAAATTTATAAACTTCGTTAATAAAATAAGCAGTTTCAAACTTATTTTTAGAATTTTAATAAATTAATTCGAATTAATTGTAAAATTGTCGGCACTAACATCATATGACTTATGTAATTTATTTTACCTAAACAGTTAGAAACTTATTCTAGTATGATTTCATATTTATAAGTTCGAAACACAATTTATTCTAAAAATTAATATTATAATAATTAAAATTATGTTATAGCGGAATGATTGTTATATATTGTTTAGAAACTTATTCATAAAGTATGATTTCATATTTATAAGTTTGAAACACAATTTATTCTAAAAATTAATATTATAATAATTAAAATTATGTTATAGGGAAATGATTGTAATAAATATATTACAGGGTTAAATGATAAGGGCATTTTATCCTAAACATACAATTCATGTTATTAAGGTGGGTTTTTGTTACCCTTTATATTTCAAGCGTGAAAAATGTATATGACTCCATAAAAAATAACAAAAAAAAAAATTCAAAATGCAAGGATGGAAAACCCTTTTCCAGTTAACTAGATTGCATATCATTGTAATTGTAATTGTAATTCTTTTCAATGGAGAGATAACTGATAAATTATGAAGGATGACTTAGGTTAGTGGTTAAGGTCTCATTATCAAATTCGGTGTCATAGGTTTGCGTTTCAGTAGACATGTGGGTGTCTCACTTTATGCGCTTATATATATATATATATGTTTTATCGTAATTTATTTTATAAATCTTAATAAGTTATATCAATATTTTGAAAGCCAGCCCAACCTAGCCCGGATGGTCGGACTGCTCGAATCGCCACTCGGGTCACAATACGGCTCGGATAAAACCTGAAAATTGGATGAGGCAAAAAACAGCTTTTTTTACGAAAATCGTTCAACCCGGTGGTTCAATCGGTGAACCGCTTGACCCGGTGCTGGGTTGATTGAACCGGCAAGGTCAATATCTTATATAAATGCATTACAAAATCGCTAACTTCTCTCCCCTATTTTCAATTTCTTAGCATTCAACAATACCGACAATACGTGTATAGTGTATACTGTAGATTGTAGAAGTGTAGATTGTAGAAGATGGGTAGATAGGTTGGAAATGTTTAAGTTTAAGCTTAATTAGATTAATTCTGTTAAGTTTGGAAATATTATTTCTCTTAAGCTTAGATTACTTCTATTAACTATTAAGTTTGGAAATATTAAATTTAAATTTTAGATTTGTGACATTTGTCAATTGATTTTATTTAAATAAAAGAATGTTCATTACTTCATTTCTTGTTCTTTTTTTTTTCTCATTTAACTAAAAACAATCAAAGTATTCTTCTTTGTGCAATGTTTCTTGTATTTGATCATTATTAGTTTATTCTCAAAAATTATTTTTTTATAAATATGTATCATATTGAACTATTAATGTCAAATAAAAAGAGTGAAATTAAAAAAAAAAAAAAGATAGGTTGTTAAGTACATTAATATTATTTATTATTTAATATTATTTTAAAATATTAATAATTATTTATGGCGTATTTATAACGTTATTGGTCCGACAACTGTTGACCCAACGGTTGAACCAGTGACTCGTAACCCACTTAGTTTTTCGATTCAATGAATGGTTCGAGTTTTAAAACATTGAGTTATATTGATATATTGACTGAATCATCGTATTATTCAATTGCTCTATTTATTAAAATATTAATATGATCGTATAGTTAATTATTGCTTCTAGTTTAAAAAACAAATAAACAAACAAAAAAAGTGATAAACTACAAAATTTAGTGGACCAAGATATTATTGACTTCAAATAAAACCAATGATTCTAAATCAAAAGACTCTTTAGAGACAGACAAGAGAGATGGTTGTTACACCAAACTCAAAGAGACCAAAAAGTCTCTTCTTTATTATTCTTTTCACTAAAGCAATCACTTAATTTAAATGCATCATCATTTCATCAATTATTAATTAAGTATTGTTCTACTTAAGTTTGAAGACCTTAATGATAGTGGGCCGGTGGCTGTCTAGTTTTAGTTTGGATCCTAGAAAAAGATAATTATTTATGAAATAACTATTTTTTTTATAAAAAAAAAAAAGCAGATTATTAGCTAAATTTAAAATTAATCTCATATTTAAAGCTAATGAAAGAATTAAAAATAATATTTAATGTCCATAATGTGGAATTAGATGAAAAATAAATAAAATTAGAAAATAATTAACAAGAAAAGGTTAACGGGCCATAAAGTGTAATTAAATATAAAATAATAATAAGAGTGGGACTAAAATCCACGATTGTAATTTTATCAAAATATAATTTTGATGAAAAGTAATTTCAAATCTATATTTACAGTCAAAATATATATTTGATATGTTCAATCGCAGAGCAAAATCCAATGAAGCAGAGTTTAGTTGGTAAATTTCATGTCCCGTGATCAAGATGTCATATGTTCGAATCCCATCACATGTGGACAATAGATCGACTTTAATAGTAGTTGTTGCTTAGTTATATATATATATATATATATATATTTGATATTAATAATGGATTTTATACCAATTGTTGATTATTTAAATTCATGACATAATTATGATCCAGCTATTCAAAGGCAAAATTGCAAAATTAATCTTGTATGTATGAGAGTGTGGCAAAATTGATCCTGTAACTATGAGACTGATAATTTTAACCCTTTATGTTTTAAGTTTGTAGCAATTTTGGTCCTTTCGACCAAAAATTGTCAAAAATTAACAAATCAAATTGGTACTTAGTGTTTCATCATCCAAATAGACATTATTTACACAGTCAGCATCCTACGTGGATGTTAACATGACTCACTGCCCACCACCACCTCATCGTCACTGTTGGTTGCTGGAAATTTTTCCCTACGAGTCTCCAGCCACGCGCACTATTACTGAACTCACCGTCTGATAATGATTCTAGCCTTACAACGCGTGTGCCAATTGGAGTTTAAATGCCCCCAACCATCGATTACAATTCTAGATCTATTTTATCTCTCTTTTTGATTCGTCATCCAACTTACCTACTGTTCGAGACCACCACAAATCTATTCCCCATCCGCCGACGAGTTGATTGCACCCAAGCCCATCCATTTTCGTCAACTATGAGGCCGGGTCTCTCCATTTTCATTTTCACCACTTTTTTCGCCGCCCCCACCATTTTTCTGTTGTATCTCCGCTGCCAGCTATCATCTCGCTGGCTCACCATCACCCCTATCTTCGCCTCCACACGGTGCACATCCCTCCTATCAGTTTTTGTCAACGGCACCACCCACATCATGGCCTCCTCATCTCCTCCTCCTCCCTCCCCCCCTCCCCCATTTTTTTCTTTGTGAGGAGAAGGTGGGAATAGGGTGCTTTTTTCGTCTATTTAGCCTGTCGAACATTCACGTGGGATACCATGTGTTTTAATCGAGTCCAGTTGGCAGGCAAAACCCCAATCCCCAATTTATCCAATTAACTGTTCGCGTTTCTTGGTCAGAAAGACTGAAATTACAACTAAATTGAAACTGATAGGGCTAAAATTGCCCGTTCAATGCTGACATGACTAATTTTGGCCCCGCTATATACATGACTAATTTTGTGATTTTGCCTCATTCAAAAGCATGTTAGATTGTTTTCATTTTCAATGAAAATTATGTATTTTTAATTTTGTATATATTTTGTTGTAAATTTATAATAAATTTGGATTAATTAATGAGATTGTGTTTTATATTGAACTTAAGTGTCAAATCAATATATTTTTAATAAAGTTACGTATAATAAACATATTTTCACTTGAATTACTATTTTAAATATTAAAAAATAAAAATAATAAAAATACCCAAAATATCGCATAGCAAAGAGGGTGTTAATTCATGTTATCTATTAAAACATATTGGTAAATAAGTTGAGAGAACAAGTCAAAACGGAATTAAGGGGAACCAACCAATTGGGATTTGGACTGGTTGTTAGCTCGAGTTAAAGCGCACTGAAGAAGCCAAGTCTACCCAAATACGGCGCCGTGTCGTACACTCTTTCAACTACAACAATCTAGTAATAAAAAATAGACCCTTATTTTGGTAGACTTGACGGCTGTTATCTCACCTCAGTGTCCACGACACCTTTCCTTTTCTATTTCTCTCTCTCTCGTCTCTTTCAATTCTTCCTCCCGAAAAGGAGGGAAGGGGGGGCGTCAAGAGACGGTCAACGCCGTTGAGCTTCTTCACGGCTGAGAGACGGACGGGGCGTCTTTGAGGGAGGGTTCTCCGCCGCCTATTGTGGCGGATTGGACAGTCAAGACCGACATGCTGGGGGAAGTGGGGCCTCCAGCCTCGCCGTTGAGCAGTGGGTTGGCGGCGGCTGGGGGTTTCCGGGAGTGAGAGGTGGCGGTGGAGATGGCGGTGGCGAGGGAAATGGGCATGAGGCAGAGGCCCTTGCCTTGAAGGTACTGCATGGCGGAGCCCATGTCCTCCTCCATCAGCTTCGCCACCTGGTGCTCCGTCACCGTCATCCCCCCGTCTTTGATGTTCGACGTTGATGCCGTCTGCGTTCCGTTCCCGCTCCTTCCCTGCTCATTCATAGCTTCCTCATGTTATTAATTCGTGAATATATTGAATTTCAAATTTTCAACACATAATGGAAATTTGAATTAAGAATTGAATACAACGCGTTTTACATTTCCGATTGATTATATTATAGATAAATTTCAAAATTAATTTTATCCTTAATATCAATAAAGAAATTAAAATAATATAACAATAAACACAATGAATAATTAAATAAAGAATAACTACAATGAAATTAGAAGTAACCTATAATAATTTGTATTAATAAAACATGATCGTTAAATGAAATTTAATTTAAAAATAATTATTAAAAAAACCAAACACGGTAAAAAAAAAAGACATTTACACTCAAAATATAATTTTATCTGCTCAATTAGAGGGACAAATGAGTACTTATTTTAAAAATAAGGGAAAATTATATTTACACCCATAACCTATGACTGTTTATACAAATCACCTCTGTCTTTTGAATAATTACACATATACCCACTAGAATGTAAGCATCGTTTATACAAATCATTCCTATTTTTTAGAAAATTACACTTATACCTTTCAAAAGTATCAACATTATTACACAAATTACCCTTTTTTTAATATCAATGGTGGTTTCTGTAATTATACAAAAGGTAGGGTGATTTGTGTACATAGACTATATGTTAGGAAGTGTAAAAGTAATTATCCCTTCAAAATAATAAAAAAAATCCAATTTTAACTTTCTTGTTTTAGTTAAAAAAATTTAAAAAAGAAAAGAAAAGAAAAAAACTAGTTATTTTGTTGGTTTAATTCTGCCCCCACAATGGACCTCATTTTGACCAGTGAAGGAAAGAGTTGAAGCTGAATAAGAAAGGAGTTGGAATTGGGATTGGGAGAGATGGAATCTGGAAAGCAGCACTCACGCGTGATACTTTATGGTTTTGTTGTTTTGTGATGATGCACAATTCTGAGAAGGGACACCCCTACCCCCCCCCCCCCCCCCTTTTTATATATTTTCATTCTGATGGTGATGACTAACTACTTCTTGCTTTAAAACTCGATTATTTTTCATTATTAAATTATATAAGAAAATGATATAAGGTAATTAATATTTAAGAGCTTGATATTAATTACTGTTTCAACTCAATAACTCAATCAATTTAAATAAATATAGTATAATTAATATATGACTTATTTTTTATCCTACCACTCAAATGACTCGTGTCGCAAAGTAAAAAGGGCCTAGCTCCAATCACCCTTTTTTTTTTTCTCTCAAATCAAACTTCCAACTTTCTTTTTTGTTCCGTAATTAAAATTTCATTTTTCAAAATATTTTATTTTCGAAAGTACTGTTACATTTGAAAGAAATAAAGTGATATAACTAGCTTTTAATTACACTTTTTTTAAAAAAAAAATTAAATAAATTATAAGATTTATCATTTAAAATTTCATATATAATAATAATAAAAATATATAGCATAATTTTATATATATTTAGTGAGTACAATAAGAATGGAAATTAAAGAAGCATTAATTACCTCAGAGGACATATCAGCAACAAGTGGGGCAACAGCTGCTGCACCTCCCAGTCTGCTCATACTTAAAACCTGTTCATACATAAACAAATTAACAAATTATATTTAGGCAAATAATATTTTGTAATATTTCTCCACCAACTAATAAATTGGAGTTTTAAATAGTTTTTTAATTTTGCACCAAAATATATTTTAAATTATGCAGCAGTAAAAATTGAGAACGTTTGAAAATAAAAATTAAAAAATATATATTTGAAAAAAAAAAGCTTAATATTTATAATTTTACTAATAAATTGGGATCTATTTATATCTTTTGGTTAAATTAACTTCATTTAAGCATTCAAATGTAAAATTTGTAAAATAAAAACACGCTTTAAGTTAATTTTCAATAATAAACTAGTAAATACTTATTTTTAAGGGGTTAAATGCATTTACCCTCCTGTGTTAACCAAAAAGAGCAATTATTCCCCTGTAAAAAAATAACTAGTAATTTACCCTCCTGTGTTATTCAAAATGCAGCAAACAACCCCCTCACAAGGGGGTTTTTTGCTGTATTTGTAGGAGTTTTTTTTGCTCCATTTTTTAAAATGCAGGAGATAAATTGATATTTATTTTTTCACAGAGGATTTTTTACACATTTTACATATCACAAGGGGTAATTGCATTTTTCCCTATTTTTAAGCTTTCCTAACACCCCTGTATATTCTCTTGCCCATCAAAATTTGCTAATTAAATTAATCATTTGCAGTAATATTCTATTAATGGGGTAGTAAAGAAAAAATAATTGTTTTTGCATGAATTGTGCGAATAAAAATTACTATACAACTTAAATCATACATAATCTATACTATTATTATTAAAAAAATTAGGATATCAATTTTTGAATACTCAAATTTATTCCTTAATTCATTTCTTCTTTTAAAAAAATATATTCGGTAGAATAGTAAGTTCAATATTTTCTTTTCTATCAATTAATTACTCCACGTTTCTCTCTTCTTACGAACTTTTTTTTTTTCATTCCTTCATAATTTTTTTTTTCTTTTTATCTCATATTATAATTTTTTTTATATGTTTACGGAGATCGCGTGCAACGATTATTAATTGGCATAATAAAACAAGTTCAACTATATATATATAGAGAGAGAAAGAGAGAGAGAGAGAGTACTTTGACTTGGAGCTGGAGGAATTTGACATAGTCGATGATCTCATCCAGCATAGAGGCTTTGTCCGTCTGACATTTGAATAACCAAAAACAAAAATACACGTTAAATCTCATACATCAGATCTCATTATTTACTTGTGATTAATTCATCAAATCTCCCATCATCACTGATCATCATGATTATGATTATGATTATGATGATTCCTCTATCATAATTCTTCCAGCTTTGCTCCCAAGTCCCAATAGTACCTAATACATTCTCATCAATCACCAAATCGACACGTACGTACCCACATTTCATAAAGTACTATTCATTTCTATACTAATCATAATCATTATTATTCACTAATAACACCACGTGCCGGACCAAATGTATATCTTTCTTTATCTTTAATTATTGTAAATTATTTATTAATTGACTAGCTATTGTGACATATTATTCCTGCGTACATATAATAAATAATTTTTCATATTTCATTATTATAAATAAAAATAAAATATATAAACTAATAAATCACATTTAAAAAAAAATAAAAACAAAAAAAAACATAACTTAAAGTATTATCGATACAATAAAAACATTGTTGTAGTATTAAATGACGTGGAGTTATCTTTTTTCAAATAAAAATAATAATAATAATTACAACATGTAGTCAATTATATTATTTTATCTAATTTTAAGTTATTCATCCTTTCACTCACTCTATTTAAATAAATACATTAAAATAATTAAAACACCCTTAATTTACTAAATTTCACAATTTACAAATTCAATAAGTACTTAATCTCAATTAGCAGAAGTAATTATTAATTAGAAAATTCTTATTAGACCTTATAACTCACGTTACACTTGTCATCCTCTGATTAGTCACTCTCGTTATAAAACTATATATTCACAAATCACATTATAAATATATAAAATGTATTATACGATTGATTCAGAATTGATCTAATTTGAACTCCAATTTTCTAATTAACTACAATAACATAAACACACTCAATACATATGCATAATTTAATTTTTATTATATTTATTTAATTAAATAAAATAACAAAAAGATACAATAAATAACTCATCAACACTAAATCAAAAAAAAAAAAATTTCAGTGTACACGAACATAACATTATTGATATAACTAATTGATTTAAAAGATGCTTAAACTCACATTTTATTCATCCAAAATAGTCGAGTCCCCATGTTGTGAGTATATAGTATACTTTTCATAACAATATCTTATTTTTTTAAAATATTTGTTAATTTAGTAATATCGATGATGTAATGGATGAGGTAGTAGTAAATCGAAAAAATAATATTTTTCATCCCATAACTTAGGGTCTTTCCACTTTTGATCTCATTGAATACAAGATTCTCACTTTTGGTCCTGTAATTTTTAAAAAAATAGCACTTTCGATCCCATGACACTTTTCGTTAGATATTTAACGGAAAGTGCCACGTGGCCGTTAAGTGCATGGGACCAAAAGTATTACTTTTTGAAAATTATGAGACCAAAAGTGAAAATTTCATTATATATGGGATCAAAAATAAAATTAGATAACATATGAGACCAAAACTGTAAAGGCCCTGATGGCCACGTGCTAAGTACGTGGTGTTTTTCGTTAAAAAATTTAACGAAAAAGTGACATGGGACCAAAAATACTATTTTTTAAAAGTTACGAGACGAAAAATAATAATCTCGTAATCAATTGGATCAAAAGTCGAAATGCCCTAAATTACAGAATCAAGAGTATTATTTTCCCTAATAAATCGAATAACAATAAAAGTAAAATTACCTTATTAGCATTGGGTACAAGCTCCTGTAGCGACTTCATTCTCTCCGCAATCCTCTCTCTCCGTAACTGCCAACATTTCATTTTCACCCAAGAAAAAAAAAGGAATCAAACCCAAATATTCTCACAACAAATCATACACAGACAAAATCAGGAAATTCGACGAGAATGCACTGAAATTGATTTCAGAAAATTCAGAAACTAATTTTGTACTTACTCTTTCAGCTATGCTGTGGGGGTCAGTCGCCTGTCCTCTCCTGGCCCTCACCTTCTGCCGCGGCGCTCCGCCGCTTGAACCGCTCGCGGCAGGTTGGTTCGCCGCCGGCGCTGCGGATCCCCCGACGCCGGTGCCCAAGTTCTGGGTCTGCGATGCCAGTATCGTTATTAATACGTGATTAATGTAACCAATGAGGCTTGTGAAGAAGAATGTGTTGGATTAAACCTGAGGATGGTGGAAATGCTCATGTGGTTGATTTGAAGTTTGACTGAGGGATCCGGTGAAATTACCATTGAATAGAGCTTTAACCGTTGCATCATTTACCTGCAGTAATTTTAATACGGAAGAGTTTTATGATTTTTCATGAAGAACAAGATTTCTTCAGTAGAAATTAAAGGGAAAAAAGCACTGACCAGGTTAGCAGACTTGAAGGAGGTGCCGTCAACGACGTCGTTTTGGTCGCCGTGAGGCATGGGAAGAAGGCAATCATCTGGAGAGGCGGCGAGGCCTCTGGAGAGCAACAATTGCTGCTGAAGCATCAAGGCCTTAAGGGCGCCGTTGCTGATCTGGTGTTGCCTCAGCTTCGACGCCAACACCGCCGCCGGCTGTTCCTCCATCTGCGGCGGAGCGTGGTCGTCGGCCCAGGGGAAGGAGGAGGCGGAAGGCACTGAGGAGAGGATTTGTTCGAGAAAATCATCGTGGGACGTGGGCGGATCGAAGTGGGAAGACCCCATCAACATCTGGGGTAGTTGTCCAATTTCTTGAAGGGATGATGAGATTTGGTGGTGGTTCAGCAGTGGGTTGATGTTGTTCATGGCACCAAATTCTCTGCTCACAGGCTGCATGTGGAAGATGATAATCTCCACAACCAGAAGCTAAAAATTCTCAGAAAATGGAAGAAAACTCCAAATTTAATTCAGTCAGTAAGTTAGAGACAGAGGAGACATTAAAGCAGCAGAATCATGCTTGGGGTCTGAGATATATGGAATGTTTATGGAAAAATGAGGTCTCTCCACAAATATATATATACAGAGAGAGAGAGAGAGAGAGAAAGAGAGTAATGTGTGTATGTGTATGTATGTATAGATAGACTGTCAAGGGTTTGTAAACGTGGGGCTCTATAATTAGGGGATATTATTCTAGTAATCGGGTGAAGATTAAAAGTGGATTCGGGGTTAGAGCGTTGAGGAAATGACCATTTCCTGTAAATTTCAAAACCTTATCTATAATTTTCTCCAAATTACATTTTAGCCTCTTCATTTAGGCTAAATTTCAAAACCTTATCTGTAATTTTTACTCTCCATTTACTAAGGCTTTCACACTTTCATCCTCTATCTTCTAAATTTCCCAATTTTGGTCGTGTGCTGAAATGATGATTAAAAGTAAAAAATCGTGATGAATACTAATTAATTATAGTGGCGTAACTATTAGCCGTAGTCTCTGTACGTAAGGGTAAAATATTAAGCATAGTCAAAATCGGGATAAATACAATTTACCCCACTGTGATATAAGAAATGAGCAAAAACCCCCTTATGAAAAAATAATTATCAAATTACCCCATGTGATCTTAAAATGAAGCAAATTACGCCCCTGTATTTTTCCTTGATAGGGGTAATTTGCTTCATTTCTCAAAACACAGTAAGGTAATTTGCTAATTATTTTTTCACATGGGGGTTTTGCTCATTTTGATATCACATGGGGGTAAATTACATTTATCCTGTTAAAAATCATGTTAAATGTTGATTAACATTGGTCAAAATTTAAGTTTTGATATTGATTTTGTTTAACTGTAGTAGAAAGTATTGATTTATCATGATTTTTAAGTTGTGGTCATTTATAATATGGCGAGTAATTCATTTTTTTTGATAGTTTAACTTAATTTTTGTTGTAAATTTTTTCTTGTAATATTTAAATTTTTACTGCAAAAGGATAGTATATTTTCTATATAGCTAATTTTGAGTCCCGAACTACCATCAATTTAGACGACTTAAAAAAATTTACTGACCGGCCATAATAATTAATTAGTATTATCCAACTTAGGTAAGTACTAATTCTTGAATAATAATATTCTTGATAACCAATAATTCAATGAATGAACCGTAATTTAGGCCTGTCTATGTATCAATGGACATATATCATTCTATTCGAACTCGAACTCAATAAATATTGTTACTTATATATTCTATTCGGACTTTACCCGTAAAATATTCATTTGATCTTACCCATATTATACTCAAAATAATTGAGTTTAATCGGGTCTTACGTATGTAAAATGAATGGAGCAATTATAGATGTTTTTTTAATAAAGATATTATCAAAATATATTATTAAATTAATTTATTAAAATTTTTTCATGAGCTAGTATTTTGAAAGCTATTCGGATGTTTAACATGTGAAAATTATCAATGATCTCTTGGCCTAGTGGTTAAGGTTGAGGTCTCATGACTCTAGAGGTCATGGGTTCAAATCCCCATCAATACGTGGAATGATAGTCTACTGTATAGTATAATTGTTTGTATACTTTTATAGTAAGGGGTTGTTTAAATTTCATTTATATAATATTGTTGATCAATGTATAAGTGGTTAAGGTTGAGGTCTCATGATTCTAGAGGTCATGGGTTCAAATCCCCATCAATACGTGGGATGATAGTCTACTGTATAGTAGAATTGTTTGTATACGATAGGGTTGATTGTAACCAATTTAGTTCAATTAATAATATTCATCGCTTTCACTTCGAAAAAAGAAAATAAATGTGAAAATTGAACATAATAATTTTAATTTTTTTCAATAATAGACCGTTATGAATTAATTATGCAGTCGCATAGATCTGAGATAGGAACAAAAATTGAACAATCAGTAGAAAAAAAGTATGAAATATATTTTAACTTTGGAATAAATATTTTAACCCATTTGAAATTGTGTTCAACTTTCATTTGATGGGTTTTTTACAATTCAAATTCAAAAAAAAAATAAAAAAAATCAGTTCAATATATTAATCTAGTTTAATTAATTAAATTTCTTAAGTATTTTTTTGATTTCTATACTATAACATTACGTTCAAACAAATCTTATCAAAAATTTAACTTGGAGTAGCATTACGGAAATAAAGATAAAAAATCTTTGACATTTTTTCCAAATATCAATACCTAAATAAAATTAATGAACTATGTATTTAAGAATTTTACATGGCAAGTAAATCAAGTCAATTGATTTATAAAAAAATTTACAATTTTCACATGTTTTTAAGTTAACGAATAAATATGAATTTGAAAGTCTTAACATTTTACCCGTTTGATACCCATACCTGTCGATATTTTAGGTTTTAGTGCCTACTCATATCCAAAATACTTATTTAAATGGATATTCAAGTTTGAGTCTAATATAAAACTTATTAATTCTAAAAGTATTAACTATTATAAAAAATTTGAGTTTAAGTATCACCCACACGTTGATAGGTCTAAATCAACCAAATATATGTGATGATGACAATCTCTTTACTTTGAGGTGTTTGGCTGGGCATTGCATAAATTGTCAAGGGTTATTTAATTTTCATTGTGGGTTTCAAAGTGACAGATCAATATATATATATAACAAAGTTGCCAAAATTTTATTATCTATTTGAATCCGTAGAATCAGCACGACATATGGATCTTTCGGGCCCTTCATCATTTTATTAATTATACACAAATGGTGGTCCTTAAATTGTAAATATTATTTTATTTTCTTCATATATATATATATATATATTGCTTTCTTAATTATTAATCCTTTAAGTAGCAAGCGCAATTATTAGTATGATGTAACTACATATTAAAAACTACTATTAATTAAAGAGATGAACTCTATATATGAAATTGCAGTCATCATAATATATATACTAGCCGTCGTAGTAAGTCGTTCCTATGTGCATATAAAATAATATTACACATTCTAAAGTTATTGAATATAAGAAATATATATCTATATTATTATATAAAGCAAACTCTGTTTTTACTAATAAATGGCGGTTACTTACACCGCAACACCAAATTTTAAAATTACTTAAAATATCCTCATATAATCTATTTATATTATTATAAAAACGAAACCTCTTTTTTTACGTACAAATAGCGGTTAATGACACCGCCGCACCGATTTTTTGTAATGCCAAAAATAACCTTCAATTGATAAAGATAACTATTTTATTCAACTTTTCAAATTTTATATTAATTGATAAATTAGTTTTTTTTCTTTTAACGTGATGTGTTAGTTTATATATTTTACTCTTATTTATAATATATTTTAAAACGTAAAAATTATTTCTTATATGCACGCAGGAACAGCGTGCCGCGACGGCTAGTATATACATAAATCAACACATTACATTAAAAAAAAAAAAAAAAGAAAGAAAAGAAAAAACTAATTTTAGGGGTATTATCGGCAAAACTAAAAAAATAATGTTGTCATGTCATAAACCGTCATTTATGAGTGAGAAATACATTTACTTTATATGTTAGTATATATATATATAATTTTCGGAATCATACACATTTGTTGCCTTGGAATCACCAAAAATAAACCCTAGTTTTAATGTCTTGCCTAGCCTTCGTTATGGTTCCCATTTTAAAATTTATCTTCCCAATGATGGCATGAATCACCTCCGAATTACATTACCATTATATATAATTTTACGTGCTTAAATGCAATTATATTTTTTTGACGTTTTAGTCTTCATTTTATTAGGGTTACATAATAGTTTTTGTTTAAGGGAAAAACAACATTTTATTGCTTACTTCAATCCGGTGGGTAATCAACCATAATGGTTGCTCTAACTGTCTAACATTATCAGCTAAAACAGTAAATTAGAAGTGTATTAACTAGCTGATCTTGCTAACACAGGGGTTGGTCTATTGCCACTCTTCGGATAAAAGTGAAGCCTAAGCTCCTCAATTAACCTACAGAGTTCTTGGACAACAAAGCCAATCGCGAAATTGTTTGTTGAAAACGATATGAGCATCCGAATTATTGTAAACAATCACCTGCAGAAACTACCTTTCTCTAACCTCTGTGGATTGCCAACAACCATACATGCAGCTAAAGTTTCTGCATGATTCGTTGTGGTAACCCTTAAGAAGATCTAACACTCTAAGGAATGCACTTCCAATTTGAATCACGACACAGCACCCCAAACCCAGCTCCTCGTGGTTGTTGGGATACGACGCCATAAAGTTAACTTATATGCAATCGGGTGCTGGAGTATTCCGTTGCACTCCATTGTGCAAATGTTGATTCGTTGACGGTCAAAGCATGCGCCTTGGAAGGTTGACAAAGATTTCTTATATTTTGACCTTCCCTTTATTAGCTCATATTTGTTCTCCTCCATAAGATGTTTGCTCCAACTTGTCCACGAGGCCCAACACATGGTGAAAACTAGCACAATTGCTCCTTGTCCAAGTGTTTTTCCGTATTGCACATCCAGTCTTCGCAAGATGAGTATCATGTATTAATCCTGGCCACGGTGAGTTGCTCAAATCCCACACTAACCTAGAAAAAGTACATGTTAGCATCACGTGTTGCACATCTTCCGCCTCGTGCCCACACCTTGGGCATCTCCCTATATTAGGACACCTTTGTCTTTCCATATTACCAATAATAGGGATTGCATTTTGGCAAGCTCTGCAGGCGAATATTTTGATCTTTGGAGGTATTTTCAACTCCCAAAGGAATCTCCAACCCCATTCTTTTTCCTCCCAACTTGTTAAGCCGTATGTTTGCATGGATAAACGACTTTGGAGGTTATATACTGATAGAAAGGAAAAATCCCCTTTTTTTCTATTGGTGCCAGATAATTCTATCTTTCACTGATCAAGTCTGCATTCCATTCATTCCTATCGTGAACTACCTATCATGAGCTATTAGTTTGTTCATTGTGGCCTGCATACCTAACATACGCGCGCGCGCGGGGGAAAGAGGTGGGGGGGGGGGGGGAGGGTGAGGAGGGGATGGAGAACTTTGAAATTGTGCTCCCTCAGTAACCATCGGTCCTCCTAAATACACACTTTTGTCCCGGATGATCCTCCACCGTTACCTGCTCGCAAAAGCTCTTTTGCTGCCACTATGCTCTGCCAAGTATAAAGAGGAATTCGATCTTGTCTTCGCTTCGAAGAAACTGGTTGATGGGAAATAACGTGCCTTAAACAACCGACCGATCACGGAATCAAGTCGTTGAATGAGGCACCATCCTTGTTTTGCAAGTAGAGCCATGTTGAAACTCTAAAGATCTCTTAGCCCTAAGCTTCCATCATCTATTTTCTTACATATTTTCCCCCAACTAAGCTATTGAATCTGTGACTTGTCCCTACCGCCCCAAAAGAAATATGCCATCTGTCTATTAAGATCCCAAGGATGGTAGCCGGTATTCGAAAGTACAACATTGTGTATGCTAGAATTAATTGAAAAACCAACTTGATAAAGACCAAACTTGCTGGAGTTTCGATAAACTTTTTTCTTTCCAACCAAGCGTCCGTTTCCAAAATCGCTCATTGATGCTCTTGCATAATTCCACGCTAGACTGATTAGCCATTCTAGGTAAACTCAAGTATAAGTCGTGTTGAGTTTCAATCTTCAGTTCAAGACGGATGCCAATTTCATTTGGTCGACCTCTTTCACGTTTCGGGTAAAGATGACTATGGATTTTTCCAAGTTCATCTAGTGGCAAGAAACAAATGAATACCTCTCAAGTATGTCCTTGGCACATACAAAGGCCCCTTCGGTAGCTTGACAACAAATTAATGCATCGTCTGCGAATAATAAATGCGAAATATTCGGAGTCTCCTACAAATCTTAATTCTTTTAAGCCTATCCTCTCAATTTTCCTTTTGGATCACGCAACTAAGAACCTCTGCGCATAGGAGAAAAGAATGTGGTGAAAGAGGATCTCCTTTATGGATACCCCTTTAAGGATGCAATAAACTAAAATATTTTCCGATAGCATAACAAAGAAAAAACAGAAGAAATACACTCATACACTAAAGAAACGAAAGACTCACAGAACCCAAGCTTAATAAGCACTCTTCTAAGAAAAGCCCACTCAACCATATCGTATGCCTTACTCATGTCGAGTTTTAAGGTGGCAACACCTTCCTTCCTTTCATTTTTTCCTAAGGTGATGATTAACTTCAAAAGCTATTAGGACATTGTCAGTGATGTACCTACCCGGGTAAAAGGCTAATTGAGATTATGAGATGATTTTATTTAACCTGGGTTTGAGCCTATTTGCTAAGATTTTTGAAGCAAGCTTGTATATCACGATGTAGAGGCTGATTGATTGGGATTATGACACCTGTTCAGGTTTCTCGTATTTACGTATAAGAACAATGTATGTATGATTCGAGTTGTTGGGAAGGGTACCATTGTTCAAAAAAATGCAAGACACAATCAATAGTACGAGATTCAACAATATGCCAGTAAGCTTGAAAAAATAAAGCAAGCATACTGTTAGGTCCTAGGGATATATCCGTAGCACATCTGATTGAGAGATACCTTGATTTCCTCAACAGTGTAAGGTTGATTCAAGGACTGGTTCATTTCGTCACTCACGTGTCGCTCCACACATTCCAGTACCTCATCAACACGTTAAAGATTGGGTTGGGATGATTCGAAGATTTTTCTAAAATAGCTTAGAAGCATCTCTTGGATATTTTCTTCTTTGTCCTCCATCGCCATTTTCATCCTTGATTCATTTAATCTAATTTATTTTCTTCCTTTTAGATTTTCGTACATGGAAAAAAATGAGTATTTATGCCCCCATTCCGTAGCCAATCAAATCAACTTCTCTATTTCTACATGCACTATCGTCCTATCTCAATTCATCAAGCTCCATTCGGGCTCTCAACTCTTCTGTCTTAGTGTCCGACATGATCCGATCTTTCCTAAGTCCTTGTAATTTCTTTTCCAACTTCTCTATCCTATGTCGAACATTTCCAAAGACCTTTCTGCTCCAATTAAGCAAGCCTATCCTACAGTTGTCTAATCTAGCATCCATTTGATTGTTGTGATAGCCATGCAAATATTTGTTTCCATATCTTTTAATAACCTCTGCATTGTCGAACTTATTACCCACATTGCTTCAAAGTGTTGCGATAGTTTGGCCTTACTTCTTTGGCTCTTCTGACGCGTGACAAGCCTACATAAGATTTGGAAGAACGATATATTCTTGAAGCTTTCAAGAAGGATTAGCATCAACGGTAAAATTACATACAGTCTCAGATTAGATCTTGAAATTCATATGGTTGGCCAAGTGGAGGGATTAGTAAACTTTAATGAGTTCTACATGTGCAAAACATGTAGGACCCATATAAGTTTGGAATCCAATTTTGCCAGCCGACCTCTGAATAATTCTGGATTGTCTGGCGCTTTGTTCCGCAAAGTTGTAAATATGAGGGTTGACTAACCCACACGATATTATAGAGTATGCCGCAATACGATTGCTGATATATAGTGCATGCAATGCAGTTACCATCTTGGTTTCAAATTCATTCAAATTGATTGGCAGCACAGGAACCAGGTTCCGAACAAAAGTTTACTGCTTGCTAAATGATCAAAAGTTATTCAAAAGATACGAGCACCAAGCCCTCGACTCTAAAGTGGCGGAGGCTTAACAATCTTGTCATGAAAGCAACTATGAAATCACAGTTCTTTCCACCAATTTTCCCCTCTTTCTCCTATACCTAAAAGCAAAATATTTTGTGATCCAAGTCAGTCTTGTTGCTCTCCTATGCATAGAATTCAGTAGTGTGCTAGTAGTTCTGTTTTGAGGCGATGTGTAAAGATGATACACCTGTATGAGTATGATACTACGTGATATTCAATAATGAGTTTCATTTGAAGTCTACCCATTATGCCATCGCACTAGCTTGATCAAGGTGCTCCCTTATGGCAAATGACGAGATTATGTTATTAGACCATGTAAACTTGTTCTCCTCTTAGCCCAAATTCACCAAGCCAAATTCAAGCAACGTGTGCAAAAAGATGTCATCCTCCATTGTGGCAGCTCCTTCATACCTTCCTCCTCGTGTTTATAGAGAACCTCATTGTAATCACCCATGTAAATCCACGGTAAACTCGATTGTTCACTAAATGATTGATAACTTCCCAAAAATTCTTCCTGGTTTTTACCTCAGGCTCACCATACATTCCAGTAAAACGCCAGTTGTTATCCATTTTTAGCCTCTTAATCTGTATATCAATATGGTTAGAGCTCAGGCTTTGCATATTAACATTCCACTCCTTGATGCATAAAAGTGCCAGTCTACCTCCTTTGCCCACGGAATCCACACTACCACCATTCATCTACCACTTTCTTTTGATAGATTACATGGAATTGGTCTTGCATCTAGTCGTTGAAAAGAAAATAAGAGCAGTGTCTCGAGCTGTTTAACTATGTCAACCCAGGACAGTTCCAAGATAGCAACTCATAAAGGTCGGTGGGGCTGCTTAGCAGCCTCCATTGTTACAGTAGAACTTGAACTCTTCTTTTTCAGTCTAGCTTCCTTATCAAAAATTACCTGTATTGCATGTGGGTTAGGAGGCATTCTTTTTTTTTTTTTTAGACAGTGACGAGCTTCCAATTTTTTTTCTCTATTCTCATTCTCTTTTGTTCTGAATGTAATCTAATTAATCAACTGTGCTGGGTAAAAGGTCTGAAATAGTTTAGAAGTAGGAATCAAGGGTTCGATGTCCAGACTCGGTGCATTTGTTAAGGTTAGAGGTGTTTTGGTTCGGTTCCTAAAAGGAAAAAGTGGCTTGGCGTTGTGTTGAAATGGTGCATAGAAGGTGGTCGGCTGACTGGGTTCTGTGTGCATGGCTTCGGTTAGTGAGGGATAATCAAAGGTTCAACTTTTGGGGTGAGTAAGGTTGGTGGTTTAATTATGGGTGCATGGTTTCTGGAAAGTATCTAAGGGTGCATGATTTGGGGCACATCTCACTATACGGTTATTTATTTGGAGTTACATTTTTTAGCCATGGGATAGCGAATTCCCCATCTTCCATAGCGTGATCTTTATCTTTCCCCCCCCTCCCCCAAGTTGACCTAATCATAGATGATTCCCTTTGAATTAGGGTATTTATTTGATCAACTTTATCCTTGCTGAGATTTTCGAATATCAAATATGCTTGCCCCCTCAATGTGGGAGGAAGACCGGTGCCTGGTCATCGGCTTGTCGTAGAACGGAGAAACGGGTGCATACTTCATTGGTCTCAGATTCGAAATCAGCCCCTCCCTGTCTATATCGCCCATCATCTCTCATCCATGCGCCAAAAAGGGGTGTTTTGTCCTGAATCAACGAAGTCGTCATCGTATTGTCTTTCACAGGTTCTAGCTATTTGCTCCATTTTGCCATAGAGGAAACAGAAATTCGGAAGCTAGACTAAGGGAATCGTACTGTAAACTCTTCTCAAGACGATGATTGCAACCTCATAACGCATTTCAATGCCTTAGTAACATATAACCTAACCTTGATCTTAACAGTTGAGAATGTGGTCAGTTCACAATTTAACAACACCAGGACTCTATGGACACCAAGACTCTCCCAAACCTTAATCCTCCAACAGAGAAGTCGTCGGACCCCCCTGACCGCTAGCGGTCGTTTCTGTCTGTTGTCAACAATGACCACACTGGTGGGGGCGAGCCGCTCTCACCCAGGGCTGCTAAAAAAATATTCTCTGCCGCCGATGAATACTTTGGAAAACCTGGCCTCTGTTGTGGCGGCCGGACCATTAACTTCACGTCTCTTTGCCACCACATCTTTCACTGCCCCACAACAAAATGTAGCTATGCAGGCCAAGACATTCCAGCAAGGAAAAGGACAATGAAAAAAGAAGACTCTCCAAGAAAAATGTAGCCAAGTTTGTTCTCATTGTCACAAAACTGGGCATGTGAAGGACAATTGTTTTGAGATTGTTGGCTACCCTGAGTGGTACAAAGCCCTCATGGAATAAAGGAAGAAAGAGGGAACCAGTGCCACTGCCAGTCAAGCAACTGACCAAGAGTCAGTACACAATGCAGTTGATGATGAGGCCCTATCACAAATTGTGAGAAGTGAGCTGCAGAGGATGCTGAAAGGAACGCATCATGATGATCTTGAGGATATAGATGAACTCGAAAACTTTGCAGGTAAAACCATTCTCAACACTCTCCTATCAAGATGTTCCAAGTTTTGGATTATTGATAGTGGTGCTTCATCTCATATGTGTAATGATTTATCACTCTTTCATAAGATAAAAAAACAGACTGCTAATCTGTATGTTCACCTTGCTGATGATTCCAAGCAGAAAGTTGACACTATAGGGAAGGTGACTCTTGTTGATGTTTTGCATGTTCTCTCCCTAAAGTTCAACTTATTGTCTGTTGGTAAGGTCTGTGATGACACAAATATAAGGTTTAAACTTTATCCGAAATGTTGTGTTTAGCAGGACCACAGGACTAATAGGACTGTGGCAGTAGGGAGGCTGATGGGGAAACTTTATGTTTTGGATACCAATTCCTTTAAAGCATGTAACATAGAACACTTGCTCACACACACACACACAAGAAAAGGCCTTGGCTGTTAAAGCATTAGATGCTAATCTGTGGCATAAAAGATTGGGTTACACTTCCTCCATTGTACTATCTCCTATGAATTTTTTGAATAAATCTGCTTCTTCTCTTGATCTGTGTACAGTATGCCCTTTAGCTAAACAGCAAAGGCTTTCTTTTCCTACTAGTCAGACACGTTCTATAGAAATTTTTTATCTTGTGCACGTTGATATCTGGGGGCCATATAATCAACTTTTATTTCCCACTGCACTTATATGCTTACTTTGGTAGATGATTATAGCCATAGTACATGGATTTACTTGATGAAGTATAAGTCCCAAACTTTGCATGTTTTTAAGACCTTTCATAAAATGGTACTTACTCAGTTTAATAAGAGAACTAAAACCATACACAGCGATAATAGCACTGAATTCCTCAGTCAAGACTGTAAGAAGTTCATGGCTGAGGAAGGTATTATTCATCAAAGAACTTGCACATACATCCCACAACAAAATGGAGTAGTGGAAGTAAACCATAAGCATCTACATCAAATTGCCCGAGCACTCATGTTTCAATCCAACATGCCTAGTGTTTTTTGGTCTGAAACCTTGCTTACAGCCACATATATTATAAACAGATTGCCTACTCAGACCCTATCATGGAAATCCCCTTTTGAGTTGTTGCATAAACAGGCTCCTAATTATGACCATATAAGGGTTTTTGGCACCCTCTATTTTGCCACTAATCTGTAGCCACACAAAAACAAATTTGATTATAGAGCGATATGCTCATGGACAGAAGGGATATAGAATCTATGACTTAAAAACTCACTCCCTATTTGTGTCCAGAGATGTTATCTTTCATGAGGACATATTTCCCTATGTAGATAAACATTTAGACCCTATTACTTGCACATTACCTACTCATCTAGACGATTCCATTCAATCTCTCTCTTAGGAACCTGATGCTCAGATTGAAAGCACTGACAATCCTGTAGCACCAGACAATACCCCTGAGCCTGAACCATAATCTGTAGAAGTTCCCTTGAGAAGGTCTTCTAGGGTAGCTCATAAACCTGCTTGGATGCAGGATTTTGATTGCACATACAGTGTGACAAGTTCAGATTCCCCCTGCATCACTAAATTCAGTCATTTGCACAATTGTTTCTTGGCTTCACTAACAAGTTTACAAAAACCTAGAAGCTATAAACAAGCATCACAGTCTGCAGAATGGTAGTGTGCCATGAAGAATGAGCTAGCAGCCTTACACAAGAATGGCACTTGGGAGGTAACACCATTGCCTAAAGGAAAGAAACCTATAGGTTGTCGTTGGGTCTACAAACTGAAGCTAAAGGCAGATGGGATAGTTGACAAGCACAAGGCTCGTTTGGTGGCCAAAGTCTACACTCAAGTGGAAGGAGTAGACTATGTGGATAGTTTTTCTCCAGTGGCCAAAGCAGTCACAGTGCGCACTCTACTTGCAGTTGCAGCTTCTAAGAATTGGTTGCTCCACCACATTGATGTGAACAACGCCTTCTTCCACAGGTCCTTAGAGGAGGAGCTCTACATGCAGCCTCCAGAGGGATATGTTGTACCTGAAGGCAAGGTTTAAAATTTCCATGCGTTTCCATCGAAACTATGGAAACGTTTCCCTTTTCAATGTTATGGAAACAAAAACACATGGTAGTTTCGAAATTATCTAGTTCCTTCGAAACACTTCATTTTTCTTAATTTTTCTTCGAAATCTTTGACTTTCTTAAGAAACTTTTTTATTTTCTTAATTTTTCAGCGAAATATTTATTTCATACTTATAGCTACAAATATATAAATTCTTGTGTTATATATAAGCATTTCACTTAATGATAACAAATTTAATGTTAAGCTAAATTAGTAATATTGTATGTACAAATATCAACGTAATATAAATATTTTATAACACATAGTTAAACATAAATATTATATTATTATTTAATTTCAATAGCAACTACATCAATAATAACTCCAAATACATAATTATACTACATAAAAATAATGTTAATTGGCTAAATGATACAAAATTAAACTACATATATTTGAATTAAAAAAGAAAGATAATATTTTAAATTTTTTCTATGATGACTATGTATGTTTCTTTAATTTTACAATTTTTCCATAACGTTTCCGAAACGTTTTTGAAAAATTTCTAATATTTATAAACTTGAAACACTTGTTGAAAACGAAACTTTAATCCATGCTTGAAGGACATGTGTGTAGGCTAACGAAGTCCTTATATGGGCTCAAGCAGGCTTCCAGGCAATGGAACATGGAGTTTACATCTAAAATAGCAGCCTTTGGGTTTCATCAATCACAACATGATTACTGTCTTTTTACAAAAGACACATCTGATGGTTTACTTATTTTGCTTGTTTATGTTGACGATATTCTTATTGCAGGTGCCTCAGAAACAGGTATTCAAGAAGTGAAGAATTACCTTAATGATCTCTTCACCATTAAGGATTTGGGCACAGTCAAATATTATATAGGCTTGGAAATTGCGAGATCCTCACAAGGGCTAGTAGTAACACAAGCAAAGTAAATTCGGGACTTGGTGGCTGACACAGGACTGGCACATGCCAAGGCAGCCACTACCCCACTTCCAGCAGGCATAAAGTTCACTGTCGAGGCTGGACATGAGCTTTCTCATCTAGAAATCTATAGGAGACTTATTGGGAGAATTCTTTACTTAGGATTCACTAGGCCTGATGTCTCTCATGTTGCTCAGCCGCTTCGTCAATTCATGCAACACCTATGCAAGCAGCATTGGGATGCTACACTTCTTTTGGTTCGATATCTAAAGGGTTCTCCTACTAAAGGTTTATTTTTCCCTGCAGGGGGGCCCTTGGAGCTTGTTGCCTACTCGGATGCAGATTGGGCTTCCTGCATGGATACCAGACGCTTGCTAACAGGATTTTGTATTTTTTTAGGATCCTCCATTATATCCTGGAAAACTAAGAAGCAGTCAACCGTTTCCTGTTCGACAGCCGAAGCAGAATACCGCAGTATGGCTTCTACCACTTGTGAGCTAATTTGGATATACAATATGTTATTGGATTTTGGGGTTCGTGTGCCCACACCCATACCTTTCCTCTGTGACAACCAAGCAGCTTTACACATTGTTGCTAACCCGGTGTTCCATGAGCGTACAAAGCATCTAGAGATCGACTGCCATTTGGTTCGTGATAAGTTTAAGGCTAGTTTTTTTGCTCCTAGGCTAGTTTTTTTGCTCCTCAGCATGTTCCTTCCAAGCTTCAGCTCGCGGGCGTGTTTACAAAGTCACTTATAGGTCCAGCCTTCTTGGGTATCATTTCCAAGTTAGGCTTGATTGACTTCACCCCAAGCCCAACTTGAGGGGAGGGAGGGGTGATAAGAAGGCTGGTTTTATTCTAGTTGGTTTTTTGCTGAGTTGAAAGTGTAATTTGAGTGTTGCGTTTCTTGTAGTAAGAAACACGGGTTTTTGTGTTAGGTGTTTTTTGTATTTAGTTGGTTAATTGTTGTAAAAGCGGTAGTGCGACTTTGTTAGTCACACACTTTTTTTAGTTTAGTTAGGCGGTTAGTTAGTTTTAATTAGCAGTTAATTGATTAGGGCATTAAATTTTGATTTGAGGGCTTATTTATTGCCCTCGTTCTCAGTCAACAAAATATATACACTAAAAAGGGGAAAGTCCTCTTCTTCTTCAAGAAATACACTGCTTTTACAGAAGTCTTACTACTCCATGGCTGCGCAATCCTCGGTCCACACTTTTCACCAATAATCACGGCTACGCAACGGTTGTTGGCCGTGATTTTTATGAGTGTGGCTAATGCATTTGTCATGGCTAAAGCCATGGCAAAAACATTTGTCATGGCTCACCATAGCAAAAATCGTTTTAATGGGAAATAAGTTAAATATTTGTATGGATTTTTATTTATCCGTTGTTAATAATAGTTATTTACAATAGCTATAATCCATAGCCAGAAAAATTATAGACAATAGTAATATTTTTTCTAGTGGGTGAGGTAGTAACTGCCCTCCTCCTATGACTATAAATTTGCAAAGAAACGTGGCTGGAATGCCTACAAAGATCAAGAATAGATCAATTCAGGATTCACATATATATCATCCGAGACATGCAGAATCACACCACAGTGGTAGTTAAAGTCTTGAAATGAGAGGAATATCATAAACTGGATTAATATATGATATACTGCTGTGTTCGAATATCAACTCCTTGTGATCGAAATCTGTCTGCATGAACTCCGACCACAGAATTATGAGATTGATATAATGTTTGTACCCTTTTTTTTTCTATTATTTTTTCCCTTAAATCGTTCTTAGTAAGTACGAGTATTAGTACAATCTGGACGTGTGTAAAAACCTTATGTGTTTAGGTCCATGTTCGTTGTATCAAGAACCATACATTTATAGTATATGTGAGTTGGAACCGTAGATGTCCGAGATTGATTTCATAAAATAAGAGCAAAATATGCCTAGAATCATTTCGCATACTAATAGAGGGAAATTACGATTTGATGATCTTTGTTCTTGATTTGAATATATGAATTATGTATGTGTTGACTATTTATCTGCGTGCACAAATTAGGTCCGAACAAATTTTATGTTATTATATATTAATGGGGAAAAATGCAATTACCTCCTTTGATATGCAAAATGTGCAAAAAAATTCTCTGGAAAAAAATAAATAACAATTTACCTCCTGTATTTTAAATAACACAGGGGATAATTGCTAGTTATTTTTTCACAGGGGGTAATTGTTCTTTTTGGTTAAGACATGGGGACCCATTGCATTTAACCTTATATTAATGTATGTACAAATATTGATATATGAGGGGCCAAACATGTAATAGGGATAACAAATAGGGATAATTACAACGACCTCTCCTAAGATTTGACATAATTATGAATACTCTCTCGTTGTTTCAAAAATTATAAATACTCTTCTGAGATTTGTTATCGTCAAACAAATAACCCATTTCAACCATTTTATGAGTGAATTGACCAAAATGCCCTTATACAAATTGAATATTTTTTAAAATTTTCTAAATTTTTTTGAACAAAAATGCGTAGAGAGAGGTTTCTTATATTTTTTACACAGAGGGACAGTAATATAATTTACCTCGACTGATTTTTCTGTAACTTAAAAAAAAAAATCAGGGCAAAATCAAGCAACAACTTGTGGATACATCTTATTTCAATGAGCAAATCAAGCAACAAGTTGTGAAAGGAACATATGCTTATAAATGGTCTAACATGAATCTTAATTAAAGATGTAAAATAAAAGTAGGAATCATCAATCAAGTATATAAGACATGATTTGAAGTTGATGTTTGGGATTGTGTCCAAAATGGATTACATAGTTCATATTCCTTGCTTACCAGCACCACCACAGATTTGCCAACATTTCTAACAATTTTTCATCCTATAAATTAAATTATAAATCTATTTTCCAGATATTTTAATTAAAGATGCAACATGAATTAACATATAGTCTTGTAATTTGTCTTTCTTTATTCTGTAAATGAATCAATTATATATATATATCATATTATTATGATTATCCATTGTCGAAAACTATTAATATCAGCCGTTATCTATACTAATATGAAAAAGAAATACCTTTTCCACTCACAAATGGCGATTAATGACACCATGGTACCAATTTTTTGGTTATGCCGATAATACCCCTAATGTAGTTTTCTTTCTTTTTTTCTTAAATGCAATGTGTTGGTTTATATGTATTTTTTTTTTCTTATTTACAATAATTTTAAAATGTGCAATATTATTTTATATGCACGGGGAAGGGCGTGCCACAATGACCAGTATTTAATAATTATTAGTAAGAATTTGTAATTACAAACAAGTTTTGTCAAAATAGACAAAACTTATATTTAGAGGGTGTTTGGCCAAAATTTTTTATAACATCTTATAAGATGTTTTAGGAGCTTATAAGATGTTGGATCTTATTTTGAAAATAAGCTCTTGAAGTGTTTGGATAAAATAAGATGTTAAAGCTTATAAGATGTTTTCACATCTTATAAGATGTTAGGGCGTTTGGCATAGTAAGGTCTTTTTATTGGTAAAATGACCAAAATGGACATAATACTATTAGAATAAAATAAATTGTTATTTTTGTTGACATATTTTGTATTTGAATATTTTAAAAATACTTTCATAAATAGTATACAATAGTTTAACTCTAAATAAAAATCAATAGATTTTTTTTTCAGAAATAAAAAATTAAAAAATTATTATCTTTAAACTTTTGCATCGAAATAATATTTACATTCATGCTAGTCGAATATTAACATCGATGTATAATTGATATATTTTTTTGTTAATTTCAGTGACTACTTTTAACCATATTATAACATATAATATCAGTAGCATGTTTTTCATAATTATAACAATTAAAAATTAATATTAATTACGTAAATAATGTCATAATTATATAAATATGAGAAGAAAAAAATGATATTATATATATATATATATAGAGAGAGAGAGAGAGAGAAAGAGAGAGAGAGAGAGTAAAGAGGAGAAGGCGGGGGGGAGAGAGAGAAAATTTTTTGTTGTTAAAAATATGTTTGTTATGTTAAGGGTAAAATTGAAATCAATAAGGTTATTTTTGTCTTATCAATTATTAATTGCATAGAGCTTATAAGATCTTATAAAAAAAGTTATGAAAGTTTAACTTTTTAAAAAAGATCTTATAAGATCCAAAACATCTTATTTTGAGATCTTATAAGCTCTTTTAAAAGAAATTTGTCAAACGGTTTGTGACATTTCAAAAGCTCTCAAACATCTTATAAGATATTTTGAAAAGTTTTTAAGCTTAGCCAAACACCCTCTTAGACATAAATGCCCTCAACTGGATAAGTAATTTACACTCTTTGATTTTTGACATTCTTCATCAGTAACCCTCTAAATCAACTTTGCCCCTCCTTAGATATAATTGACATTCTACATTCCAAATAACATAGTTTTATATACTAGTCAGGAACGCACCCTTGTGTGCAAATACAATAATATTTTGTTAAAGTAATAATTATTATCAAAATATAATTGAGTAAAATAAAATAAAAATAAATAAATATATAAAAGAAAATTCATATATAGAAACAAATATAGGTTAGTGGAACAATAAGTGGGCGAGAAGAAGTTACTTAAACATGAAAAGTGAAAAAACAAAATAATAAACAAATTTTAGAAATAAAAATCAAAATTGCTCTCCGTTAATAATAAGGTATAGATGGCAAAATTACACTTTTGATTCTATAATTACGAGCCTTTTACCACATTTGGTCCTAAGCCTTACACATTTGATCCTATTCGGCAATTTTAGTCCTTGATAAATTTCATCCTTTCATAAAAATTTTGACGAAGAATGCAAGCAATCCCCTTATGATATGCAAATGAGCAAATTACCTCTTTCTGAAAAATAAAATACAAATTTATCTTTCCGTGTTTTTTAAAATGAATCAACTTACCTCCTCATGTTTTTCAAAATTGAGCAATTTACCCCCCTGTTTAGGGAGGTAAATTGCTCCATTTTAAAGAACACAAGGAGATAAATTACTTTTTTTTTTTTTTCACAAGAGAATAATTTGCTCATTTAAAATATCACAGTAAGGTAAATCGCAATAAACTCAAATTTTTCGACCAAAACGTGTCTCCGAAAAATTAAGACCCGTCAGACGCCATGTGTTTCCTCACTAGTTTGGCTTTTAATGAGCAATGACTAGCATTTTCCCACAAATTAAACCCTAGCTTCTTCCCCAATTTTTCTTCTCCACGAGAATTTCAAAATTTTAGTTGAAATTACTTTCTTGTCGAACAATGTACCAATTCGAACATCAAGTTCGGGCTGAAGAAACAAAAAAAATGAGCCAAAGAACACTTGGATTTTTTAAGGAACTTCTGCACTCTATTTTTTTTTTTTTTTAAAAAAATACAATAATATTATTGAAACAACCAACAAACTATTACAATTACAATGTTCAGTATGCATTATAACAATATTTGTAAATCTACAACAACTTCAAAGAAAATTAAGAAATAATATACACACACTACTATAAAAATAAACTCCACACACCTACATCGTAGGTTCGAACTCAAGACCTCGTCGTTGCACTCTTTTCTTAAGAGTTTTAGGTTGGGGATTTTTGTGGAATTAATCTTTGATTTAACACTAAGTATGTTTAGGGATTTACGGCGGACGAACTTTAACAACACGAAACCAAAATTGTCAAATAGGACCAAATGTGCGAGGCCAAAGACCAAATTTGAGAGACCTTGAACCAAATACATCAGAGATTAGAGCAAATGTGTGAAGGGGGTATAATTCATAGGACTAAATTAAAAATTAAAAAGGATACAGGACCAAATGTGATGAATGCTCGTAGTTACAAGATCAAAAATATTATTTTATCATTATAAATTGAAAATTACTTACATTTTATTAAAAGTTTTAAAACTTTTATTCAAATTAGTAACTATTATAAACAAGGGTAATTTTGAATAAAAGATAAATATGTTGTCTTTTCGTATTTTTTTAGGAAAAGTCAATCTAGACATTAATGGAGTACATCTAATAATTTATATGCATAATGTGCATAGTAATATCACAATTTACATATATTTATGTGTAATTTTTAACATAAATAAGTTACTTTGTAAAATACATTTGCATATAATGAGCTTGTAAATATCTTTTGTATTATATAATTTATAAAAAATTATTATTTTAAATATTACTTTTTCAATAAAAGTTTCAGCATAAATTTAAAATCACCCAAATTAGTTTTCAAGGGAATTTTTTAATAAAACGTACTGTAATAAGTGAATAAAAAGTATCATGGGTAAGTAAGAAGGACATCATTGTCCTATTAATATCAAAATAAGGGGGTTACCTTTCATATTTTTGGGGGGTGAATGTGACTAAAGACGTACTTTTAATTTTAACATGGTATTAGAGCTAGATCAAATAAAAAGCTCCCCAGTTCAGATCTAATTACCGCTCATTTATTAAAAAAAGGAAAGAGAAGAGTTTCACGTGGGAGACTTGGATTTGCATCCACTAAAAGAAACATGATCCTTTTTGTCATAATTAATTACCTTAATTAAAAATTTAAAAAAAATCATATTGAATAATAATTAACCACGAATATACGGCGTTGATTACCTTTGTTTTCTCACAAGAGAGATCAAAATATTAACTATAATTAAAAATCATCACAAATATTTTAGCCACAGCTTAAATCATATTAAATTTTGATCAATAGCGTTACGTTGTCAAAACTTAAATTTATGTGTTGGTTTTATTTAGCCAAGGTAGAAATTATTGATTTACTATAGTTTTTAATCATGGTAAGTTGGTACTTATAATATAAGGAACATTTTTTTTTAAGTAATGCGAGAGGGCGTGTTAAATATATTAAATATTAAATAGTTCTCCTATCCATCAGTCGAAACTTTACACGAGGCGGCCATTCAACAAAATTCCATATTTCATTTTAATATATATAATCAGGTCCCTATCCAATTAAAATTTTACGTGACTAATTTTGTCTCTTATTATTTTAATAAAAAAGAAATATGACTTAGGTCTGGCGTGGAGAACACAATAACTTTATCTTACATATATCTAATTATAATCAATATATAAGTGATCCACTAAAAAATTGGTCAGATTAATTAATTAAATTAATTAATTTTAGGCGAAATCCATACAGGAAATTCCATAATATTCTTTACTTGTATTATTAATGATTAGTCAACTCTTAAGACTTTCTTACTAACATTGATTGCACAATTTAATTAATATATGAAAAATAAAATAATAATATTGCAAGAGGACAACATGTTTATACTGTATGGGCATCTGTAGTAATAATCCACAGCATATTCTGCAACCTACAGATACTTCGAGACTGACCTAATTAATTTTCTATTCTTATAATTAAGTATAGTTTTTTTAATAGTATTTATGTAAATCATTATATTATTCATACATTAAATTCAAAGACTAATTTGATATATTAATAACTCAAATCAACGTATACGTTTAAACGATATATATATATATATATAATGAAACTATATATAGAAGTAAACATACACCATATCCACGGGACTGAAACTCATAACATTTTGATTGTGAGAACTCAACCTTACCAATCAAACAAGGTCTTATTGGCTAGCTACAGTTTGCTTGAGTGTAGTACATTACTTAAAGACTTAATTTAAATTGATTAAATATCAAAGTAAATTAAAACGAGCTCTCCTAAAATTTGACATAATTACAAATACACTCTTGTTGTTTGAAAAATTATCACTATCCCTCTAGTTTTAACGGTTGTCCCACAACTAGCACAATCCGTTAGTTTCGTGAGGTTTTCATCAATTTTATGATGAACTGGAGAAAATGCCCTTGTGCATTATGAATTATAATTGTACTTATTTCTTTAAAAAATTCTCTTTTTTTTTTATAGACTAAGTGGACAATTTTTTTGTTTTTATAATTTTTTAAAACTATCCATCCACCTGATACGATTTTTTATAAATTTTGAATTTTTTTAAAGAAGAAAAAATTACAACAAATGCAAAGTTGACAATTACAAGCCTACATACAAAGATTACATAATTTCATCAAATACTAGGAGAAAATTAATAATTTCTCAAACAACGAAATAGTATTCGATACTATATCAAATTTCAAGGGAGCTTGTTGTAATTTACCCTAAATATTATAAAATCTAGAGGTTGTCTGCAATTGTTTAAGATAAGCCCTTATAAGCTTATTATAAAAAATAGGGTTAATCACACTCACCTCCCCTGCTACTTTGGAAATATACAAAGTCCCATTTCTTATTATGAAAATTATAAATTGTCCCCTCTAGCTAACAAGTGTTAGTCAAATTTAATAATAGGTGCCTAAATGATCATTTTGCCCTCATTTATAAAACAAATAATTCAATAAAATTAATAATAGAAGTGTTTTTTTATTTTCTTTATTTGAAATGAAAAGAAGAAAAAGAAATTCTTCAAATAATTTAAAAATATACGTCTGTCTTCATTTTTCTAGGAATTGTAACGTATAGATCTAACTTTAAGAATTAAAATACACTAAAATTGATTTGTTTAAATTTTAATTCAACATAGTAAAATTGGCTAAAATAATGAAATTTGCCTCAATATTTTTAACATTTGAGTAATATAAACTCTATTTTATTACTTGCTATAAAATAATATAATTTTAACAAATTTGCAAGCTTTGATGATTGTTAGGAGTAGAAATTAATGTCACAACCTACACATACACAATATTTGATTAAAAAAATATTATAAAATAATTTACTAAAAGTTACGAGTATACACCCTTATTAACTTTGAAAATAACAAATTATCCCTTAAGAGTATTTAAGTCATAGAAAATAGAGTTATTCAGGTCGAGGGTATTATAGGAAGTTTAGACCAATTTTTTTTTATGACATTATCGAAATCCATTAAGTTGACTAACGGAAGGGGCAATTTATAAGGTGGGTATATTTGGAAGGAAGGTTTATGTAATTTTCATACTAAGAGGGGGAAATTTGTATATTATCCTAGTAGTAGGGGAGGTCAGTATAATTAACCCTAAAAAATAACTTGAAAAGAATATTTTGTATTACCAACTTCTTCTCTTGAACTGATTAATTAAACTGGTTTAAACCAAAAGTTACAAGTAGTTCTTTATCAACCCCTTCAAAAAATTTATGTTATTTCATTTCTTTTTTTTATATATATATTTTTTATTTTTATTTTTCAAGCACTTCCAACTGTTACCGCAGTATAAGTTATAATTTTCATTACAATTTATTTTCGTCGTAAAAGTAGAAGTTATTGCAAATTTAGTATAAAATTAAGTGAATTGTAGTCAAGGAAACATAACTTAGTTGGCGAAGTTGAGGCCCCATGATCCTAGAGGTCATGGGTTCGAACCCCTGCGTGAGTTGATGTTATTTCTACTGTTTAGTGGGTATGATTTATTGTTGTAATAGCTGGATGTTAGTTTATGCGATATTATTAATTTAATTGTTTGTAATTGTCTCTATTTAATATTGATAATCGACATAATTAAATATAATTATTTTATTTTTGATTAATAAAATTTATCGCTTTCAATTAAAAAAAATTAAGTGAATAGTAAGGTGTAGACCAAGCACTGAATAGGTTGATTGGCCAATCATATTTGGAATGAGTGCAATCATGTCAGTGAAATTAATTATGGGATATTATTTTCTTTAATTAGTAATACACCTGACACCAAATTGTAATTAAAGAAATAAATATATTCCTTTTTTAGGAAAAATAGTCAATTATATGTTATTTATTATTATATGCAGAATTGCGAATACTCGTTGAGTATAATTAATGATATCAGTTTTTATACTCCCTTCCTCCATAAAGGATGAAATGTTTGACTTTTTTTAAGAAATTAGACAAAAAAATTGTCGAATTTTTTAGTTATTAAATATATAAAATTTAAAAATAAAATGATAATTTTTGCATTGTCACAAGAATTTTTTATTTTGTTACATTAATAATGATTCCATAGTTTGATGTGACAATTATTTTATAATAAATGCTGCTTAAAATTGTATTGAAAATAATTAGCGATACATATATAGTGGCGACTGGCGATCCAGTAACAACAAATATTTATTTATCAATAAGTTATCATATAAATGAGTTATTAATTAGTTATGATAACAAATTTTTATACAATTGTTGTCATTATCACTTAATATTTTTGCCACAAATATTATCTTTTTTTTAAAGAAAAAAGGGAAGAAGTTATATAAAACTAAATGAACTAATACATATTATTTGATGCAATTGAGTGATGATTTATTGATTAACATTTTTATTGCTTCTATTAAAATAATAAATAATAAATTTAATATTCAGAATTTAAAACGATGAATAATGTCTTTTTTATTATAAGGTCCTATTAATTAGGGATGAAATACAGCAACTGCCAGCCCATATTTTGTGGGTGACTTTCTGACTTTATCATGTCTCTTGTTGATCATATGATTCTACAGTACAAATTTGTGTTTTGAGTACAAATATATATATATATATATTTATATATATATATATTATTTATTTAATTTATTTTTCAAAAATATATTTGAAATTAAGTTCCATCCAGACAAAGACTGATCCAGAAGCGAAAGTTTGAGGAAGCCAAAAGATTATTACAATAATATTTTAATGATATTTTTATTTATGAAATTCGATTAGTTCTAATTTAATAAATATAATAATTTGACATGTCCAATAGAAGTAGTTTTTCATATCATAAGCAATTAAGTGCACAAATTTATTGAAGTTGTACAAGTTTATCATAAGCACTTACATGCCTAAATTCATATCATAAACGTACATGTACATGATAAATTAAAAACCTTCAAATTCTTACATTTATATATTGGAATGTGTTACTTTAAACTCATATTATCACATTATCGGGATAATTAAAATAATTGCAGGGGCCAATATATAAAAAATATTAAATACTTTTTTATAGAATTAGAAAAAAATTAGAAAAGTTTGGGGGGGGGGGGGGGGGGATTTATAGTTTTTAATTCCACTGCACTTTTTCATTACCTAATTACGCATTATATCCATTAAATTCGTTATTTACCTTAACAATGAATTTAGTTTGGAATTTAGCTACAATTTGTATTTATATAATTAATTATAATATTATGAATTTAAACATTATAGTCACTTTTTTTAAAAAATTAATTTATCTTTTTAGGAGAAAAATTAATTATTTTAAAATTAATTTTCTCATAATCAATTACGAAGTCATCAGGCCAACTCAGCCTTAATGGCTTTGGGGGGATTTGTTTTTGTCCAATATCTCACAATTAAAAAGTTGTGGTTCAAGTTTTACGAATATGGGTATATAGTATTTTTAATAATAGTGTATTATTTCATTATTTTCTTGAATATGTTAATTAATTTAGAAAAATCGATATATTTAATTAGTACCTGTGTTTGAATATATTAAAATGATGTAGTAATAAATCAAATTTTATCCAAAAAAAGGATCAATTGATGTATCAATAGGTCAAAAAATGAAGTTAAATTATTAATTAATTCATACTCTTTCGACATTGGTCAGTAAGAATTTATTTGAATTTAATTTATTAAACATAAAACTATTTAATTCAAATATAACTTTTTTCCGTTTGATAAGAGTTCAACCTTGGTTCAATCAACAAAAAATAAAATGTATTTAATATACTCCAGACTCGAGCTCAACTCATTTAATAAAAATTAATAAGATATATATGATAAACTTAACGCTCTGAGTTCAGCTCATGTTCAATTGGATTCGTATTAATAATCAAATTAAGGTCGGAAAGAATTTTCAGAGCTAAATAAAATATTGAATAAGTTTAAATAATATATATTCGGCTCAATTCAATTCGATTACATTCTCTTCAAAGTCAATAGGGTCAAAATTTAAGTATGAGCCTTGTCAAGATTATTATTAAAATTATATTTCGTTTGTATTTGGAATTAATAGATTGTTTGGAGTCCCCTAGAGGACAACCCAGCAGTTTTTGAGCTCAAGATTATGGGAGATTTTAAGGTCAAACTTGAATAGGTACGTAAGTGAGTCGAGTGTATGTAAAAAGAGAAAGACTATTTGGAGTTCCAAGTTCAATCTGGACCTCACAACAAAGGAATTAATCTGGATCCAATGGTCTTATCTTCAACTTTTATTTGAATTTAAGATGTGGAGTGCTGAATTGGGATAGCCTAACCCAAAATTGAATTAACCCAATAAAAAAATGAATTGATTCGGTTCAGGTCTGCTTGGAATTGGACCGGTGTTGGGCCGATCCGGAGTATAGATACCTGGGACCAACCTAGCCCAAAGGACGATGACCTGGTCTTGGACTGGCCTTTTAAAAATTCATGGGATATTATTTTTGTTTTATTCTTTAATATTACTAATCTAGTAGGTCTTTTATACTTTTGAAACTGTAAAATTTTGTAGTTTTATTGTTTTACTTATAATTTTTTAGTATATTAATTCATTAGTTTTCAACGTTTATAAGTCCTTTTTGAATTTGTTATTTTCTAAGTTTATTATTGTAAGCTTGCTTTTCAAATTATTATTTAAGTTTATCATGTAGTCTTAATTGTTATTTTTTTTTCTAATTATAATTTTTTTGTGATTTAATTTATTATTTATTTATTTCATAATACAATCATAAATTTAAATAATTGTTCAAAATAACATCTCAATTTTATTAAAAAAATAAAAAATAGAACAGACGCATTCTGACCTGATCTGAGCCTCAACCGAATCGGTTCACGGCCTAGGCTTGACTTCAAAAATGGATTCAATTAGGACACATTTAAAAACCCAGGACCACCTCATGACCGTCATAAAATAATAGTGAACCAATCCTGGGTCAACTTTTCTGGGTTGATCGATGCCTATCCTGGCCGGTCCAACACTGTGCAACTTGAATTTGAACTAAGTGAAACCATAACCCTTAATTTTTAATTTTTATTGTTTTCCTTAGTGAAATAGTTAACACATTTCATGGGGTTTGGTTAAACTTATTAAAATATATTATAAGTTCATACCTCTTATAAAACATTATAGAAACTCGAAGCAACAGAATGTGCTCCAAAAAACAAGTTAGGAGAAAGGAGTGTCAACTTATTTTTAAATCTTAATAAATTCTTCAAATTAATTAAAGGATTAATTACACTTAAGTTTCTTCTAAAAATTTGAAATTATTCTTCTCCCCAAAAAAATTTCAAAACTACACTTACACTTTCTCGGAAAATTCTTCATTTAAACTGTCCTCCTAATTGAGCTAGGATTTGGATAAAAAATATTCACGTAAACAGAAATTTACATAAACTTCCAATTTGAACCTCACTCAACGTTCCCCTAGTGATATTTGTATATTTGTAAGAAGTACATATAATATATGCATATATAAAATTAAAATGGTGCAATTATAATAAAGTATTATTCTTGAATTATAGTTGTTGAATAAAAAGTAATTGTCAATGAATGAGAAAATTAGTTGTTCTTTTTTTGTGTGCGTGTTTTTTTTTTTTTCATTAGTGTATGCTATATAGAGTACTGTATATTACTTTGTCAATGATTTAAAAACAATTAGACACAACACAGACATTGCTGGTATTGCTAAATTTAAGGTCAATGTGCCTAAAAGGCAAAAATGCCGTGAAAGAACAAACAATAGTATTAACCTTATATCTATATTATTATATAAAAGAAATCATTTTTTTACTCATAAATGGCAGTTACTGACACCATCGTACTACTTTTTCGTAATATAAAAATAAATCCTCATAATGAGTGTCCAAATGACCATGATTTTAGTAGTGTTTTAACCATCTTTTTATATTGAATTAAGCCTAAATTATGTGAATTTTGGTGTTTGCAGTTAAAAAGGTGTCTATGGTGTAAGGATTGAAGAATGAAGCCAAACAAGTGAAAAACGCATGCAAAATTCTGGAGAAGAAAATACCATGACAGGCTTGCATTTTTCACTAGACGTGCCCACGTCTAGTGCGGCAGACAAGCCAGCGAAATGAAGAGAAGATGGGCGAATTTTCTGGAGAGAAGTTGACTCATACAAGGATTACAATGACTTTGGAAAGTTGGAATTCTCCTTTCTTAAGGAATTTCAATGGGGTTAAGAATTTTAGTCAAATTAGGACTTAGAATTATAATAGGAATCTACCTTTTTGGTATCCAAATTTATTAGGATTTTTACTAGTATAAATAGGAGATATAATTAAAGAGATGAACCATCTATTATTCTCTGCATTTATTTTATGAAATTCTCTCTTCCTTTTATGTGTTCTTTCAAAAGCATGCTAGGCTAGTTCTTTATTTTCCAGTTGAAGTTATGGTGATTGCTTGATTCACGCATGTTGTGAGATCTAATTTATGCTTCATGCTTTCGTTCATGTGGATATTCGTATTGTTTTCTATGCTTTTATCACAGATAATCTGATTTATGAATGATAGAGCTCATTGTTCATTGTCAAGAATATTCGCCTAGCTATTTAGACTTGCAAATCCGTAATTATTTGTTAGTTTAATACTTAGTGGCAATGCTGCATAATTTATCATGTCGTAGTGGTCAGTTATGTTGTGGGGAATGCACAATTTAGCATAAATAAATCCTCGTAGGAATTTGTTGGTTAGAACTAGGTCTTTCTAATTATTAATGTTGTCGATAGATTAAATCTTATTATTATGGATTGTGCGAGGCGTTGGTGTCGATAGTGTGATGACTAGTGGTGGTGTTGTGCGTTGGGCGATGGCGGCGGTTCATTGGTGGTGATAAATTGCTGACAAAGAGACACAAAGAGGGATGAGAAGAGAGGTTAGGTATTTGACTTTGAATCTCATGTTTTTTTTAAGGAGAGAAAATAATAATAAGAAAAAAAATTTCAACCAACAAAGAGACACAAAGAGGGGTGAATTCGACACTCATCAAATTTTGGCGCCATTGCCTGGAATTGGTGCTTTTAAATTAATTTCTTCCTAGTTACTTACTATCGTTACTTGTTTTCATGCCACAATCTTCTCGTGTAGGTGAACTTGAATTTGATCCCGAAATCGAGAAGACCGCACGGAGACTTCGAAAGAAAACCAAGCAACGAATCGAAGAGGCCTCCACCTCTTCCACTTCCGTCACTGAAACAGAGCGTACGCTGAACGACGCTGATTTTCCAACGAATCCGACGAAGAAATCATGGCTCAAATTCCGGAAAGACCGATCAAAGAGATGACTTCTCCCCACCTCAACCAACAACCTCTTTACATCGACTACCCAACTTTAGAGGTAGATTTTGAGCTTAAATCCGGACTCATCCATTTACTCCCTTCTTTTCATGGTCTTGCAGGTGACGATCCACACAAACACCTCAAACAATTTCACGTAGTATGCTCTGGCATGCGACCTCAAGGAGTCACCGAGGAGCAAGTCAAACTTCGTGCCTTCCCATTCTCTTTAGCCGACAATGCGAAGGATTGGCTCTACTGTTTGCCATCGGGATCTATCACCACCTGGACTGACCTCAAGAAACAGTTCCTCGAAAAATACTTCCCCGCCTATCGAGCCACAACAATCCGGAAAGACATTAGTGGAATACGTCAAAATCCCGGGGAGAGTCTCTATGAATATTAGGGAAGGTTTAACCATTTAGTGGAGAGTTTCCCACATCACCAACTCCCACCACATTTATTAATCCAATACTTCTATGAGGGATTAACATGCTCAAATAGGGCTTTGGTGGACGCGACAAGTGTCGGTGCTATGTTTGCCAAAACGCCTACTGAAGCACGCAATCTACTTAACACCATGGCAACCAACACCCAACAATTTGGCGCTCGATATGATCATCCATCGAAAGGGGTTAGCGAGGCACATATGGCCTCTATTGAAAATTATTTGGATAAATTGACCTCACTTTTTGAAGGATTTATTGCAGGACATTCTCAACACGTAAAAGCTTGTGGCGTGTGCAACACCACCGGACACCCCACCAATGTACGTCCCATACTCCAAGAGAGACCCACCGAACACGCCGACGCCATAGGTGAATTTTCCGGGCAGCCATAGAGAAGATATGACCCCTATTCTAGCACGTACAACCCGAGGTGGCGAGATCATTCGAATCATAGTTATGGCACTGAACCTCAGAATTTTCAGAATCATCCATATAGACCACCAGGACTGCCTCCTCCCCCGTCTGATTCTAAACCGAGTATATCTATCGAGAAGATGATGAAAACACTCGCTGTGAATACCCACCAATTCCAACAAAGCGTCCAACAATTCCAACAAGAGACTCGCACAAGCATTCAGAATTTGGAGTCTCAAGTGAATCAATTGGCATCCTCTGTTAGTCGGTTGGAATCCCAAGGTAAGTTACCCTCTCAATCCATAGTTAATCCTAAGCAAAACGTTAGAGCTATTGTCTTGCACAGCGGAAAAGAGTTGCAGCCCATCAAGGACGAAAATAGCACTAAGTGTGGGCACGCAGAACAAGGTAAAATAGAGCAGAAATTCAAGATGGCCCAACAGCAAGCCGACGAGCCCAACCAAACTGACAAGGAGTATCCCAAGGTATGGGTGCCCAAACCTCCTTTCCCAGAAAGATTTGCCAAGTCCAAGAAAGAAGAAGAGGACAAAGAAATCCTTAAAACATTTCGCAAAATAGAGGTAAACATTCCCTTGCTTGACGCAATCAAACGAATACCTCGCTATGCAAAGTTTCTCAAGGAATTGTGCACCAACAAATGCAAACTGAAAGGTAATGAGAGGGTAAGTATGGGAGAAAATGTATCCGCTATTCTTCAAAGAAAACTACCTCCTAAATGCAAAGATCCGGGTACGTTTTCTGTCCCTTGCAAAATTGGTAAGATTGGAATTGAAAAGGCCATGTGTGATTTGGGTGCTTCCATCAATGTTATGCCTCTTGCTATCTGTGAATCTTTGCACGTTGGTCCCTTGAAAGAAACTAGAGTGGTTATTCAACTTGCGGACCGTTCGATTGTGTACCCCTTAGGAGTTTTAGAGGATGTTCTTGTGCAAGTTAATGAATTGATTTTTCCTGTTGATTTTTATGTGCTTGATGTGTCGGAGGATAACTCCCCAAATTCCACATCCATCTTGCTAAGAAGACTATTCCTTAAAACCTCTAAAACTAAAATTGATGTAGATCATGGAATTCTCTCTATGGAGTTTGATAATGAGGTCATTAGGTTTAGCATTTGTGGTGTCACACAACATTCTAATGAGGTGCATTCTGTTTTTCTCATAGATTTTCTTGATCCTGTGGAGGCAAAAAATGCTAAGTTCGATGGCAATTGTGCATCAAAGGAGAACACCAATACAAACTCCACCTCAAGTCCGAGAATTATAAAAACAAAGCCTTTCATGAAAAAATAGGTTTGAGGAAGAATCCTTCCATGAACCTCAAAGTTCTCCTAAATCCACACCATCACCGAGTGCATTACGTAGAAGAGATGGATTTAGAGTACCCGATTTATTCAAGTTGAGGCACAACAATATCTAGCCAAAGACGTTAAAGAACGGCGCTCTGTGGGAGGCAACCCACGATATTTTTCCTTTTCTTTACCATTCTTCTTCTCCCTTATCACCTTCGATTTTCTTGAGTGTTGTGGACTTACATTATTACTTTTGAATCAGTCTGCAGGACGATTCACTAAGCGTGCCCATTCCTAACGTTTCATCCAAGTCAGTCTGCAGGACTATTCACTAAGAGTGCCCATGCCTAACGTTTCATCCAAGTTTGTCTGCAGAATGATTTACTAAGCGTGCCCATGCCTAGTGCTTCTTACGAACCAGGCTTGAAACACACTCCAACACACACTCTAGCATTCTTCCCTTCCTTTTTTTTTTCTTATTATTATTTTCTCTCCTTAAAAAAAACATGAGATTCAAAGTCAAATACCTAACCTCTCTTCTCACCCCTCTTTGTGTCTCTTTGTCAGCAGTCTATCACCACCAATGAGCCGCCGCCATCGCCCAACGCACAACACCACCACTAGTCATCACACTATCGACACCAACGCCTCGCACCATCCTTCATCCACCGTCAATCGTCGTTGTTCGCCGCACACTCTGGGAAGTTTCTTTTCCCTACCTTCCTTTTATTCTGTCCTCATTATTGGTTTTAATTCTCTCTACTTGTCACATTGAGGACAATGTGTGTTTAAGTGTGGGGATGGGACTTGCTCTTGGATATTATTGGTTGAGGCATTGGGGATGAATTACTTGAAATTTTTTTGAAAATTCTTTGAACAACAAAAAAATTTCTTTTCCCTTCATGATGTTGATGTGGTGTATCCAAGCATCGATTTGGTCATATGTGCTGAGATTTTGTATTCCATATTTTGGACAACTTATGGTTAAAAACTAGTTTTACAATGATGATGTGATTCAAAAGCCATACATGAGAATTTAGTGGATATTACCCACCTTGAGAGGATTTTGAGCCCAGACACTTGTGCGAAACTATTTTTCTTGCTCTCGAGAGATACGCTTCTATGATTTTGTCTTCCTAAAACTTGCTCTGAACCTACTTGAGACTACATCAATGTGTATGTACTTGAAAATGATAAAGGCAATAGGAAAGAAACCACTTTTGGCCTAAAAAGACTACCCATATGCATTTCTTCCCTTAGTAAACCAACTTGAGCCTTTAAGCCTTGTTTTCTTTTCATGAACCTTAATCTATAAATGAAAATCCGTCATTCTTTTATCTCCTCTGTTTGGCCCTTCCAAGGACTAGTAGAGCATCAAGAAAAAGGGTGTGTTCTAAGTGATAGATTTTACCATAAGTGTGGGGGGATATTGCATCTACTGTGGTTAGATTTCAGGCTAAAGAAGTATGAGAATCATATGTCATCTTATTGCTTTGCTTTATGTCTTGTAACAAAAAGGGGGGGAGATAGGAAAAGAGAAGAAAATTTTTCAGAAAAAAAAAGAGAAAAAAAACACACAGAAAAAAAGAGAGAGAAAGTAGCAAAAGAAAAAAATGGGAGAAAACAAAAAAAAAAGGAGGAAAAATTCCTGCAAAAAAACAAAAAACAGAAAAAAACTCTCCGAAAGAAAAAATTCTCCCTCTAAAGCAAGGCATAATTCAAGACATTGAGATATGAAATTGGGGACATCGCATGAATTGAGAAAAAAAAAAGAAAAAAAAAAGAGGGAGTCTTGTTTGTTACATCACTTTCTAGATGCTCTATTTCGAGTCTTTTTGTAATTCACTTCACTATCCAAAATTTTCCTACCCCGAAACCCAAGCCCCATTACAATAAAAAATAAAAGACCTTTTGATTCAAGTGCGTACATATTTATAAGTGGTGGAAATGTGGTATATAAGCAAGCCTATAGTGAAGCATTTTCATAGGAAGTATCAAGCGAAACACAGCCATACACATTCGAGAGTTGGTAAGGCATTGAGAGAATAATCCACTAAAATCTCTGTGTTAACTTTTGATCACAATCATTGTATGAAAACTTGTTTGAAGCTCGTTAAGTTTTCTACATCATAAAGTGCATTATTGTTTGAACATTCTACTAGATCTTTGCTTAGACACCTTTTGATATCATGAAGTCGAAAAGGGATCCATGAGTGCTAAATCTTGATTTTGCTCAAGGACGAGCAAAGGGCAAAGTGCGGGGATATTTGATGTGTCCAAATAACCATGATTTTAGTAGTGTTTTAACCATCTTTTTATATTGAATTAAGCCTAAATCATGTGAATTTTGGTGTTTGCAGCTAAAAAGGTGTCTATGGTGTAAGGATTGAAGAAATGAAGCCAAACAAGTGAAAAACGCATGCAAAATTCTGGAGAAGAAAATACCATGATAGACTTGCATTTTTCACTAGACGTGCCCACGTCTAGTGCGGCAGACAAGCCAGCGAAATGAAAAGAAGATGGGCGAATTTTCTGGAGAGAAGTTGATTCATACAAGGATTACAATGACTTTGGAAAGTTGGAATCCTCCTTTCTTAAGGAATTTCAATGGGGTTAAGAGTTTTAGTCAAATTAGGACTTAGAGTTATAATAGGAATCTACCTTTTTGGTATCAAAATTTATTAGGATTTTAACTAGTATAAATAGGAGATGCAATTGAAGACATGAACCATCTATTATTCTCTGCATTTATTTTATGAAATTCTCTCTTCCTTTAATGTGTTCTTTCAAAAGCATGCTAGGCTAGTTCTTTATTTTTCGGTTGAAGTTACGGTGATTGCTTGATTCACGTATGTTGTGAGATCTGATTTATGCTTCATACCTTTGTTCATGTGGATATTTGTGTTGTTCTCTATGCTTTTATCACGAATAATCTGATTTATGAATGATAGGGCCCATTGTTCATTGTCAAGAATATTCGCCTAGCTAATTAGACTTGCAAATTCGTAATTGTTTGTTAGTCTAATACTTAGTGGGAACGCGACATAATTTATCGTGTCGTAGTGGTCGGTTATGTTGTGGGGAATGCACAATCTAGCCTAAATAAATCCTCGCAGGAATTTGTTGGTTAGAACTAGGTCTTTCTAATTATTAATGTTGTCGATAGATTAAATCTTGAGGACGTTCCCAAGGTTGTCTATTGATTAGGGAATTAGCCAACGGACGTTCCTTGGCTAGCGACAAGGTAAGGAAAGGTGAGGTGGTTAGGTCGTATCAATGGCCATAACTAGTTTATCTATTTTGCACGATTGTCATCTTTGCATCTATGATCAACCGCGGGATCGAGCATGAACCTATCTTCAACTGAAAATCTCTTCTCATATTTTTATTCATCCTTTTAGAATTTATTTCGTAGTTAAGTAGTATCTTTGGACTAAAAACACCTGCCCCTCTTTTATTTTGCTTTTACTTGAAGGAATTAATTTAGAACCAATCTCTGTGGATTCGACCCTACTCACTACTTCTACAAGTTATTGTGTAGGAATTATTTTTGGTGAATTCGACACTCATTACCTCAGCTGATATGATAACTACTTTATTAAACTTCCAAATTTTATATTAATTAATAAATAAGTTTTTCCTTCTTTCCTTCTTTTTTTCAATGTGATGTATTAGCTTATATATTTTACTCTTATTTATAATATATTTTAAAGCTTACAAACATATTTTGCATGTTACGACGGCTAGTAGGAAGCAAAAAAAACAAACCAAACGCTGACTATTTCTTTTATTCATCAACGACTTCTTTTTATCCAATGATTATATTTGGAAAGAAATATTTTTCTTGCAATTAAGCTCTTTTGACTTTATATATATATATACATATATATTATATTTACTCGTTTACAAGTATAAAAGTTTACTAGGGGAATGCTGAAATAAAAATAAAATTGAAACATTATGTAATTTTTTTTGTTAATGTCAATTTTTTTATCCAAACACTAAGAGTATGTTTGGTTGGGGGAAAAAGTAGAAGTATAGGAGAAGTGGAAGTAAAAGAGGATGTATAAGAAAAAGTTTAGTGTTTGGTTTGGAGGAAGAGATGAAGGAAAAGTAAAATTGGATGTATATGAAACCCCTCTGGATTCCAATTTCGTTTCCGTCCGAAATTGGGCGGAAAAGTGGAAGTATAAGGCCAAAAAAATAAAAAAAATATATATATATTTTATTTTTATTTACTCTATTTCCATATATATATATTATATATATATTTTCCCCCAATTCTTTTTTTCTCCCCACTAATAATACCATACATAATCGCCAGAGAGATAATCAAATCGTTGGAAAAACTACTAGGTTAGTCAGAAATTCGGTAAACATACTTTGTATTTGTGCTTTTTCAAAACTTTTTATTGTTAATTTGCTATTAATCTTGATTGAATAATCGTGTTCCCTTTTTCTGTTGCCGGCACGAGTAATTTTTATTTTATTTAAACTAAATAGTGTAGAATAAATGAACAATATTCGTTTTGATGAATATTTTTATTAATAAAAAATATTATTGTTCTTGTTTGATATATATTTTTATTACTAAGATTTTTAGATCTTTGATATTAGTGTAATATTAACTTGTTTATTTTCTAATACAAAATGAAGAGAAAGGGTTAAACTGTAAAATTATTAAAATGAGTTTTTTCTTCTCTATTTAATTTTCTCGTACCAAACAAGGGAAAGTATTTGAGATTTAATTCTCCTTCCAATCATACCAAATAACTTGAAGGAAAACTATTATTCTTTCCCTCCCCTCCCCCTCCCCTCCCCTCCCCCTCCCCTTTTCATTTTCCCTTTCCTCTCATTTGAACCAAACGAACCCTCTAACACAAGAAAATAGATGCAAACAGAAAATTGTAAAAGATGATGTAAGTGTAACTTTAATATTTTCTTTTTAAGAAAAGTATAATTTCACATTCTCAAAGAGAATACAAATATAATTAATCCTAATTATATTTTATTAATCCATCATTGTTATGAAATTTAAAGTTGTGGATGTTCATATTCATCTCCCATACTCTTTTTATTCTCTCATAAATTATAAACTCTTGTGGTTCATCTCCCCTCATCAAAGATGAGACTTTTGGTTGTCTTCTTGGAGCCTATAAATAGGCCATTTTATTTGTATAGTAACAATAAGAAATATACAAAATACTTTCTTTTCTTCTCAATTCCAATTCTCATATTGTTGCACTTTTATATTAATTTTATAACAATCATTTTATTTTATCCAAATATTTCCAAAACTTATTTTTAAAATAATATTTAATTACATTTAATTAGACGTATGAACTTTAAGATTTTGAAAATATGCATAGTCAAACACCCTCTTAACTAATAAAATAGAATGGGCAAAATCTTTTTTTAGTCCCGTTAAAAATGATCATTATCGATTTTAGTCCTACAATTATTGTAGGTGTCGCTTTTAGTCCCGTTAAACTAAAAAATAAGCCTTTTCAGTCCCAAAATGGCATGTGCAGTGCACATGAAAGACTGACGCCGTTAGCTGCCCTTAATGTCCGTTAAAGGGCGTTAAGTCACGTGCACTACACATGTCATTTTTGGATTGAAAAGGCTTATTTTTTGGTTTAATGGGACTAAAAGCGATACCTGCAATAATTGTGGGACTAAAACCAATAATGACCCTTTTTCATGGGACTAAAAAAATATTTACCCTTTATTTATCTAATAAAAAATAAATTATGTTCATAAATAGAGTGAGGTTTAAAGATAATAAATGGTAGGAAAAGTGAAGGAGGGATATTCCGTCAAGATTGATATCATATTTAGAAATGAATATTTTCTTATTAACAGATCATGTGCATTTTAAAGAAAAATTTGAGGATTACCTTAATTTCACCTTAATTTAAACAACAAATCAAAATATTTTGAAATAATAAAAAAATTCAAAATTCTGAAAATTCAAAACTTTGGTCAAAATTGATTCATTGGGGTTGAGGACCCCCATAATATTATCTATACAATACTTTAAAGTATTATATTCGGTAGACAAAATATAAATTGACTAAAATACCATTAGTTATTTTTGTTTCATTTACGAACTAATTATTTATTTAATTATATACAATAAAATAAATTTATTTTATTATTTTTTGATTAGTTAGGTATTTTATTTATCAAGGAAAATGTTTTTTTAGTCTCGTCCCATAAAAAAGGGTCATTATCGATTTTAGTCCCACAATTCTTGCAGGTATCGCTTTTAATCCTATTAAATCCAAAAATAAGCATTTTCAGTCCCAAAATGGCATGTGCAGTACACACATGACTTAACGCTAATTAACGGACGTTAAGGACAGCTAACGGCGTCAGTCTGTCATGTGCACTGCACATTCCATTTTGGGACTGAAAAGGCTTGTTTTTAAATTTAACGAGACTAAAAGCGACACCTGCAAAAATTGTCGGACTAAAATCGATAATAACCCTTTTTAACGGAACTAAAAAAACATTTTGAAATAGAATGGTACTTCAAGAAGCCCACTTCTGTGGGCTATTAACTAAGCCTTCTTTTCACATGGGGGAAAATTCTACCCGAATCTCGCACTTAAATTAATTAAATCACAAGTGTAATATAATATAATTAACATATAATTTAAATAGAATAATGAATCACTTTACAGATAAAATTATAATTACAATATGATTGGATTGCTCTCCAGTCAAATTTGGTCTGAACAAAAATATATCTATTTTTTGCACCTCCATATTTCAAATGTAAGAAAGACAAATGTGTCATCTTACAAATAAACCAACAAAGATTTCTTGCAATATCTATGATTATACAAACCTGCAGTATTAAGCCAAATACATACAAGATACATGTAAATGAAACCCTAGAAATGGAGATGATCATCATAAATCCGCCATGAACAACACTTTATTTCTGCTTACAACTAAAACCAACTCACAAGCTAAAGCTATTAGCAGATAAATCAAAGGCTGATCCTTTCAGCCCATAGTGTACGACGGCGTCGGCAAGTTGATTACGGTGCTCTTGACCTTCGTCATCATGTTAATGCTGTTAGTGATGCCTTGCGACCCGATTCCGCTGTCCTTAATGCCCTGTCAGAAAAAACCATAAGCAGCACGAAAATAATAAACCTGGAAAACAGAAACACGATTTTATCGAGCTCTGGCTTAGTTACCTGGAAAGGAAAATGATCTGGACCTCGAGCAGGGGCCGAGTTGATCTGAACGGTTCCAGTCTCCATTGCGTCGCTTATCAGCATTGCCTTATTGATGTCTTTGGTGAAGACGCAGCCCTGGAAAAGGAATAAGCATTCGACCATTTTAGTAGATCGTCATTCATCAACTATATATATTATATTAAAAAAAAATCCTCCTGGGAATAAGACTGCATGTTAAAATTCGTTCCACAAAAACAAAGGTCTACATGTAATGTTGGGTTAGGTTTCATACGAATAAATTTCCAGAACGACTTGTCAAGAGAAATGTAGGAGATGACTGCAGTACCTGGAGGCCGAAGTTGCTGGCATTGCAGTGATGAATACCTTCTTCAACGGAGCCAATCCTAATTACAGGTAGAACTGGTCCAAATGGCTCCTCCCACGCTATTCTCATATCCGGCCTGACATGGTCTAACAACAACGGCCAGATAAGATTGCCCTCCCTCTTGTACTCTTGGCAAAACGTTGCGCCCTTCTGTTTAGCATCCATCACCAGTCCCTCGATGAAGTTGGCAGACGACTCCGAGACGACCGGAGTGATGTCGCAGTCGTCTTCAGGAGGACCAACAGTCAGTTTTGCCACTTTCGACTTCACTTTCTCGACGAGAGTGTCGGCTATGGATTCCATCACCAAGACCACCTTCACGGCTGTGCACCTCTGACCACTGTTATAAATGTCAGTTTTAGTCGAGTTGCATTGCATATGTACTGAAATTGAGAAGCTCCATTGGATGAAGGAACATTATAGTTGGTAACGAGACATTTTAATGCTTTGCGGTATGATCAATCAGATTCAACCACTAAAAGGAAGATATATCCTTTGGGATCCTTCCTGTCTTCCAACAAAAGGAATGGAGAAAGAATCAGACAATTGCCGAAGTTCCTTTCTCCATAATCCTTAATCCCCATCCTACCTAGAGTTCTAGGAACTCGTCGATTTTTCGTTTTATTCGTTCAGAAAGTAATAATCGGCAAAATGGTAGACACTAAGGACATAATTGAAGTTAGATACTGTACTGTTTCAGTTCTTAGTTACGACAGCTACCTGGTTTAGGACAAGCCTGTTCGGCAATGTAATCTTCCAACAGAGACAGTACCTCAAGTATGGATACAATCGGAGCCGACTATCATGACTATAATTCTCTAGTACAAGAAATGTCTAAAATCGTTCCTTCATACCTGTAAGAAAATCCCCCTTTGACTATGTTTGCTGCCACCAAGTCTAAATCAGCATCCTCAAGCACAATACAAGCATCTTTGCCTCCCAGTTCCATCTGCAGAGGAATCATGCCCGCTTTCTTTGAAATGGCAATTCCTGTATCACCACCAGTGAAGCTGGCCAAAAGCAAGTGAATTTGTCATCACAGCATGAAAGAACTGGAGCGAGGATGAATTGATTCAGAATATCGAGGACTATAAGAATGCGATAAATAATGAGGCATTCATTTACCTTATGCAGTTCACCCCGGGATGCATTGTCAAGAAATCACCAATCTCAGAGCCTTTCCCTGTGATGCAGCTGATAAGCCCCTTGGGAAAACCAGCTAAGTGAAAGCAGTGTACCATGTGAAGGCAAGCGACTGCACCCTGAGTTGAAATGAGTTAGTGCAAAACGAGGTTGCGCTAAACTAATGATCAAATTGTGCTTGCATATTTTTGAAGAATGTTTGAGTTTTGGCGGGAAGTGAAGACGTGGTGAAAATAAGTGACATGTAAGTTCAGTTGGTGCAAGAATACCTGAGTTGGAGGCTTGAGAACCAGGGAGTTCCCAGCAATGAGAGCTGGTGCAATTTTGGAGACAGCAAGGTTGACGGGATAGTTAAAAGGTGGGATTGCTAAAACGACTCCAAGCGGGATCTGCAAAACAAGAGATCCATAAAAATATTATGCACAGGACAAATAGTTACAAACAGATATCTATGACGTCATTAGTAGGAGCAACACATTATATGGCAAATTAACTCACAAATGAGAACCGATATCCACAGTAAGAATGAAATGTAAAGCTACCACATCCGTCCAGAAGCTGCCTTTTCGGCTCGTAATATGATTTTCAAGTGAAGCACAATCAGATTAAGTAAGCAAAATCGTAAATTCTATTGCAAAGACCTCTACTGGTGATAAATAAACTTGGTAGACTGGTTCAGTGCTTATTGAAATATTTTTTCTATCTTTCATCTGTAGAAATTAGTAAGAGCTCCACTGCAACACCCTGTCAATGTTAGCCAATCTTTATCGTACAACCAAGTAGAGTTGTTATTAATTAACCATAATCCACAGAGGAATCAGCAAATTTTGTTTCACAGAATTATTCTGTAAGTATTAACATTTACGCTGGTTCTCTTCAAAAATCTTCATAGTTCGAACTCTAGTCAGCACATTGTACCACATCCAAATTCAGAAAACAGGAAATGGGAAACGTAAAACAAGATGCAGGGATTTATATCTTTACCTTGGACGTGAGACAATACTTGGTTCTTTCATTTCCCGGAAAACTATCAGATACGAGGAACGTGCCCTGTCCCAGAATTCTGACTCCTTCCTCAGCACAATAAGAAACCAGATCTCCAGACCTCACAACCTGCATTAACCCCAGAACACTAGATTAATTTTCCCGAATACGAGAATTATCAAAAATTTGATATCATCGCTTCACAAAAGATTGAAATCAATTATAACCTCAGTAACAGCATCTTTTGCTGGCTTCGCGATTTCCTTTATTAAAGCCTCTGCTATAGGGGCTCTGTGTTCTTTTAGGATAGCAGCAGCTTTGTGGAGGAGCTCTGCACGCTTCCAAAGCGGGGTTTTCGCCCACGACTTCTGTGCAGCTTTCGCTGTTTCCATGACCTTGTTGACCTCTTCTTGTGTACAAGCTGATCATGGTTAAGCAAATAAACTTTAGAAAAATACACAACTTTTCTTGAATACATAAAAATTCAAAACGTTCACATAAACGAGTAGGTTCTATTACCAGTAGCTTTTGTACAAAATGCGATGAATGCATAACGATTAACATGTTTCTCTCGAGTAAATTCATACTCCACTACAACAAATCTACATGATAAAGTTCCAAATAATGCAAAGGTGCCAAATTTGAGACTTATACGAAGAGCAATTAGGATCAGAGTATTGATCTGCTCTTTTGGAAAGAACAAGGTACTAGTTCATGATTGTTCCCCTTTTGCATAAGTGAAGTAAAGGCCACTTAGTAAAAGATATGTTCTTACTCTTTGCAAGGGAACTGTATATCAGAAGCAAATATGTCATCAAATTGGCTTTTCACATAGCTAATACAAGAAAATTAGCATGAAAAGCATGTCAAATGTCTGCTTTCAGTAGCCATTTTGCCAAAGTACTCAAGAATTCAGGCAAATCTCAACCAGGACCTGGAAGAATATGCAAGTTTCCAACTTCACCAGAATCCCAGAACACATCAACTGAAAACACTTGAATTAGAGCTAGTTTTCAACCATCTAAACAAGAAACTACAAAATAACATCCAAATAAACATTATATACACACATGCAAAGATAAGATGATCTCTCTCTCTCTCTCTCTCTCTCTCTCTCACACACACACACACACACACATGTTTACCTTGAACCTTGTACTGGGTCTTTCTTGTAGTAGGATTAATGATGGAAACAGCTTTCCCAGAAGAAGACTTCTTCCACTCTCCATCAGCATAGTACTTAAAGACATCCCCATCAATTATCTCGCCAAAAATTCCACTGCCCGCCATTGCTACTCCCTCAAGAAATCCTCTCTCTCACTCCCACTCGCCCTCTCTGCAATTCTTTTCTCAGAGAGATAAAGCGATCATATGAAGGGTGAAACAGTTGCTGTTCTTGGAACTGGTAAAGGTTTTGGTTTTCGGGCGGTATAAATACTGGTTCTTTTTAGCTGGAGGAAGGTGAACCACATTTTTTCATCCATGAATATTTCTTGAACGAATTCAACATCTATCAATCAACATGATTTCATCAAGACAATTATCCAAAAACCCAAAAAAAAAAAAAAAAAAAAAAGGATATATTTCAGGACATATTACTAAATTCCTTTTTTATATCCAACATTTGACAGCATTCTTGCCGAGAATTTACGAGATGGGGATGAGGGTCCCATGGATTTATTTTCGTCTTTTGTCGCTTGTTGGGAGATCGAAAGATCGCATTCCACGTTTATGCTTACCACAGTCCACGAGGAAAGCCAACCCTTTTTTTTAAGGGGTAAACTACACGTCTCAACGAATTGAATTTTCAATTATAAATTTTAGGGATAAATACACCCTCCAATCATAAAGTATATCTATACTCGTACCTGTCATGTTTGCTTGAGTTGAAAGCGATAAATTTTATTAATTAAAATAAAATAATTATATTCAGTCATGTCAGTATCAATATTGAATAGAGATAAATACAATAACAACAATCATATCGACAATATCACAAAGTAACATCTTGTTATTAGAATCGCAAATAAACCTATTATGCAGTAGAAATAATATCACAAATAAACCTACTATGCAGTAGAAACAAATCATCCCACGCAGGAGATTCGAACCCATGACCTTTAGGATCATGGGGCCTCAGCTTCGTCAACTGAGCTAGGCCTCATTGGCATAATTGTATTTTTCCTTAAGCGTATAAAAAAATATAAATTATAATTATTTTTGTGATATTTGACATAATTATAATACTTACTTATTATTTGAAAAATTACAAATATCTTCCTGACTTTAACGTTCATTTAACAACGAGCTCATTCCGTACGTTAGGTTTTCATCTAATTTTTGTAGTGAATTGGACAAAATACCCTTTTGGATTATAAGTTATAACTTTATATATTTTTTTACGAATTGATATTCTCTATGGATTATTTATTTTATCCACCTTCAAATTATTTTATATTTTTTTCAAATATTTTTCTAAAATTAAAAATTAAGCAAGGGTAGAATAGTACTTTTCACATCCATCTAGGGATAACATAATTATTTTTAATTTGAGGAAAAAAATTATAATTTTTCAAACAATAACGGAGTATTCCGTTATTGTAATTATATCAAGTATCATAAGGTAGATGTAATTTACCCTATAAAAACAATGGGGAAATTCCCCAATAATTGACTGTAATTTTTAGAATGAAAATCCTTTATCGTTTAAAATTCCCCTATAAAATAAAACTAGCATGAACCCCGTACTATGCACGGAAACTTATAAACTCTATATTTTCAGAAATTTTGAGTTATACAAAGTTGTGTCATATTTTAATGATTGTTTTTTTCTATTGAATTCGTGACTAAATATATAAATTGAATATTTTGAAAATAATAATAGATTATTATCATATTTTTAGATATTAAGAAAATTGTATAAGTTTCAAACACAATATATATTTTCATATTCAATTAATATAGTTTTAGTAAAATAAAAGTATTAATATTTAAATATATTTTATAAAAGATATATACTATCATTTCTATTCTATGATATAATTAACAAATTTGTACTAAAATAATATATTAAGAAATATTGAGCTTTTTTCAAGTAAATATGTTTATGTAATAAAGCATATAGGAAAAGAAATGGCACTAATGCCAAGAAATAAAAGTAAAATGAAATTGAGAATTTGTAAGCACAAAACAATGAAATGAAGGTGAATAAATAAATTCTCCCTTGTCATTAAATAAAGATAGAGTTATCTATATAAAAAATATCTCCAGATGAATTCAAATTCAAGTTGAAGAGGAAAAACAATAAGAATGTATAAAGCATAATTAAGAAAATTTTGAAATTATGAATTAATAATTCAGTGAGAATATAAATGTATATATGTATATGTATATATATGTAGTTTATGATAAGAAAATAAGGGATATCTTGGAATGAAAAATTAATAGGAGTTATTATAAACATTGTTGAATACTAACATGGTTGAAGAATATTGGTGGAGAAAATATCACAAAAGCTCTAAGTCTATACATATTATTCAATAAGAGTTTTAAATAAATAAACGTGAAATTTAATGAACAAAATATTGCTGGATAACTTAAAAATTTGAAGAACTTTAGTACAAACAAAAACATACAAACTAATTTAAGCGAAAAATTCTGGTCCAAATTCCACACCGAAAAAGCAACAAATGCAAAATTTCAATTGATTTTTCTTATAGTAATTGCGAAAAAGGGTAGATGTTTATAAATTATTATTAGATAAAAAATCATATATTCAATAGTGAATAAGTAAGAAATCATGACTATTTGATTGAAATAATACGAATGAATTATTGTAGCTAAATGTAAATATTTAAATAAAAATCATGAATCGATGAAACAAACAAAAACAATTAATGGAATATGAAGGCTAAAAGATAACTACAAAATAAAATTTAAAAACGTTCAAGTAAATACTTCAGAATTAGTAATAACAAATACAAAACTTATAAAATCATAAAACTTTTAAGAAGTAAATAAGAACACTTCACGGTAGATTCGCAAAACAAAACATCAAAATAAGATTAATCAAAACACTTAAGAAAATACATAAGAGACTTGAAATTGTGCAGTAAACATGAAAAAGATAGAAAAACTGTTTGGTAATGCATCAGGAAAAGAAGCCAACACTACTATATCAAGTTGCCTTTTACATTAATGAAAAATATACTATCTACGAAATACATGTAAAACACAAAAAAAAAAAATACAAAATAATTATGAAGAAGAACTAAAATAATTTGAAATAACCCAGTGTAAAGAAATATTTAAAAATTATAATTGTAATGGCTCCATAAAATATAATTCTTTGTAATATGAAATTATCCAAATAAATACAAAAAAATGATTATTAAGAATTTAAGATTTATACCTTCATCACTATAAATCAAACACAACATATGATAATTATTCTTGAGTTTCATCTATATAGGTTTTTTTATTTATTTTAATAATATTCATGTAATAATAATGGAATTAATTATATTTTTTTTTGAAAAAACAAGAGTAAATTAAATCACTCTCTAAATTAAAAATTTACTGCATATAGTAGGAGATTTTTATAAGTTTGGTGCATGAATGAAAAGTATATGATTAAAATAAAAAATAATAATTGCTGATAAGATACATATTTTGTTTTGGATGGATATTTAATTCTAATTTTGAATTTGTTTAAAATATATATGATTGGATGAGTATCCTAATTGTGAAGGTGGAATCTAGTATAGATAAACACTAATTTTGAATATAGGATTTTTTTAACATAATACAAATTTAATTTAAGTTTAAAATAGATGAGATCTTGTAACCAATGAGATTTTTCCTTGACAATTAAAAAACTCAAAATTCTAAGAATTGAGAATTGAGTCAAAATTAGCTTAATTGTGGTCAACTATCATTTTGCTATATATATATATAGATTTGTGTTATTATAAAATTCATTTAAAATAAATTTTATTCAAATATAATTAGTGAAAAAACTTGTAAAAAACGCTATAAACTTATAATCCTTATATTTCTTTTATATAATTGTTTGAAAATTTACATATTTTGTGTTTTATGTTGTTATTTGTGTAAGTTTTTTTACATATTGTCAATACTATATAAAATTTAGATTGAACTTATATATGCATTGTAATATATATACAATCTATCTATATATAATAAAAACAGAATCAATGAGACTATCCACCTAAGCACCACATTTGCGCAGATGTGGATAGCCTCAATGAGCTCTATTATGCCAAATGGAATTTAACAACTTTTTAGATAAAAGAGAAAAAAATATTAGTATTTATCCAAAAGAATCTAATCAATATTATATGTTTACATAACTTTTTTAAGTAAATAAAAACATGTTATCCAATATATATGTATTTATCTTATAGATAACATTCAATAGTTTATCCACAAAAGAATTGTATTTTCTAAAAAATAATTAAATAGAACTATAAATATTATTTTAAATATAAAGATAATTAAATAATTAATATATTAAAAATTAAGTTAATACGTATAAAAATACGAAAGTATATTGAACACAAAAATGAATTTGGATTATTTTACTAAATATTTACCTAAAAAAATAAGTGAATCTTTTGGATAAACAAATAATGGTACACTTATCTAAATTTAAATATAAGATAAATGACAATTTTTTAAGTTCCAAAATAACTAAGTAAGTAAAAATTACAAATAATTCAAATTTAAAATAAAATGAGTACTTGACAAATAATTCAAAATTTTGAAATAAAATAATTAGTGAATATTAAAAATATAAGACTATTTTTTAATATTAAAATGAATTTTAGATTAGTTGTATCCCTGACTAATTTATCTTTTGGATACATTCAAATCATTTATCAACACTAAATAAAAATAAAATATTTTCTTATATGGCAAAATAAAATTCAAAGAGACACCAGAGAACTATGATTTATAAAAGCTAATAAAATAAAATATTCTAAATAAATTAAATTTTTATATGTAAAAAAATTAAAATTTGTAGTGATAATAATCATAAATAAATAAAATATTGAAAGATGTAAAAAATAAGTTTGAATTTTAGATTGTATCCCTAACCAATTTACCTGAACAAATTTGTAAATCATTATAAATCAAATAATCTAACATTTATCTAATTTAAATAAAAATAATATATTTGCTTACAAGGTAAAATAAAATTCGAAGAGACACAAAACTGTTTTAAAAAGTTAATAAAATAAAAAATATAAATAAATTTAATTTTATAATGTGACAATGACTAATGATATAAAAATTAAAATGTAATATGATAATAATAAAAAACAAAAAAAAACTAATAGATATAAAAATAAATTTGAAGAATGTTACTTATTCATTTATTTAAAAATATTATAAATCTTTTGGATAAAGACAAATTATTATACACTTATTCGAATTGTTTATTAGTTATATTTTATCAATATCTATATATAATAAAATAAAATCATTGAGACTGTCCACCTAAGCGCCATGTATACGCAGATGTGGACAAACTCAATGAGCTCCATTCTGCCAAATGAAAATTTATAAATTTTTAGATAAAATGAAAAAATATATATTTATACTTATCCAAAAGAATCTAATCAATATTATATGTTTATCAATTTTTTAAAATATATAAAAACATGTTTATTTAAATATATATATATATATATATATTTTATCCAACAAATAAAAGTTCATTTGATTCAAAATATCATTAATACAAATATCAATTATTGTTCATTATATCCAATAATATGAAATATTGTCTGAATTGATTATTCGTTATATAATTATAGTTTCTTATAATATAGTCATAATATTTGATTTATGATATTTTGTATAAGATCCTATAGGTGATATGACTACTGAATATTTGATACATAATAAACTACAATATCATAATATTATGTGTATAGATAATAATAATATGAAAAACTATAGATTAGTATATATAAAAAAATTACATTTATTGATATTACAATAATTTCTTCTTTTATAATTATTCATGTTTATCCAAAAAATTCTAATCTTCATAGGGAGAATCACTTCATGATTATCTATTTGAAAATTTAAATACTTTTAAAATTTTCATTAATGATAAGGATAACTCACTTTTATAAAACTTATCTACTATTGTCTTTCGAAATTCAAATTACTCAAGATAAAAAGTTTGTAATATTATAAATAATGAGTCTGCAGAAGCAGCACAAACGTAAATCGCAAGGCTGTGAAATCTTACGCTACTCTAGCATGTAAATTTCTCTTTCCACCTTCATATTTTTTCCTTTACTTATATTTTAAGTGAGAATTTCAAAATTTGACAGAGTTAGTTTTTGCAATCATCGGTGAAACAAGTATGTACATATTCATATCAATGGTAATGCCAATGATTTATAATTCAATCATTGACAAGTTCAGTATTTATTCTGCATTTTTATGTTTCAATAAGACACAATTTCTCTAATTTTAATTATTATTTTTTGAATATCTAACATTATTAATTTGTTTTGTTAGTTATTGCACTAAAGAAATGCATTAATTAAAAAATTGTTAATCAAGGACTTGTTATGACATTTCAAAAATCACGAATTCCTCCTATTTGTCCTCTTCTGTTAATCATTTTAATTTTGAATTATTTAGTAAATACTAATTTTGTTTTAAAATTAAAATTATTTGTATTATTTATTTATTTATTATTAAAGCATATATCTGCTCTATGGTAGCTTTTTTTTAATTTTTTTACCACTTATTGAAATAAAAGATTTTTTATTAAGGTAATTATTTACCTTTTTTATTTTTATTTTTAAGCACATATTAATTATTCATTGTTTACCTTTATAAAAAAAATCACTTATCATTTAAGATAATTAGTTAGTAAAAAGTTTAAATTCATTTTTATATCCGATACATGTTTGTATTTTTATACTTATTAATTACTTTAACTTTAAGTTTTAAATTCTTTATTGTTTATTTATTTTTATATTTTAAATTATTTATAAACTTATTTATTTATTTTATTGAAAATTCAATTCTCCCGTGCCTTGGCACGGGGTACTAACTAGTTAGTTATAATATTCAGCAACTTTGTCCGTAAAAATATGATATATTTTAAATATATTCATATAATTGAATATAAAACATACAATTTTAAATAAAATGAAATTTTATCATTAAAAAATTATATGCATAATATATACGGTTACGTAATTACTAAACGAAGTTTATGGGAAGAGTTTGTAATAAACATATTCTAGGGAGGTAAATGAAAAGATTTTAGAAGATAAGTAAAATTGACATTTTTGTTCTATTAATATCAAATTATGGTGTTAGGGAGGTTTTTGTTATATTTTGTACTTTAGGAGCCGAGTGTCACTATAGGTGACTTATTAGAAGAAATATGACTTTCAGTAACATGGTTAATTATCATGGTGAAAGTAAAAAAAATCATGGTAGATATTAATTAATCATGACTGCGATTATTACTCGTTGTTTTTGCAAGCAATGCCAAACATTTGCTACAATCAAAAACTGTGGCAAAAATATTTTAGTTATAAGTAAAATTACAGCGAATATTGATTAACTGTGGTCAAAATTTAAGTTTTTGCATCGATTTTGTCTGATCGCGGTAGATAGTAATGATTTATGATGGTTTTTAAAATCGTGGTGATTTACAGTATATCGAATAATCAATTATTTTGTAGTGATTTCAGGGATATAAATTGTATTTAATCCTAAATTTTATTATATTTTTATTATTTTTAATCAACATACACAATGTATATAAAAATTGTTTTATATAAAAAAACTTATGCATGCCATATGTGTATATTAAATCTAATAGACGTAGTAAAATTTACAATACAAAATTTAATGCGACAACTTTGTAGTATATGGTTACACTTGTAATTTTATTTTATTTTTAACATAACCAAATTAATATTTATATAAATTTCAGATTCTTAATATATATATAAAAAGCCAGACGGGAAACCAGATTTGATTATCATCTATACTAATATATATAAAAAAAGGACATATTTCACTCACATATTTCAAATTTTGTGCGTGCGTTTTATGTATATATTTATTTATTTTTTAGATTTAAAAGTCTGGGACTAACCATACGTCATCTCATTCATCCTTTAAAAATTCAGAATATGTATTTCATTATAGTAAAGCTATACAAGTCACCTGAATATATACACAACATCAAGTTAGTTGATAATCAATCCAATCACAACGATCAAAACCAACTAAATGACAACAAAATATAAGGCTAAATCTACGATACACTAACATCCCCACTCAAACTCAAGATAGGATAGTTGAGACCAACTTGTGTTTGCAAACTAAAAAATTAAATCGATTAGAGAGATGAGCTTTAGTGAAAAAATCGGCCATTTGATTTGTAGAAGTGACAACAAGAAGTTCCAACATGCCACACCGAAAATGTTAACGAACAAAATGACAATCATTTTCGATGTGTTTTGTCTGTTCATAAAAAATATTATTATGAGCAATTTGAATGGCACTTCGATTGTCACAATACAAAATAATAGCAGAGAAGTGTTAAACACCCATATTCTCAAGTGACCAACAAAGACAAAGTAATTCAGAAGTAGCATCTACAAGTGCTCAATATTCAGACTCCCTACTAGAGCGTCACACAACTGTTTGCTTCTTACTTCCCCGTGAAATAAGGGAGTCAACCAAGAAATAATAACCAATTGCGGAACATCGATCAATAGGATCACCAGGCCAATTAGCGTAAGAATATCCAGACAAGACTAAGGATGACGATAAGAACAATGAAGTCCATGGCAAAAGTGCCTTTGACATATTGTAAGAATACGTAGAATAACAATAAAGTGAGTAGTTCGCGGAACAATTATAAATTGACTAACTTACTATGTGAGCAACATAGACAACATCAAGACGAGTCAAAGTAAAATAACTCAGGCAACCAATAAGTTGTTTATACAAAGTAGGATTAGAAAGGTCTGTCATCTGAAGGACTTAACATTGGAATCCAAAGGTGTAGATGTAATCGTGGAATCAGTAATGCCAGATTTAGACAGCAAATTTGAAGCATATTCGGTTTGAGACAAATAATAGTGATCAAATTCAACACCAAAAAATTAGCTAAGTAATCCTAAATCTTTGGCTAAAATGCATAAAAACCCCCCTGTGTTTTGAAAAGTCAGCTAAAAACCCCTTTCTGTTTTAAAAATAGGGGAAAAATCCCCTCGTGATTTGTAAAAGTCAGCAAAAAACACCCTTCCATTATGAATTAACGGAAGGTGTAATGGACGCACATGTTGTGCGTCTAGGTGTGTATTTTTATTGTTTTAAAACTTTTTTTTGTGCCTTTTTGACAAAAATACCCTCATGTGGTCTATTTAAGTTGCTAAGGCTTGTTTGGGGTGTTTCTTTTGGCATTTCTCCTCTACATATTTGGGCGTTTGTTTTGTGTGTGTGTGTTTTTTTTTACTTTTGTATTTATCTAAAAACTTAAATATTTAAAAACACGAAGAAAATATATAAAATACGAAAAAAAAATATTCTTACTCATTTTTACTTTTGTATTTATTTAAAATACAAAAGAAATATATAATTTTTTAAAGTTTTATAGTATAATTTAAATTGACAATACAAATATTAATATAATAAATTTATTTTTCAAATTTATATATCTCAACGAATATAAATGTTGATTAACTATACATTATTAACTAATTTAAATTATTATTTAATAAAAAATATTTAAATAAATTATATTTATTTACTATAAATAATATTAAAATTTAAAATTCTTATAAGTATTGAAATTTTATTAATATTTTTCATTAATTATTTTAAATTAAAAACATTTAAATGAATTGATTTAAATTTAATTAATTTAATTATTACTTAATCTAAATATTTAATTATATTCAATATATAGACAAAAAGATTAATTAAATATTTAATAATTATTAATTATCTAAAATTCTTTTATTAACTGAAATATATATTAAAAAATATACTAACTGAAATATATAGTAATAAATATAATTAAGTTTAATAAAAAAATTAAAAAAAAAACTGGGGCGACTGTCGCCCCCACACAGAAGGGCGACGGCGCGCCGTCTTTGTTTTGTCTGCACGATGTCGCCGTCGCCCAAATCTGGTGTGGGCGACGGTGATGTCACCAGATTCGCCGTTGCCCCCATCTGTTGGGGCAGCGTCGAATCCCCCATCTGCTGGGACGGCGCGGGCGGGTAGGCGGCGGGGGTGGGGGTGGGGGAGGTCGCGGGGTGGGGGTCTGGGGGTGGCCGGGTGGTTTGGGGGGTTGTGTTTTTTGTTTTTTTATTTTTATTTTTGAAATTTTTATATATAAAATAATAATTTATTTTTCATGATTTTTAATTATTTATATATAAAATAAGTTGTTGAATCTAGGCCTTTCATTGTTTTAGATCTAATGGTAGAGATTAATTCATTAGATCTGACGGTTATTATTTCATCAAAGGAGATCCAACGGTCATTAAAATTAAGAATAATATATAGTAACAAGGGCATAACGGTCAATTTATTAAAAAATTAACGCCGTTAGGGTCTTTTAACGGAAAGGGGCGATTGAGCTTAATTTTACAAAACACAAGAGGGTTTTTCGCCTATTTTTTAAACAGAAGGGGGTTTTTAGCCGATTTTTCAAAACATAGGGGGGTTTTATGCATTTTAGCCTAAATCTTTCATCTAAAAGTTTCCACTGTGATATTGTTGCAAGTCAAAATTACCTGTAAAATGATCACCTATAATAATCATATCATCCACATAAAGCAAGAGAAGAACAAGATCTTTGTTAGTTTAACAGATAAGTAAAGACAAATCATAAGAACTTGAAGTAAACCCCAATTGTGCAATAGTAGAACTAAATTTTGCAAACCAGGCATGAGGGGCTTGCTTAAGACCGTATAGAGCACAACAAAGGAGACAAACTTCCCCATTAAGAAACGCATTTTTTGCATCCATTTGAAAAAGAGGCCATTTTTGTTTTTTTTTGCAACAACGACTGCCAACAAACTCCGAAATGATGTCAAACAGGCAACATGAGCAAATATTTATTCATAGTTAATACTATACTCTTGACTGTAGCCTTTTGCAGCCAAACGAGCTTTATACCTCTCAACAAAACCATCGAAACTAGTTTTGACCTTGTAGATTCACTTGCACAATAGGAGTCTTGCTAGAAGGAAGATCACCTAAATCCGACGTGTGAGTTTGTTCTAAGGCATTAAGCTCTTCAGACATTGCTTGCTGCAAAATAGGGTTAGTACTAGCCTCATTATAAGGCGGGGTTCATGTAACGAAACAATAGCGAAAAAACGTTGATAATCTTTAAGGTGTGAATTTCTCTTACCCAAATGGAGCGACGAAGAGCCGCAACAAGATTATCAAGTGAATTAGATTATACATTGTCAGGTGCAGAGGTGAGATTAGATATAGGGAGCTCACTATGAGAATCTGTATCAAAAGAAGGAAATAACTCGATAGAGGAGTCAGTGAAGAAAGGTTGTGAGGTGAGAGAATTATCAAATTTCGATAAGGGAGAGCACATAGTGTTTTACCAAAAGATAACATATTTAGAAGTGTGTAATCAACGAGAAATATCTCAACAGCGATAACCTTTTGTGTTCAACTCCATAACCCAAAAAACAACACAAACGAGCACGAGGTTTAAGTTTTGTATGTTCATTAGAATTATGAAAAACAAAACAAGGATACTAGAGTAATCAGGTGTCTTACCATATAATCGTTCAAAAGGAGTGAGATTTTGAAGAACTGGAGTAGGAAGTCGATTAATAATGTAAACAGAAGTAAATGCAGCCTCACCCCAAAATTTTTTAGGACATGATGCAAAAAGAAGTTGAGCACGAACATAATCTAAAATATTTCGGTGATTTCATTCTGCTCGACCATTTTCTTGTGAAGTATGAAGGCAGGAATGTTGGACAATGGTACCTTGTTGATTAAGAAACTGATAAAGAATAAACTTTATTTTTCATGGAATCATCAGTACTGATGCCCCCTAAAATCCTACCTGGTAAGCCCTAGAGTTGGGAGTGGCCCTACAAACAGAACAACCCAGCAGGTCAAGCACATGTGGCCCAAAATAGTAAGATTCTTATACATAAGTTCAGTTTTTTGTTCACTGACCTGGCAGGCCCACGGAAAAGCTTCGTACAACAAGCCTAGTCATTGGACAATATGGATTCCATGTCATATAGGTGGCAAACACGTGGAGCCACATCATATTTTAAAATCTCATCCAAATTCCCAGAGGATCGGCCACAATCCAAATGTTTCTTAGCAGTTAACCACTTTTCTGAAAAATGTGGCAGACATGGCAACGTTGACTCAAACAACCATATCTTCTTCAAATCAACTTCGATTATGGCGTGGTTTATTGGGTTGAAAAGCTGACTTCCCAAGATTCCAATGGCATATGGTCCTTAACTTAATGCCCCAAGAATCATACGTAAGGACCAGTATAAAATCAACTTCACTCTCATACGAATTCTCTCTATTTTTCACTTTCACACGATTTTTATCACTCCACAACACTATCTCATCATTATTCTCACTTATTTCAAGTTTTTCTGTTTATTTTATCAATAGGACATTACTGACTTAAGCATCGGAGTGCTAACCCCTCTGTGCAGGTTAGTCTCCCCTTCAATCATGGGATTTTCATGAAGGTCCCTCGACATTTTGTGGTGCTGTTGGACCCAGGTGCACATCATTATCGCCGTCTGTGGGAACACTTGAGCTTTGACGTGAGAAATGGCCGATTCAGATAACACTGAATCTTTCTCGGGAGATGCCTTTCCCTGTTGCAGTAAGATTTGCCATCCCACCTCCAAACCAGACTATGGCCCAAGAAGATAAAGAACTGGAGGATATCATCTGTTTGAGAAAGACTTCTAAGTCACTCATAGTAAAGGTGGAAGAAGAGGACCCATCCGAGATTGTGGTGGTTGACCCATCAGAGACAATGACAACAATGGGAGAAGAACCAATCTTAGAGAATGATTTGGACTTTGTCGAGGCTCCCTTGGGCAAATTGGTTGAATGGGATAATTCTCCAAAAATTTGAACACGCCCATGACACTATCAGCATTCAATAGTAGGACAATTAGCAAATACATGATCATTGCTTCGACAATTCTTACAGAAAGATGAGCCGGATGTGGAGCTTGGTTGAGTGGTTGCTGTAGGGAATGAATGAGATGGATAATACAGGAAATTGTGTATTACGAAGTCAAGGTAAGAGTTAGACTCTTTATCTTTAAGACAATTATTGCCCCGCTCTGGTGTTTATGGGATCGGCAATTTGTCTCCCAAGATACAACGACTTTCTATCTCAAAGTAGTAGCACTACAAACTTTGAGAAACGGTGAACCAAATGATATTTTGAAACTCTCTTGCTAAACTCTATTTGCAAAATGCTTTTTATGCTTACGAATGCTATGAATGAGTTGAATTTACTTTCATCCATAAATGAAATGAAATGAAATGAGAGGGTCTATTTATAGGAGTTGGAAAGCTATCATCGAATGGACATGTCCAATCAGAAAAGATGCCTTTGAAAGATTATGACCTTTCATGCCGAATGGATGCATCATTTCACCCAAAGTACATACCATTTCACCCATATGGATGCATTGTTTCACCCAAAGGGTTTCACCCAATGGACACATCATTTCAACCAAAGGACACACCCATTAGGTTGATCATACACGACCGGATGATGATTGGGGCCCATCAACCATCATCTACATGTCACGAGTTGTCATGAGCTATCACGAGCTTGTTATGCGTCACACATCATAACCAATCACGTGTTACGATTTATTCTTTAATTTATCATTCACCATTTTTCAACAACCCCCCACATGAATGAAAATTAATGCATATGAGCATGCAAACACTTAAGAGAGTTTCAAGCGAGAAGTCATTGCATCAGGATAGGTAGTTTGTGGCTTTGAACCTTCCTTAGGGGAATACCATCGTATTTACTTGACTAATCAGTGAACATGATGTCTGAACTGCTCAGCCATTGGTGTAGACCAAGACAATAGTACCCCCACAATGCCTTCTCTAATATCTTTGGTTCTCACGATTGAGTTTGTTTTGGCCCTGGACTCCATCTTGAATTCATAAGTGTTTTACATTTGAATCGGCCCGTCTTCACACTTATATAGGTGATCTCCTATAATGTTCTTGACTTAGAATAGAAATCATTAAAAGCTTAAAACTTAACCTCTACCCTTTTACTGACAAACACTTTTTGTCCTTGGAATGTGAAGGAGTAAAACTCCAAGTGATTTCCATAATTTTTATAACTTAGTTGTCCCATTGAACCAAGATATTGGGATCTCCAGTCAATAAGGTTGGGTTACCGCTATAAAGATTTAATTGTCGGGTTTTAATCTCATTCCCCTCGACGAACAGTATACTTGATCTCTAGAAAGGTCTTTTCTTAATGAATCAATTATCATTTGACTTAATATAGTCAATGAATATGATTTCACTAGAGATCCACTGTCTTATGGTATTATATCTTTGCCGTATATGTCTAGATTTACCATTATACATATTGCTTTGTGCCCTTTCAATAGTCGAATGACTACCACAATGTATCATAATTACAAGCACTTGCTTTTGTCCAACAAGGAATGTACGCCAAAAAGGTACGAAGCCATTCAGCTTCTTCTCCAGCTTTATCTGAAGCTGTAAACCCGGATTTCATAATAGAACGAGTGTTTTTCTCTATATACATTAATCTACCAACCATTCTTGATTCAATTTGAACTTGTGTTCACCTTGGTTCTTTGCTAAGTGTAGATTTCTATCTACATGAGTCTTAGCAGGTGAATGGTCATGAACATTGAACTTTCTAGTACAATCTCAACATGATGAGACTATGATAAGACAAGTCTACAGACGTTTTAGAGATCTTAATCTCTACTATTACGTCAATTAAACTTTATGTCTTGCATATCATAATATTTTGTCGATACTTTCTTGGAAGAGATTGCTTCCCTTTATCAACATATAGACAGACTATAACAAAGGAGTCGGAAGTGCCTAACATAGACACATTTATTATACTTGTTGACCTTGAAGTCATTTGACAACATGGTACGGTCAAATTTTTCATGTAATTGCTTTGGAGCTTGTTTAAGCCCATACAATGATTTGACGAGTCTACAGACCTTCTTTTCTTGGCCAGGAATGACAAACCCTTCAGGTTGTTCTATATAGATCTCTTCATCTAACTCGCCATTCAAGAACGTCATCTTAATATCCATTTGATGTATTTTCAAATCATACAGTGCAACAATAGCTATAAGCACTCGAATTGATGTCATTCTAGTAACCAGTGAATATGTATAAAAGAAGTCAAGGCCTTCTTTTTGTTTGAATCCTTTAGCAACCAACTTTACTTTGTATTGATCTATAGATCCATCGACCTTGTACTTTCTTTTCAGAATCCATTTACATCCTAACGGTTTGCAACCAGGAGGGAGATCCATCAACTCCCAAGTATGGTTTTGCATAATGGATTCAATTTCACTGTTGATAGCCTCTTTCCATAATGGTGCTTCTGGACTTGACCATGCTTCATTGATTGTCTTTGGTTCATTTTCTAACAAATAAGTTAAAAAATCAGGACCAAACAATTTAGCTATTTTAACCCTCTTGTTGCGTCTAGGTTCTTCATCCTTTCGAAGATCACTAGTTGCAACTTCATAAGTTCTTTTTCTAGAACTCTCTTCTTCTTTCCTCTCCTTGCAAGGAAAGATATTTTCTAAGAACACAACATTCCTTGATTTAATGATTATATTTTCATGTATATCAAGGATTGTTGATATGTGCACTAAAAAGCGATATGCACTACTCGATGATCAAAGGCCCATTTTCGGCCCCTGGAAGTCTCCTACTCTAACGGAGATCGAAAGCAATCTCTCCCCCTCAGAGTTGGGGGGATTAAATAATGTGCATAAAAATAGCTGACCCAAAAAAGCCCAAATGGCCCAAAAGAAAGAGATAGATCGCACGGGCCCAAAGGAATGCAAGACCTAAAACAATGGCCTAAGGAAGACCCTAATCCAACCCATAGGAAGGATCAGGCCAGCGCCCCCCCTTCGGACAGGAACCAGGCAGGGCTCAGGGAAGGAAGGCCCACAGAAGGGGGTCTGACCCAGCCACGAAAGAACAATAAGGTTATTCAGGCCTATCCTTATCAGAAAAAGGCTCTCACAACTACCTCCTGGATTTTCGGAGGTCATGACCCACAGGACTCTAGGGGGGACATCTGTTGACCTTCCAAGAGTCCAACCAACCAAGAGGTCCCTCTCTCCAAGGAACTCCCTCTATAAATACCAGCCCCCTTGGCTGATATGGGGGGGACGAATCTCCTACCCTCTCAAGCTCAAGAATATTTTCCTACTCTCTAAGCTCTTGAATTCTTCTCTCAATTTACACTAAGCACATTTTATGCTCACTTCCCACGAGTTCTCATTATTTCATTACTTCATTCAATCTTATTTTCCATAACTGCATACTGACTTGAGCGTCGGAGTGCTAACGCTCTTTTAGCAAGTCTCCTTTCTCGAATCCGCAAGAAGCAAAGTCCACTCCATGGAAGCCCAAGAGAATCAACCTGATTGAACTCTTTTTGCTCACATTCACATATACCAATTTTGTCTATTTGAAATTCATAATTTTGAATATGATCATCTTTATTTTAGCTCAACACATATTTTCAAAACTTGATTAATTTTTTAATTGAAAAATTAACCAAATGCTAATCTGTGAAATTTTTTATTTTTTTAATTATAATAATATTCCTATTGGTTGCTTTTAATGTATTAGTTATATTTGTTTAATTATGATTACCAATAAATTAATAATTGATTTTGTTTAGTACGTAATTGTACCTAAATTTAGGCCACTATTATTCAATATTGATTATGTTAACATATTCTAATATTAATTCTATTACCATATTTTTTCGTATATGCAACTTTTGAGGGAAAGGCCATGTTTAAGTCAACCAATAGATCCATCATCATGTTTGGTATTTTTTTCCTCTCATCATGAGAGTTCTCCCCTTTGAGTGAGGGTTCTCTTACATTTTGTTAGGTTTTGCTCTAGTCCAATGCCGCCGCCGTATTGCCCTAATCCCAACGATTAGGAGATCATCTTTGTTCCTTTGACTCTTGTCTTTTTGTCCTTTATTGATTATTTTACTCTATCTCTCTTATCTCTTGTCTTCTTCTTTTCTCCTTTGACTTTTTCTCTCTCGGTTTTTGGTTTGTCCCTGTAGTGTATGCACTTCGAAGAGTTCTGCTTTCTCTCATAGAGTTCACCGCCGAATCCCTTGATTTCTTCATTCAGGTGCCATTCCATGGATCCGGGCTTGAACAAGTTGGGCAGTGCTCTTTCATTGACAGAGGAGGAAGATAATGGACTCGTGATGCCCTCTAATTTATGGCACTCAGATCCAGAAACATATGATCTGTATTTGGTTGGGCGGCTGCTTTTCAGAAACCCTTCCATGCTGATGCGTTCCGATCTACGCTAACAATCGCCTTCAATGTCGTTAAAGGAATGGATCCAAAGGTTTTGGATGATAACAGATTCTTGCTTCACTTCAATCACATCTCGGATCGGAACCGAGTTCTTGAAGGTTGTCCTTGGTCCTTCAAAAAAAAATCTTATTATCCTTCGGCCAATCGGGACAGACGAGAACCCAAGTGAAGTCAATCTAAACTGGTCTGATTTCCATGTCCATGTGCATGGACTCTCACTGAACAAGATGACTAAGGACATGACAATTTTCATTGGTAATCAGATCGGCTGCTTTGTGGATGTCGAAATGGATTCGTCGGAAGTTGCTTAGGGCTCCTCACTCAGAATACAAGTTGCCCTCGATGTCATGAAACGCTTATGATGGGTCCTCAAACTTTGCACTGCCCTTGGGGAGGAACAGTTGGTCTCATTCACGTATGAGAAACTCACCAATTTCTGCTATCTATGCGGCTGTATCGGACACCTTTCCAAATTCTGTGAGCTTCGCTTCGCTGATAACTTTGTTGATCCGGGCGAGAACACCCCCTTTGGCCCTTGGCTGCGAGCCACCAATCCTACCTATGGCAGAAACAGGAACTTCTCTAGCATGGACGTCACTAAATCTCCTAAGTTCTTACCTCTGGTCTATCGTGATGTAAGGAACCCTACTGCAAGAAATTCTCCTGTTGTAGGAAAGAGAGGACCTGATATTTTTGGATCATTTTCTCCTGTCTCTACTGTTCATAACGCTACCTCCCCCGTCCCGAGCCTAACCCCCAGCCCTGCACTCAAACCCTCATCATCCCACACTAGCATGTCCGCCACCCCCATACTAATACACGACACCAACCCCACCCTACAACTCAACCCTCTCCCACTCATAGAATCGAGTCCTCACATCCCTCTCCACCATAGCACCAACACACCCTCCAACGTCCACATCTTTCCCTCATATCACCCAAAACAACATTCAAAACTTCAACAACACTTGACTCACTTTCCCTCATATAAACCTCTCAACTTGATCCAATACCTCCTCATCCTCCCGTACACCTAAATCTAAACCACCAACTACCCACAAAATCATCTCCATCACCAAGAAATGCAAACAGACCGAGATCCCCATCTCCTTGGATGACCTACTGATTGATTCCCACCCACCCTCACACAAAGCTAGACAGGCACTTTCGGACATCTCCAATGATTTGGCGGCGGCTGCTCAGGAACCATGATTCTACTTAGCTGGAACTGTCAAGGGTTGGGGGCCCCTTGCACAGTTCATATACTCGGGGAGCTCATCCATGCTCATCGCCCCTCCTTGGTTTTCTTGGCTGAGACCAAGTGTATGAATGGTCGTATTGAGTCACATAAAAGGCGTTTCAATTTGTTTGGATGTTGTGTGGAAGCCCGAGGCCATGGAGGTGGTTTCGCTCTTCTTTGGGAAAAATCCTTGTCGGTTCAACTTCAGAACTTCGGACCTATCACATTGATGTTACTGTCCAATCGGATCCTTTGGATGAAACATGGAGATTTACGGGTTTTTACGGCATTACTGATACTAGCCGTAGGTACTGCTCATGGGAACTTCTCTCTTTGCTTCTTTCAATGTCACGTCGTGCTTGGCTCTGCACAGGCGATTTTAACGAGGTACTTTCAGCATCGAAAAAGAAGGGAGGCCGCCCACTGCCGTTGTGGCAAATCAGAAACTTTCGGAAGGCCCTTGAGACTAATGGACTGCATGATATTGGCTATGAGGGCTGCCCTTTTACGTGGTGTAACCAACAATCGGAACCGAACGCGATTTATGAGCGGCTTGACCGTGAATGTGGGGATGTGGCTTGGCGTTCCCTCTTCTCGAACGCGATGGTAAGACATATTCCCGTAACCTCGTCGGACCACTCGGCCATTCTTGTAGACCTCGTCCCTGCTACGCGCCCTATGCAAACTAAAAGCAAACCTTTTCAGTTTGAAGCAAGTTAGGCATCTAATGCTGATTGTGAAAAAGTGGTTCAGAAGGGCTGGAACTTAGCTCTGAATATGGATAGGTCCTCACTGTTAGACAAATAAAAGGTATGTGCAGAGGATTTGCTTAGGTGGAGCCAGTGCACGGATCAGAATGGTCTCAAACGGAAGATTAAAAATCTTGAACAGCAAATTTCTGAGTTACGTCGGGGATCAATTACGGCAGCTAAGAAATTGGCAGAAAAGCACCTCATAACTGAATTGGAGATGGCCCTCTCTCAACATGAGAGTTTTTGGAAACAGCGAGGAAAAAACCATTGGCTAAAAGAGGGGGACCGGAACACTTCTTTCTTTCACTTGAAAGCAAGTAGTCGGAAAAGAACCGTATACCATTACCAGAATTAAAGATAGTGGGGGAAACTGGATTGATAACGAAGCTGAGATCAAGAGCCACATTGAGGACTATTTTCATGACATTTTTGGGCCTGGAACCCTTCGGAGAAAGCACTTGAGAGAGGGACTGAGGCGATTTCGGCGCGGATTTTTGTTGAGATGGAGCAGGACCTTTCAAGGCCATATACGGTGGAGGAGATATCAAAAGCTTTGTCGCAAATGGCCCCGTTGAAGTCCCGGGGCCTGACGGTATGCCCCATTTTTTCTTCCAAAAATTTTGGCATATTGTTCATGAAGATGTCATATTTTGTTCCCTTCGCCTCCTTAATAACAATGTGTTGCCTCCGGAACTCAACCATACCCACATAGTGCTTATTCCTAAATATAGGAAACCAGAAACACTGTCTCATTTTCGACCCATTAGTCTTTGTAACGTGGCTTATAAATTGGCTTCCAAAGCGATTGCTAATAGGTTGAAACCGATCCTTAATTCTATCAATTCTCCTTGTCAGAATGCTTTTAATCCTGTGCGTCTTATCACTGACAACGTCCTTCTAGCTTTTGAGGTTAATCACTTCCTTAAAAACAAACGTTGGGGAAAAAAGGGCCATATGGCGTTAAAACTGGACATTAGCAAAGCCTACGACAAGGTGGAGTGGCAATTCCTTGAGAGGGTTATGTATAGATTAGGTTTCCCTGCATCTTTTATTAGATTAGTCATGCATTGTGTGTCTTCCGTTTCATATTCTTTTGTTTTGAGTGGTTCCCAGTTCGGCTCTATTACACCTCAACGTGGGCTCCGACAAGGAGACCCCCTCTCCCCATATCTGTTTTTGTTGTGTACAGAAGCATTTCGTTCTATGCTAGAACGTGCAGAAAGGTTTGGCCGGATTCAAAGAGTTTTTGTGTTCCGTCATGCCCCGTGGATATCTCATCTCTTGTTTGCTGACGACACACTGATCTTTTGCCAAGCTACGTCAGAGGCAGCTAGGAGAATTTTGGACATCCTCGATACCTTTGGCAATGCATTGGGCTAGGAGATTAATTTCCAGAAGTCCAGCTTGGTATTCAGCTCAAACACACAGACGACTGAGAGGACGTCCATCTCGCAATTGCTGGGTATACGAGTGGAGCTATCCCATGACTTGTATCTTGGCCTTCCTTCTGTGGCGGGTAAGTCTAAACGACTGGTTTTTGAATCTATTCGTGATAAGGTTTGGAAAGCAGTTGCAGGATGGAGTGAACAGAGCCTTTCACAATCCGACAAAGAAGTACTTATTAAAGCGGTGGCCCAAGCCATCCCTACATATGCGATGGGATGTTTTTGCCTCCCACATTCTCTTGTCCGAGACATCTAAGCTATGATCACGAATTTCTGTTGGAACAATGGAAACACGAGGAAAATCCATTGGGTTGGATGGCCAAAGATGGCCTGTCCGAAATCCAAGGGAGGTATGGGATTTAGAGACCTACGAGCGTTCAACCTCGCAATGCGTTCGAAGCAACTTTGGAGGCTATTCCAAAACCCCGAGAGCACTCTCTGTCATGTCCTTCGTGCTCACTATTTCCCCCGAGGTAACATTTTTCACGCATCCCTTGGCTCTAATCCATCGTTCACGTGGCGCAGTATTTTTGCTGCAAAGGATGTGGTTATTGCGGGTTTTCGGTGGCGTATTTGTTCGAGAAATGATGTGAATGTTTGGCGCGACCCATGGCTCCCTCGCCCTGTTAGCTTTAATTGCTTATCACCGCATGGTCATGAGCTTGATTCTTTCATGGTTTGTGACCTTATTGACCAGCAATCGAAGGAGCGGAATCTTCCCCTTGTTTGGAGCATTTTCTGGCCGGAAGAAGCAAATATTATTCTCGAAATTCCTCTCAGCAACCTTCATGCGCAGGACCTACGTATTTGGCACCACAAAAAGGAGTAGGTTCTTGGTTCATAGTGCTTACCACGTTGCTTGTAACCTTCTTGATCAAGACTCAGCAGGTTCCTCATCACCAGATTTTACTATTTGGAAGTCTATTTGGATAACTCATATTCACCGTAAGATACAAGTATTCACATGGAGACTGTGCCCTAACGCTCTGCCGATGGGTTTCAATCTGCATTCTCGGCGAGTTGATTCAGTCATTTGTCCCTTTTGTAGCGAGGAGAAGGGGGACGTCCCCTATGTTTTTGTTCGTTGCCCTTTCGCCCGTCAAATCTGGTGCATGTCCAATCTCCCTTGGGCTTGCATTTCAAACTTCAGGGGCAACACACAGGAATGGATCTCAATGGTTACAGCTTCACTTGGATCGGATGATTTTGAAAAATTCCGTGTTCTTTGTTGGGCTATTTGGTGGAACTGGAATAAACGCTCATGGAGCATTCAACCCTTCCACCAGATGAATTGGTGTCCTTCGCATCTGACTTTATGGAATGCAAGTTCTCGCTGATTCGCCACACCGGAAACAATGTTGCTCATTCTCTAGCTAAACTAGCTAATAACTCTCGTTCAGGGGATTCTTTCTTACCCCATTTTGTTTGTTCACTTTTGTCATCAGACTTGGCTATTTTGCAATAATATTTGCTACTTCCCTCTCAAAAAAAAAAAAAGTCAACCAATATTGAATAATCTCATTAGTTGGTTATTGATTAAGAATGCAATAAGTTAATAACTGATTTTTTAATGCATAATTGTAGTTAATTTAGACCACCAGTATTGATTATTAATTATGTTACCATCTTTAATTATTCATTCTATTTTCATATTTTTCCATGTATACAGCTAAATAGGGATGACCTTTAAAAATCTTATTAGTTGTTCTCTGATTTCCAAAAATAAAATAAAATTGAATGCCTTATAATTAGCATTAGATATATTAAGATTGAAATTTTGGTTAAAATATATTAGGTTGTAACCAACATATAATTAGGTTTTTAAATCCCTATAATTTTGAATCAAAATTGATAACTTTAATTTAATTTATTCATTTATCTCACAAGTTTTAGAACCTTATATAGGGCTGTTCAAATTTTCTTACACTTTGTGTCAAGTTAAACTTTCATATCATGATAGTTTAAACCTGCAAGTACCTCAAAATTGATATGTATTATGCGTACCTAGGTTTTGAGTTACATCGAATTTCGAAGGATTTGTGTGCAAATTCTAGGATTGGGGGGCTAACCTGCAAGGAAGCGTTAACACTTTGATGCTTAAATCAGTAAAGTCTAAAAACGAAAAAGAAACTTGAAATGTTATGAGAATAATGGTGACAATGAGTGCATGATAGTAAAATTTGCATGATATATGAAAAGTAGACACAAAATAGCCTTGGAACCAAGTATAAATGAGAGTAAAAGCATAATAGTTGCAAAAGTGAGTAGATGTTACCAAATGGTTGCACAAGGTCTCTATTCATAGGCTTGTACAGAGCAGAAATTTGAGTTTGGTTGAAGAGAGTCGTATGCCATTCAAAAGCTATTTGAGTCAGCTAACTCCTCCAAAAATCCACATGCAGTTTGGACTGAATATGACTGAGATACGCCAGGTGGACCAAATCTTGCCAAGTCTGCCGAAAAATCTGTAACTTTGGTACCGTCAACTTCCCATTTATTTTGTCGTCAATCCACTAGGATCCAGCTCAAGATATTTTACGGGTGACGTGTATTAATGTGTTGGCAAGTTATAGGATGTGTCCGTTCAGTTGTACGATGATGTGTCCCGCTAGAACGGGCTTGCTTCTTGGGCCTGTTAGTTCAGTGAAATCAGCAGGTAGGACTATGAGCTTTTACCTGCTGGTGGGCGGTCCTGCTGTCGGCTTTGGTTGGGTTTCTTCCCTAGAGAGGGCTTGCTGGGCTTAGGTCCAAGAAGGATTCAGGGGGCATCATGTATCACTGCTTCGTTACTCATCATGTTAAGAAATATTCATTCAAATATTTTAATTATTTTTCACTTACTTTCTTTTATAATTTTGTCATGTTACCACATTCATTCAAATGTTAAGAATGAGTTTGCTTCTTGGGCATGTTAATTCAGTGAAATTAGCAGGTAGTACTATGAGCTTTTACCTGCTGGTGGGGGCGGCCCTGTTGTCGGCTTTGGTTGGGTTTCCTCCCTAGAGAGGGCTTGTTGGGCTTAGGTCCAAGGAGGATTCAGGGGGCATCATTTATCACTGCTTCGTTACTCATCATGTTAAGAAATATTCATTCAAATATTTTAATTATTTTTCACTTACTTTTTTTTATAATTTTGTCATGTTACCACATGTATTTTTCCACTTTTGGTATGCTCAATCATAAAAGTTTTATTTGTAATTTTTTTTATCGTAAAATTCCTTTATCATGTAATTTTATCCGGCAATTTTTAATTTTTAAGTCTTAGTCCTGTTTCAGACGTTATACTACGTAATACACACATACATTGGTTTGGCTTTTTCTTTTTTCTTATTCTGACATAAAGCTTTGATTTTTTTATTTGTCTATCATATATAGTTTTCATTGAATTTTTTATTTAATTAAAATAATTTGATCTTTCAACATCTTATTGATGTTTTGTTGTTTATACTTAATAGATTTTTAATGGAAAAATAATACTTTTCGGTTCATAAATTAGGGGAGTCGAGACATTTAGAGGGTGTTTGGCTAAGCTTTTTTAAAACAACTTATAAGCTCCTACATCTTATAAGATGTTTTAGGAGCTTATAAGATGTTGGATCTTATTTTAAAAATAAACCCTAAAGTGTTTGGATAAAATAAGATGTTAGCGCTTATAAGATGTTAGGATGTTTGGCATAATAAGGTCTTTTTATTGCAAAATGACCAAAAAGGACATGTTACTATTAGAATCAAATAAGTTGTCATTTCTTGACATATTTTGTATTTTAATATTTTAAAAATACTTTCATAAGTAGTACACCTTAGTTTAACTTCTACTAAAAATCTAACAGATAATATTTTTTTTGAAAAAATAAGAAAATGATGATAATTATTACCGAATATTTTGAATAAAAGTAATATATATGTACATTAATGTTAGTCGAATATTGACATTGATATATAATTAGTATTTTATTTATTAACAAAATGATTATTTTCTAGTCGTATAATTATTAATATCGTTAATTTATATTTTTTCATTAAATATAATATCAATAGCAATCTTATTTTTGTTTCATAAATAATAATTTATTAAGTAATGAAACAATTTCTCCTTGTCAATTGAAGAAAAAAATAAATACCAATAAAATGCTTTAAAATCTTAAGAGAGAGAAAGTGTATTTGTGTGTGTGAGGGTGTGTGTGTGGAGAGAGAGAGAGAGAGAGAGAGAGAGAGAGAGAGAGAGAATGTGTGCATGTGGGGGTGTCTGTGTGTGAATGAGGGTATTTTTGTCTAATTACATTTCAATTTATAGAGCTTATAAGTTCTTAAGAAAAAAGTTGGAGGAGGTTAACTTTTTTCTAAAGAGTTTATAAGATCCAAAACATCTTATTTTGAGATCTTATAAGCTCTTTAAATAAAAATTTGTCAAACGATTTTTTAGAACTTATAAGCTCTCAAACATCTTATAAGATGTTTTGAGAAGCTTGTAAGCTTTGCCAAACACCCTCTTAGTCTCATGTTTTTTTAGATTATCAATTTAGTCCGAAATTGGGATTCTTTTGACACATTTGTCCCAAATGACGGTTATTTTTTTGTCAAAAATTAACAGCACACACACGTGACGTGTGCATGCTCGTTAGTGGAAGGAAAGTGTGGAACTAAATGTGTCGACCTCCCTAACTTATGGGACTAAAAGTGTAATTTTGCCGATTTAAACGGTATGTCTTGTTGCATTTTCTTTAGAAGATTGTACATCAGATAGAGTTTTGAGTGAGAGGGAGCTCCTCGAGGGTTCAATACCAGTGTTAAAGAGCTTGGTGTTAAGTAGCAGTTCGCAATCTTGACTTATGTAGATTTGTTCCCTTAGGTAGACTTTAATTGGCAAAAAGTACATTCAGTATTTGTTCGTCTAGGGTCTTTTGCTCTATTCAACAGCATATTGCATGTTTACAAGTAACATTTGTTACCATCTCTTGCAAACTATAGACGAACTGGAAAATCGAAGTTTTTTTTTTTTTATTTAACAAAAAGGAATTACTCAAATATATCAAATAAAACTCGTCCTATAAGGGAACTACGAATTCACAAGTGACTTCAAGAAAATAGAAGTTTCAACAATGTATTCTGAATGTCACAATTCTTACCAGAGAACCAAAATACATGACCTCTATCACGATTTATTCAACTAATGCACTTGTTTTCATTAATTCAATATTTGTGGTGATGCTCTTTTAACGCTCAGCTCAACATACTGTTGTTTCAGCATTTGGTTTATTTGATATATTCAGCCCCTGCAGTCCCACATACAGAATTCGAGTTTTTGTTAGTCTGCTGCTAATTAAAATTTCGTTTGTGATACAGAACTGATATAGTTTGTATTCCAGCCAGTACTGATACAGAAGGTAAAAAGGATTTAAGTTTAACTAATTCAACATTAGCAACAATTAAATAATTTAATTATTTGATATTGTTTTCATTTTTAAGACTATTATGCTGGATATAAATTGATTTTATTAGTATAACGATATTTTAAAAATTACAACTATTAGTATACTTTATGAACATGCCATCACTTTAGCATTCGGAGATGGAAAAGTTCGGTAACTCTTCTTGAAAAATCAATACATAAAAATATAAAGAAAAACGATTATATACATCTTGGGTAAATTATATTTTTAGCCCTATAAATTAGGGGGTTCGACACATTTAATCCCACGCTTGTTGAGATGACACATTTATTCCACGCTTCCCTCCCACTAATGTTCGGGTGTTGTTAGTTTTTTGACGGAAAACATCATTTGGGACGAAATGTATCACAATCAATTTTGAAACTAAATTGGTAATCTCAAAAAAGATAGGACTAAATGTGTCGACCCCGTAATCTATGGGATCAAAAATGTAATTTTGTCGATTTCTAATACACACGTAGATATACATATAACAACCATAATATCACATTATTTTGAACTTTTACTATATGTTACTCTTTATCATACATTTATATACGAATTGGGTTAGATTAAAATTAACCTTTTTCCTACTTTCAAATTTATTATTTTTACTACAAAATACATAGAGTTTGGAACAATTAACTTGGGCTGAAAAGGTTTTCATTGCATAACTAAACAACAAATGATCTTGCCATATATATAAATCAGTGTGCACCCTGTTTTGTGATATTATAGGAATTAAACGGATCATGATTATGATTAAATTATATTTAATAAAATACTTAAATTATGTGGATTGAGTTTAAGCTAAAATAAACTTAATTACTTTTGTTATATATGTTAGTCTACTGGTAATAAGTCATTTGATAAGTTTTGTAACATTCATATCTTTTTTTCTTTAGAAATAATTCATGAAACGTAATGATAGCATACTTTATTTTTTGATTGAAATATATTGTACACTAATATTATATAATAAAATGATGTAATATTGCTATACAAAATTGTTACACAGGTAGTAGTATAAAATATTATTTTATTAAAATGAATTTATGTTACTAGGACAGTTAGAAAAAGTGAATAAAACTTAACAATTAATCAAATTTTAGTTTTATTGCACATATATATCATTCTCATTTTGATGATTAATATAAGCTTCTGTAAATTTTATTGATATTCATGCATTAATTTGGAGATAAGATAAATTTTATAGTATTGATCTCATTTAAAAAAAACTTCTCATCTCGCTTTCATATAAATTTTAAATTTTATAAATTAATATAATTTTAATCATAATTAAATTAAATTCGTGCATAGTACAAAATAAACACTAATTAAAGCTATATTTTAATAAAATAATTTGAATTTGAAAAATGAAGTAATGATTTCAAATAACTCCATATTAAATGATTTGATTTCATAACAATGTGATAGAACACAATTCAAAATGGAAACTTAAATATTTGAAATCCTTTATACTATGGAACTTTCTAATCAAATTCGATGAATTTATTATTATGAATTTGAAATTCTTAACTCTATGTCAATCAATCCAAACACTAATTTTAAGTGAGCTAACATAAATTACTATATATGAATAAAAAAAGGTATGAGAAAAATTTTCTGTGAATCAAATTTGATCATACGAATTAATCAAGTATGATTATAGTGTTTTTAGTTATAAATAATTTAACAAGTCTAAATCATATTACAAAATTTTACAACATGATTTCACAAAATTCAAAATTAAGGGAGACAACCGTTTTTGTGCAGTAGTTCAGAATCAAATAAGTCAAATCTTTAACTTATAGCTTCAAAAGAAAAAGTTACTAAAAGGAGTTGGAAACCAGCTTTAATTCTTATTTGAGTTTAATGCAGTTTACTTCCCTCTGATATTGAAAATGAGTAAATTATCCCCTTGACAAAAAAAATTAGCAATTTATCCCCCCTGTGTTCTTTAAAATGGAGCAATTCACCTCCCTATCTAGGGAGGTGAATTGCTCCATTTTGAAAAATACGGGAAGGTAAATTGATTCATTTTAAAAAACACTAGGAGATAAATTGCTATTTTATTTTTCATAGGGGGATAATTTGCACATTTATAATATCAAAAGGGAGTTGCTTGCATTTCTCCCATTCTTATTTATACTAATACAAAAAATAAGGAAGATTCCCTCTACTCACAAACGGCAATTAATAATATAATTGTACTAATTTTTAAATATTACAACTGTACTCCTAATTAGATAATTTTAAAATTAATTGTAATTACTTTTCTTTTTTTACAAAAGTGATCCACATCATTTTAAAACCATTACACCAACTTTTTCGTTGTCAATAACACCTTAAGTTGTTTTTGTTTTTATTTCTTTAATTTTAATGTGATTTTTTTGTTATATATTTTATTTTATTTATAATAAATTTCATAATTTAAAATTTTATTTATTATATGGACACAGAAACGACATGTTATGTATAATTAATTTTAAAAAAAAGTTAAATCTTTAATTAAATGACCTGCATAGGTGATGTCGACCACTCTCCTACCCACACATAGATTACATTACAAATTTCCAATGGATATAAATGAGCTATGCCGGGTAATAACTGCTGCCTGCCCACATATTGATTTACAATGCAATAGCATGGACCTCATTTCCTTTGTATGATAGGATTACGCATGATAAAATTGAGTGAGACTAAAAATAAAATAATATAATCCCGTCATTTATTATGTATTGTTTTTTTTGATGTATTGTAACGTGTGATATTCGATGTAATATAATAAGGTATTTGATGAAAGGATTACACCGTATGATTAAATGTAGAACCATCATTAAGGGCTTTTTTTTGTATGTTATTTTCATTTTAGATAAATTACAACTACATCCCTGAAGTTTGACATAATTATGAATACTCATCGTTGTTTAAAAAATTACGACTACCTTTTTTAAATGGAAAATAATTATATAGCTCCTATACGGTGAGGTGTAAATTACTACTTTACACTTGCTGAAGTTTTAGTCCACAATGTAAATTTAAAAAAAAAATTGAAAAAAAAATTAGAAAAAATGAGGGTAAGTAAAATAAATAACCATAGAGCATATTAGTCCATAAAAATATTTTAGTAAATTTTAAAAATATATACAATTATAATTCATAATTCAAAAGGCATTTTGGTCAGTTCACCACAAAAATGGATGAAAAGATAACGAAGGCTATATGAGCTCATTCTTCTTCTTCTTCTTCTTCTTCTTCTTATTAATATTATTATTAAAAAAAATTGGATAAAAAAACATTTTACCTTTTGAATTATGATCTTTTTTGTATTTTATTTTTTTGCTTCTAACTTGTCATACCACCTTGGGGGACGGAAAATGGTCACATGCTATGCACATTTTCTAGAATCTTTATTATTTGTAAAAAGTTACTCATGGATTTCTTAATTTTTTTGTTGTAAGAATATGGTGTATTTCTAAAAAATGAACCCGGTTAGAGATTTTATAGTGAAAAATTACATATGTCAATGCATGTGACTGTTTTTCAATGGAATTTTTCACTTAAAAGTGACCTAAGGTTATAATTTGTAAAACTCGTGTAGTTGGTATAACGAATTGAAAAAAAAAATTAGATGATAAAATACAAAAACAACTGCAATTTGGAGGGCAAAATACTTTCCCCTCAAAAACTTTTGTACTAATAAGTATTTTCTTATAATGGAAATTTTCAATTAACCCAAATAATTGGTGGGCAAGGGAGAGAGGAGAAGAATTGAGTGATATCATCATTTTGAAAGAGGTAATCCCAGGAAGTTGGAACTGTATGCACTGCAATCCCAACAGTATGGAGCCTCTGATATGGGGAGTAGCGCTGCAATCTAGAAACACGCTTATCCCTTCCTGCCCGACGGCATGGGACTATCCATACTTCAAACATTCTTCTCTCAACGTCATTCTCATTTCTATTTCTTGGGAAAAGCAAAATGGATGAATTCTCATGTATTACTACAATTATACAAGAAAAGTGATTTTTGTTACACTATAAATTATTACCACTTAAAAATGATAGTAAATCAATTATTAATTACAATAAAATAAAATGAATGCAAAAATTTAAATTGTTATCAGGATTAATCAATATTTGTTTATAATTTTTCAAAACATTTGTCATGATTTTAGCTATAGCTAAATATTTTAGTCTCATTTGCATAAACAACAGTTAATGGCCATTGCCCAGTCATAATTAAGTTATATCCGTTACGGTCTTTTTCTCTTGAACAGAGTAATTAATTGAAGCAAAATTTCATATTTTTTCTAGTGTATGGTTGTGTTTGTTTTGTGATATTCCATCTTACATTGATTAAGAATTAATAAGAAAAGTACCATATAAGCTTTGTCAAAGAATTTAAGTATATTCGTTGGATATCCTTTTCATTCGGGCAAATTGCAATTTACCTACCTATGTTACATGAAATATGCAAAAAGCTCCCTATGAAAAATAAACACCAATTTACCCCCATCAGTTCTTAGAAAATGTGCATAATGTGCAATTTACCCCCATCAGTTCGTCGGTCTACTCTGCGGCTGCCTCTCCAGATCAGCGGCCCCTCACACAAGCAAACTCGATTTTTTTTAATTTTTTATTAATATTATATGTATATATTGTATATATAAATATGTATGCGTACATATAATTTATATATTTATTTATTGTATAAATTCATTTTTATATTTTATACAATTGGTTTTAATATTTTGTATTAATTTGAGTCATTGATCTAATCCAAATAAATATGAGCCATTGATTGTATAAATCAATACAGATCGTTGATCTAAATAAGAAAAAATTAGATCATTGATTTATTTATTAAATCTGAATCGTGGATATTTAGATAATCAGGTCTAATGGTTTTTAATTAAGGGCATAAAAGTCATTTTATAACTAAAAATAAACAAAATCGCATACCTCGCAGGTGTAGCATACCTCGCAGGTGTAGCACACCTCTTATGTGAAAGTAGACCTGTCAATGAGCGGGTATTACTCAGACCCGGACCCATTACTTTTATAATAAACCCGGACTCAGATCTATAATTTTTATATTAGACCAGGACCCGGACCCATACCCATTGTAATAAGTATTTCGGGTATGGGTAGGGTCTAGACCCCAAAATGCCTGTGAGTATGGATCTTGAATGGGTAAAAGTTAATAGTATAACAATTCATAAATATGCGTTAATTTATAATCATTGAACTTGTAAAATTCATAATTTTTGTACATAGTTTTTTTTTTTTACTTTTATGTATTGATATTTTGAAAAAGAAAATTGCCAGAGCTTTTCATCTTTATTTTCGTAGTGATAACTGCGAATTTAATTTTTGATAAAATTAATTTGAATATAAAGTGATAAGTCAAGCTAAACTAAGATATGGTACTCATAAAATTTGTTCAAATTTGAATTGTAAAAAAGTCATGAAATGAAAGTTGAACGGATTTTCAAATCAATAAAAAAATCTAACTAAAGTTAAAATATAATTTTCATACATTTTTCCTGTTGGTTATTTAATTTACGTTCCTATATCGAATCTATGCCGATGTGTAATTGGTTAATATGATTCATTATTTGAACAAAGCCTGTATCGTTATATATATTTCAACAATATTCAATTTGCACATGTTAAAAATTCAAATAACTTTTAATTTGATTTATTGACAGTAAGTTCATAAAATATATTTAATAAACTAATGTAATAATATGTTTTTGCGATATTATTTACAAAACATGTATAATTAGTTTATTCGTTTTAATGTGTAAGACCCAATGGATAAGACCCCTAATGGTATAGAGGGTGTTTTGCCTATTTCCTATATCACAGGTAGGTAAATTACAATTTATCCTTTTTCATTCACTTAGGTATATGTGTTCTCTATACTTTTCGGACTTTCTGTGGAAAAAATCAATTGGATATATCGTCTCTCATTGATTAAAAATTAATAAGAGGCAACCTATAAGCTTAAGCCATCTAATTTTCTCTGTATTTTAACCATTAATATTTTCTTTTTTTCTTATGTGTTCTCTCATTAATATATTTACCTAAATTCTAATTCTTTTAATTTTGTTTAATGATATGATGAATTCTTGATTCCTTGTGTTGTGGGATCTAATTGTGCTTTCTACTTTCATACACTTAGGTATATGTATTCTCTATACTTCTATTACAAACAATCTTATTGTTGAATGATTGTTACTGTTTTTTTTTTTTTTTTTTTTTTTGAGTTAGAAGCGATGAATTTTATTAATTGAAATAAAGTGATTACAATCAGTCCTGTCAGTATCAATATTGGACAGAGACAAATACAACAATCATACCGACAATATCACAAACTAACATCTTGCTATTACAACCAGAAATAAGCCTACTATACAGTAGAAACAATATCACAAATAAACCTACTATGCAGTAGAAACAAATCATCCCACGCAGGAGATTCGAACCCATGACATTTAGGATCATGGGGCCTCAGCTTCGCCAACTGGATTGTTACTGTTGTTCATTGTAATAAATATTTACTTAGTCAATTAGGCTATCAATTCCGTAATTATTTGACTAATCCAAATAATTAGTGGCAACAAACATAGTTCATTATGTTGCAGTAGTCAATTATGTTGTGGGAGTGCACAATCTAATTTAAATAAATTCATAGGAATTGTCGGTTAGAATATTTGGTCGCCTTGATAGTTATTAATGTTGTTGGTAAATATTTAGAACGTTCCTAATGTTTATTGATAAAAGGAATTAGTCAACGGGCGTTTCTTGACTAACAAAAAGGTTAAAAATAATATGATGTTAGGGGGGAAATACTTTTTTTTCGTTTCATAACTTAGGGACTTTTCACTTTTGGTCTCATTAGTTAAGGGATACTTTCAAAAAGTAGACTTTTAGTCCCATGGCACTTTTCCTGTGAGACTAAAAGTGAGAATCTTTAAGTACTGAGATCAAAATTATAAAGGCTCTAATGAACACGTGATGAGCATATGACATTTTGTTAAAGTATCTAACGAAAGTGTGTCATAAGACCAAAAATGCTACTTTTTAAAAGTTACGGGATCAAAAGAGAGAATCCTGTAACCAATGGGATAAACTATGACAAATAAAATTCATATTTACTCCTGACTTAACGCTAATGCATGTGAGAAGGTACATTTTCACCCTATAAAGGTAGTTTGATCAGAAAAGAGTTGGTTGACCTACAATAAGTTTGTAAGTCAATTAGGGCTACATATGAATTTTTCTTTAATTTTTTTTGTTTATGTCAGTATATTTTGTAATTTTTACTAATAAATGAATCTATTTGTTGGACGAAAACAAATAAGACGGTGCTAGGTATAATTTTTTATACCATAAGAGGTTTACGTGTAATTACACTAATCCTCAAGAAAATCGGTGCAATTATTCATTATTATTTAGGAATGACACATTTTTGGTGTCCCACTATATAGTCGGTATTTGTATTTACATTTTTAAATTAACTAACTACTTTTAATTTCTTCATTTATCATGATCTTTTATAATTACCTTTTGATAGTGTTTTTTCTTTTTTTTTTTTTTTTGTTTCTTTACTCATGCATTTTTAAATTCTCCAACATTATGTAGTATCAATAAGTTTTTAGAAATCAAAATATTTATATTAACTTATTATCTTATATATATATTTTTGGCACTTTTCACTATACAAAAGTTAAACAAATACAGTTATATAAATATTTTATTTTAAATTTATTTTTTTAAATTATGCACATACATAAAATGTGACACGCTATCAGGATATAATTGAAAATACGCGAATAGTTGTTATGATCTGCATAATTACCTTTTGATGGGTTTGTTGGTCTTCTAAATCTCCATACATTTTTTTCCCTCTCCAACGTTGTATCATTATCTTCTTCTATTACACTCTTATAAATTTAATATTAATTTATTATTTTATACAAATTTTAAAAATAATAAAATTTTAAAATATTTTATTTTAAATAATTTAAAAAAATTATATATACACGTAGAATGTGCCATAAATTATCAAATTATGTTTCCTGAGAGGAAAACTGAAAAATAAAAAATAAAAAATAAACAAGAGGCCTTCCCTCGAGTCTCACGTGACTAAATTAAAATAAGAAAATAACAGTTTGAAAGAATATCTGTCTTGGTATGAATAGAATTAAGTAAAAGAAAAAAGAAAAAAAAAAAAAAAAAAATTTCCATGGGGATGAAATAATATAAAGACAGAAAAGTTTGAGCCACAAAAATGAAACACGTGATTGAAAAAGAAATTAATAAATATCTTAAATCAAAACGACAAGAGCACTATCACGAAGTGAGTGATGAAATAAAAGAAATTATTTTAATAGCAGACATCACAACAAAATATAATATTAGTGACAAAATATTAAATAATAATTTTAAAATTATCATTAAAAATATGTATTAAATAACAAAAATTTTGATTTTATCTTCATATAATTATAGTGACAAAAACTGTTTATAAAAGTGTCATTATTAACAATTAGTGATATACATTTAGTAACAATTTAGTGACAAATACAATATAATGACAGCTATTATTTATTATCATTATGTCATTACTATATATGTATCACTAATTTTCTTTAGCGATAACTTTATAAACAATTTTTTTCTCATTAATATTGCTAATAACAACTTTTACAAAATAATTAGTAGTCCGCTGAATAACTTATTTTCAAACTTCAGAAAACTAAATATTGGTAAAAATATATATATATATATATATATATATTTTTTTTAATAAAGACTAAGTTCTAACATTAGTATTTACAAGTGAATTTGGTGTCTTAAGTCAGTCATTTCTTTTTTTTTTTTTTTTTTGAATTACAATGACTCTTATGATGTTTTTCATATATAGAAATACCATTTTGTTGTTTAAAAAATTAAAAATCTTTTAAAATTAACGAATGTCTAATAAATATCTTTCCATAATGGGCTGTCAAGAGTTAAACATCAGTTAATTTCAGAGAGTATTTATAATTTTTCAAACAATAAGGAGGTATTTATGATTATGGCAAATCTAAGTGGATTCCATTAGAATTTATCCTTTTTTTAAAAAAAATTTCACCGTTCAACTTCCACATTTTCATCATCTTCAAAATTTCATTTTCCCAGTATTTTCGATTAGAAAAACTAATCTTTTAGTTAGTTATTTATATTTATTTATATTTTAACATTTTCTACGTCACTTTCAGTCTAAGATTTTTAGTACCATTTCTTTAATTTGAAAATTATTATTTTTTATCTCAAATTATTATCTTGCTCTCTTTTATTTTTTTTTCGCTATTACATTTTCAAAAATAATATTCATTTTCCTTTATTTATATAAAAATTATTTAAATAAATACATATAATAAAAATTTAGAAAAAAAAATATAATTTTTAAATATTTTTGCACATATCGAATGTGGCATTTACCGCTAGTTAAAAGAAATAGTCATAACTTACGCTAACATATCCTAAAACAAGCTAAGTTAATTTCAAACTAACTAAAGAATTATGAAACTAAACCAAAAGAAATCCTGATACTAGCAATAACGCGAAAAAATATTATGTCCAAACAAAAACTATAATAGCGAAGTCTGCTGAAAAACAAAAAAAAAAAAAAATCAACAAAACACATGAACAATAGTTGAAACAATGGAATTTCGCAAATAGCAGTGGCCCCTCTCGATGATAATAGCGAAGAGTTATGTTTTCCCTGAAAAAAACCAAATCGTATGTACAGGTAAATCGTTGTGCAACTCCCCTAAACAAAAGCAATGACGACTTAAAATTTTACCGTCAAATCACGACACTTTAACCACTACATATTGATTTGTATGGATTCAAATGCTCTCAAAATAAGTTATCGCAAAGAATAGTGGCTCCTCACGATGATAGTAGCAAAGAGCTATGTTCTCCCTGAAACAACTGTGCATAAATAAATCGTTGTACAACTCCAAATTAACCCAAAATGATAAAGATTAAAATTTTACCGTCAAATCCCGACACTTTAACCACTACATATTGAACTTGTATGGATTCAAAAGCTCTCAAAATACATTATTGTCTTAAAATGTTTGGTTGAGTGTTGCATGCAAGAATGTGACAGGTAGCAGCAAGTGCGGAGAGTGAAGTAAGGAAGAAGAGTGGTAGTTGAGTGTAAGTTGTGGATGGTATTCACTTGTCTTTCTGTCTGTGTTTGGAGTGTAAGAGTGGTGTGCGTTTGTTGAAAGAGAGCCACAAAAATGTATTTGATGCCTATAGAGCCCAACTTTGAACACCATTTTCAATGGGTAAAAGGCAAAGTATAGGACCACATCTCATCACTACAAAAGCCAAAGCCCATGTCCCCATTCGATTTTTGCTTATATGCTTTGCCACAAATATAAATTCAAATTAAGATAACGTCTCCTCAAATTTGATATGATTACGAATTCTTTCTTATTGTTTTAAAAATTATAAATACTCTCCTGATATTTATAATCATCTAACAAATAAGGGATAAACACACTCCCCTCCCCTGAGGTTTAGTGTAATTACACGTAAACTCCATGTGGTTTGAAAAATTACATTTAGTACCCCTGAGGTTTGCTTCTGTATAATAAATAGGTCCTCCGTTAGTTAAATTCACCAAATTTGTTGATATTAACAAAAAAAAAAAAAAAACTAAATGAAAATCAATATTTACCCTCGATTGACTGATTAGTGACTTAATGCATGTCAAACAAATCGTCAATGACTAAATTACATTTATAACGGTGAAGATAAACCTCCTCTCATGCATTAACGTGTGACGATATATAAGGATAGTTTAGTCATAAAAAGATTTGTTTGACCTACAATATGTTATGAATAAGTCAATCATTGACAAATACACCTTGAGTTCAATTTTTTTTTTGCTAATATTAACAAATTTAGTGGATTTTGACTAACAGAGGGACTTATTTGTTAGATAGAAGCAAACTTCAGTGGTACTAGATGTAATTTTTCAAACCACAGGGAGTCAACGTGTAATTATACCAAACCTCAGTGGAGGGGAGCATAATTATCCCAACAAATAATCCATTACATTCCATTTTTATGGGTGAACTGACCAAAATACCCTTATTCAAATTGAATTATTTTTTAAAATTTTCTAAATTATTTTTGACAAAAATGTGCAGGGGGAAGTTCTTTACATTTTCTACACAGAGGAACAATAATTTAATTTGTCCCCGCTGATTTTTTCTACAATTTTACAAAAATAAAGGGCAAAATGAATCATTTCAGGCCATGGGTTAAAAATTACAAATCTCATATAAGTATTTGTAATTTTTTAAATAGCGAGGAATATCTGTAATTATGTTAAGGAAGATCGTCGCAATTCACCCTAATATAAATATATATATATATTTATATTATATTTTGGTAGGTAAAATGGAAAAATAGGGATAAAGCCTCACTTATTTGGTAGGAAAGACTCTGCCTGTCGGTACGGTAGTACCTATGGCTAAGCGAGAGTTGCAGTTCAGGGGCTGTTTGGCTAAATATATTTGAAACAACTTTCTTTATGTGTTTTTTGTTGGACGTGCCTTGTCAAAGTGAGGGCCTTGGAAAAACTAATGCACTAGGCATCAAATTAAATTTAAATTTAAATTCGTCGATTCAAATATATATTAAAAAAATATAACACATATCTACGTACAAGTATATGTATATATGAGTGATGATTTGAGATGATATGAAATGGGTAAAAAATGAGTAAAATTATGTTTTCTTTGGGTTATAAAGTACTCAGAGTTATGCTAAATCAATTGTATCTGATACGGCTACGACTTGATCGGTGTCCCATTGCGTGAGATATTGTCCGTTTGGTTCTGTATGAGCCAACCGGTTTTGTCCTGAAAAGGCGCCTTGCTAGGGAGATGAGGCATTGGGGCTTATAAGCCACTCAAGCTGCTCGTCTGCAACCGATGTGAGATGCTTGCTACATCATCAGCCCCCCAGACGAGGGGCTTGGGACGAGCACACGACCTCATTCTCACAGACGGCGCCGAATGATGCGGCTTACGATTTGATCGGTGCCGCGTTACGCGAGGTATTGTCCGCTTTGTCTCTGTATGAGCTTTACGGTTTTGTCCTGAAAAGGCGCCTCGCTAGGGAGAAGAGGCATTGGGGCTTATAAGCCACTCAAGCTCCTCGTCTGCAACCGATGTGGGACGCTTGCTACATCAATATCGATGATTCTAAATCAAAGAATACATTCAAAAAAGAAAAAAAGAAAAAAAAAAAAGAGATAATATACTACTATAAAAATAGACCTATACTCATGTTTATAGAATTCAAACCTACAATTACATTTTTTATTATAAGGTTTTAACCTTATTATTTGAGCAGAACCTCATCCGCAAAAAAGATGTTGCAACTGAGTGCACCAAAGTGGATGTAGTAAATACTTCATTTTTTGAACGCAATAGATACTCCCTTTCAAAATAAGAAACATCGCGATTTTTTTAGACCTGTCACTAAGTGGATATTACTCTATTTGAACTTGAACTCAATAAATACTCGTAGTTATTGCTTATATATTCTACTCAAATCCTACCTGTAGAATACTCGTTGAGTCTGGGTATTGAGTTAGTATTTGATGGTTATCTATAAAATTCAACATGCTTCTATATAAGTGATTTCATACCCGAGTCAGGACATTTTTGCTGACATTAAGGATTCAGAACAGAAGAAAAGGCTTTTTGGTTTTATCCGGACAAAGATGTCAAAATGAGATTTGCTTTGTTACACTGTCTTTTTTGAAATGACTCATAGACCTTACATATTGAAATTCTATATCACAAATATTCTTTCTCTCTTTGTGTTCAATTTAGAGGAGATCTTACTCATAATAAATAAATACGATGGTTTTTCTTTAGGGTTTATTTAGGCTTTTGGGCTAAGAAATTCCTATATAACTTTCCAATTTTTTGCCATTTTCTTTTTTTTTATTAAATTTAAATTTTCTCACTTTTCTCAACTTTAATGTACGATTAACTTTTTATATATATTTTTTAAATATTTTTAATTTATTCAATTAAAATTCATATTTAAGAACAATAATTAATTTTTAAAATTATTAATTAATTTTACACACTCATTTATATGTAGCCCACTCACTATTATATTTATTGTTAATTGCTCTTGCTAAATAGCCCAATTGATACACACTTTATAGTTTATATCAAACTATTTTATCAACTATATATAAATAAGCCCAGCCCATTATTAAACTTTATATTGCCCACGAAGTTTATAGGCCCGTTTATTGTGGCCTGCAAGCAAATGAACTTCCCTTCAACTCCGATTCCCACATCGCAAAATTATCAAACAGTTTTCTGCTGCATGGAATGCTGTGTGTCGACAATGGTCGTCCCTTCGGGGACATCCGATAAAATTGGAACGATACAGAGAAGATTAGCATGGCCCCTGCGCAAGGATGACACGCATAAATCGAGAAATGGTCCAAATTTTTTTTGGAAAAAATTTCACTCAGATGTTTTCAGGATCGAAGTGCTTCAGGGTTTGCTTGAGGTTGGTTGTGATGGTAACTTGTGGGCAGTTTTTTTGTTGTAGTTTGTTTTGGTTCTTATACTCTGTTTATGACTTGATTCAGGATTATTCGGCTTCTTCTGATTAGTTGAGTCAATTTTTGAGCTGATGAAGTATATAGATGATTTGTTATCAGTATTCATTACGACGGAAAAAGGAGGATTAGGTCTTGGAGACTGGAGCTGCGCCGGTGGAGGAGCGAAACCCTTCGGCTGAGGGTGGACGCAGACGTCGGAAACCTTGTTAATAATTTTGGATTCTTGGTTAATGTGGCTTCGATTGTCTTTGACACTCGTGAGATGCAGGCAAGATAGGTAAGAAACTATTTGATGAAATGCGTAGTTGATTTGTAGATATATGCGAAATGTACTTCAGAATGAGAAGGTGATTAATGCTTTAAGCCTGTTGATTTAGAAGTATAACGGCGGTAGTATGTTTCTTCATATAATTTTTGTTGGGAACATTCAGCTGCATGGCATGGCATTTAGAAATTAGTGTTTATTGGTGTAGTTTCCTTTGGGGACGTTTCGCTGCTTGGCATGTTATTGCTATGTGATGTCTGAAATAGTTAAAATTTCAACTGCAAGATATGTAGATATGAAAAGATAGAGTAAAATGTGGACTTAAGTTTAGATGTAGATTAATGTGATCCTTAAAAGCTCCTTTTTCTGTATGTGCTGTGAGATAAGATAAAGATATCATGTAATTTGATGTGGAAATGTTTGATGGATGTCACGCATGAGTGATCAAGCTAGCATACTGGATTTAATGTAGTCGGTATAAACATGTCGGATATGAAATCAATAGGTTCAGAGTTCTTGTAAGAGTTTCTTAATTTGGTGGAAGAAGTGCATTCTTTGTCCTTCCCTACAGCCACTTTGGGGGGATTCCCTTTTAGTTACTCCATCATCACATGCCTAGAGGATGCCTATAGAGACAAAATGTGTAAGAAAAATAGCTAAAGACATAGAAAACAAAATGCATATCATTGAATGTTGACTGAGATACCATGAAAACATATAGGGCAGTTGGATCCTTTACAGTTCTGGTAAATATGCTGCTAGTGCCATCCTTTTCTGCTGCAATTTATATGTTTGCAAGTATGAATAGAATGAATACGCTGCAACTGTATCTATAACTCATTGCGTATCAACTCTTGGGAAACTGCTGTAGATTTCGTTGGTAGATCTTCCAGCATAAATACATGTTAGATTTGTTATCTTCTATCGTTTGTCATTTGGGTTGTTAAATGCATCTAGTTGCGGAATAAAGATTATTGGATTTTGCGTTATCTTGATGTATTTGTTCTTTTGAGAGGGAAGCTTCCATGTAAAGTAGGCTAAGATACTAAGAATCAAGGTATAAGGCTTGCAGCAACACTTTCTACCAAGACACAGCAATGTATTTATTTTCAACTTCTTCATGATAAACGACAGCCTTCTGCCAGTAAAACTGAGCGCTTCAGCTAAAGGTTTAGAAAAATAGAAATAACATTCTAATTACCAGAGGGATGAAAACATGCAACCTATGATTCAGGGTTCACAAGTCATGTGGCCTTGAAAACCATCTTACGAGCCATAAGTGCAGTACACAATCTAAGAGGTCAAAGTGCCAAGAATGAAGGAAATGGATTAAGGGGAAACTGGGGACTCAGCAAGGGGACTTTGTGGAGGACTATATGGTATCTGAAGAAGAACTTCAAGCTATAACTGGACAATACTCTCGCATGTCTGTTGGGTTTCTTTTCCAAAGTTAAGGATCATATCTTCTACTGCATGGAGCTTGAAAGCATACCCGTAAGGATAAATTGTATCGCTCTTTGGAAACTTAATTTGATGGAGATATATCTTCAGCATATTGATTCTTGGAACTTTTGGTTTAGAAATCATGAAGCACCAACCTAGACACTGAACACATGGAGCCCTTCTTAGTTGGACCTAGTATTATGACTTCAATCTTCATTGTTAACAGGGTATTAGGACATTTTCATTCAACTTGTGAAATCATTTTTTTCATTCAACTTCCCGGCCAACAGACATGATGACAGATTGCTAGAACACATCACTGTCTGGTTATCGCTCGTTAAATTCTTGGCATTGCCTTTCGTTGCTACAGACTATTGACTGACTCATGTTCAAGAACTTGAATAAGGCAAGAGTCATCAAAATAATGAATAGAACATAAAAGAAAGTAGTTTCTGAGTTTGAGTTTTTGTTTTTTCTTCTTTCTCTGATTTTCTCATATCAGTACTCTGTGTAGATGATGGACCCCTGCAGGGAAGTTGATGCACTAAATTTTCTCCTGTCTTGGAAATGCTTATTGTTATTGAAAGTTCCTTCAAAGATTGAGCATATGTTGTGAGTCACCATGGGATTTTTACAATGAATATATGTTCATTGAAACTATGTATTTTCAGGTTAATGATTCACCAGGTGTGAAGTTCCAAGAATCTATCATGACGGAGATGCGCGCTTCCAACAATGGTGAGAAATATCCATTATATTATCTTATTTCTTTTTTGGATAAAACACGAGCAGAACATGCAAACACCAAGACTTGGTAAATCTAAAAGGTGCATGAATGTGCTTCTATGTGGCTGTAACTATGCAGGTGACATTCTAGGTATCCATTGCCATAATCCATGATTACCATAATTGTGAGAAATGTCTCCTATCATGGGAGTGTAGTAGTGCCACACATGTCCGCAACGTCGTCTGCTGTGCTCCTTGCTGCCAGGAAAGTGTCTCTACATTAGCAAGGAAGTGGCTGCTTATTTAGGAGGAGGTAGTTAGCTGTCTCTACATTAGACCTTCATCCTTAGGCTTTAGGTGCCATGGACTTCTTGTTGTGTTACCAACAACTTTCGGCCTTCTAGTCGAATGGGGCTCGTAAGGCTAGGGCAGCTGCTCGGCCATCGGCTGTCGTGGCTAGGCCAAATATGCAGGGTTTGGCCACCTTCCTTTGCTAGTTTCATCCTTGATTTGTTTGTGTGTGAGCATTGGAAAAATTAATGCCTAGGCATTAAATTTAAAATCTATTCAAATTCGTCGACCTAAATGCAATATTAGAAAAAATGATACATGTCTACCTACAAGTATATATCTATTAGGGAATGATTTGAGATGATTTAAAATGGGTGAAAAAATAAGTAAACTTATGTTTTTGTTGGGTCATAAACTACTCAAACTTTCACCAAAATTATGCTAAATCATTAACATCGATAATTTTAAATCAAAGAATACATTCAAAAGATACAAAGAGATAATAAACTATTATAGAAATAGACATATGCCAATATTTATGGAATTCGAACCTATAATTATATTTTTGATTGTGAAATTTTAACCTTGTCATTTGAGCAAAACTTCATTCACAAAAAGATGCTCCATCGAGTGGACCAAAGTGGATTTGTAATAAATAATTCCTTTTAAAATAAGACGAGCTATGGATTGTTGTCTTGTTGATTGTAGTACGGTTGGTGTTTATCTAACTATTTATTAAGAGGACACCCCTATAATAACTATTATGGATGGCAAAATATAAATTACTTAAAATGCCCTCAATTATATTGTTTTTCTTTCACAAAAGACCATATATTTTGATTAATTAATTTACTTAAGGGATAATTACACTCCCCTCTCTTGAAGGTTTGGTGTAATTATACATGGACCCCCTGTGATTTAAAAAGTTACACCTAATACCCCTAGTTGTAAAAGATGTCAAAACGTCCTAACAAAAGTAATCAATTTACCCTTCTACCCATAATATGTGGCTAAAAAGAACTAAAAAAGAACATGAAAATTTGAAAAACTAAACGACAAAATTGGCGTTCTATATGTGCAGAATTGAACAGACGTTTTAAACTAAAAAGATAAAATTATAGGGAATATTTTTTGCTATTATTAAAATATCACAAGGGATGTAAATATTATATTTACATTATCATAGTGATATGTTCCTATGATTGAGTTATCAGAATATTTATCTTCTAAATATTTAGTTAAATTACATAATATAGTGTGCATAAATATATATATAGTTTTATAGCGTATAAATATGTTCAAAATTTAAAAAAAAAAAGATAGTGTACATATATGTTAAGAGCTAAATTTATTTTGACTTATATAATTTATTTATTAATTAAAAATTATTTAATATAATAATACTTTATATAGTAAATATATCACACTATTTACTCTTATGATTTAATTTAATTATAAGAACAAAATCACATACATAAGTGTGTGAAATGTATATAAGTAGTTTGATAAAAAAAAATATTTATTTGACTTGCAATAAGTCAACCAAGGGCAAAAATGGATATTCATTCAATTTTTTTGTTGATCTCAATAAATTTTGTCAATTTTATTAATTTAAGGATCTATCTGTTGGATGAAAATAAAAATAAGGGTACTAGATGTAATTTCCCAAACCACAGGTGGTTTACGTGTAATTACACCAAACCTCAAGAAAGGGGAGTGTAATTATCACTTTAATTCATGTTTTTCTATTCATAACACTTAAAGTTAATTTTATTTGTTTATTTTGACAGTTATTTATTATATTTCTTCTTTTTTCATTTAATTTCAATGAATACAATAAAAATTAGATTATCCACAACATTGTAGTGTGCATTAGTCTCTGGTACTCTATTAGTGTCCTAAACTTTGGTACGTCGTGGTTTTACTTTTTTGCTTTTTTATTTTTAATATTATTTCACCAAAAATTTTATCATTATCTTATTTTATAAACTTCCAATTTTCTCACTCTTTCAATTTTCACTGGGGCTAATATATATCAAACTATTTGATGATTGATTAAAATTGATCGATACTCGTTTGAACTCAATTTATTAAACATAACAAATCAAATTTGAGCAAATATTTTTATTCGGTAAAATTTTCGAGCTCAATTCGAACTTGATTCGATAGTACAAAATATATAAAATATACGTAAACATATCAAATTGTTCGAGCTGAATTTGTATTTAATCAAACTAAAACTCGTTTGAGCTCGATTAAATCACTAATCAACCAAATTCAAACACATTGTTTGAAGCTTGAAATAATTTAAACAAGCTTGAATAATGATGTATTCAGTTCAACTCGAATCATTCACAATATGAATTTCCACATACTTTTAACTTTTTATATATTCCTTCTTTCTTTTTTATTTTAATATTTTTAATTTATTCAATTAAAATATATATTTTAAAATTATAAATTACTTGTAACACACTCATATCTGAGTGTACAGCATGCACCATTATATTTATTGTTAATTACTCTTGCTAGATATACATAAGCCCAGCCCATTAATCAGCTTTACATTGCCCAATAATTTTATAGGCCCACTTTCTGCGGCCTGCAAATGAACTTCCACATCGTAGAAATATCAACCAGTTTTCTTCGTCATGAATTGCTGTGTGTCGACAATGGTTTGTCCCTTCGGGGACATCCGATAAAATTGGAACGATACAGAGAAGATTAGCATGGCCCCTGCGCAAGGATGACACGCATAAATCGAGAAATGGTCCAAATTTTTTTTGGAAAATTTTCACTCGGATGTTTTCAGGATCGAAGTGCTTCAGGGTTTGCTTGAGGTTGGTTGTGATGGTAACTTGTGGGCATTTTTTTTGTTGTAGGTTTTTTTTGTTCTTATACTCTGTTTATGAATTGATTCAGGATTATTCCTTCTGATTCTTGGGTCATTTCTGGGCTAATGAAGTATACAGTTAGTTTGATTAGTTGGTATCAGTATTCACTGTGACGGACAAAGGAGGATTAGGCCTGGGAGTGGCTGCTAGAGCTGGAGCTGGAGCTGGTGTCGATGGAGTCTGGAGAGGCTGAAAGCAGACGTCGGAACACTGTTAATAGTTTCGGATTCTAGGTTAATGTGGCTCCGATTATCTTTGACTCTCGTGAGACTGCAGGCAAAATAGGTGAGAAACTATTTGATAAAATGCGTAGTTGATTTGCAGACATGGGGAAATGTAGTTCCGAAATGTGTAGGTCCTTGGTTTTTTTAATGCTTGAAGCCTGTTGATTTAGAAGTATAATGACTGTAATATAGTATACTTCATATATTTTTTGTTGGGAACATTCAGCGGCATGGCATTTCGAAATTAGCGTTCTTGGTGTAGTTTCCTTTGCTAACATTTTTTGCTGCTCTGGCAAATTATCGATCTGTGATATATGAAGTTTCAACTGCAAAATAGCAAAAGATTGAGAAGTGTAGAATTGGGTTTAGTTGTAGATTGATCTGAATCTCAGAAACTCAAGAGTCAAGAGTGTTATTGCATCTTCTTTTCTTTCTATCTTCAGAAAGTCGAGAACTCTTGAATGCTCGAAGGACTGGGAATAAGACAAAGATTTCATGTAGTTTCGTGGGGAAACTTTTTAAGGAATTTCATGCATGAGTGATCAAGCTAACCTACTGATTTTAATGTATATCCAATAGGTTCAGAATTCGGTAGAATCCTTTGTATTTACATCCCCAGAGCCACTGTATCTGATGTTCACTTTTGGTTACTGTGATCTCCATTGTTCACATGCCCGGATGCCTGTAGAGATAGATGTATAGGAAATGGCTAATGACATAGAAAACAAAATGCATATCAATGAATGTTGACTGATATACCATGAAAACATATAGGCAGACAGTTGGATCATTTACAGGCTGGTAGGACACTTCAAGGTTCATCCTCTTCAGCGCTGCAATTTTATGTTTTCAAGTACGAATAGAATGAATAGGATTTAGCTGTATCTGTAACTCGTTGCTTATGAACTCTGAGGAAGCTGCAGTAGATTGACTGTTCTATTGTTTGTCTCTCCTTTTCCGCTTGTTAAGTGCATGTATTGTTTGGCAATGACTCTTCTCATTATTAATCTGCTAACATCTAGTGACAGAGTGAAGATTATTGCATTTTGTTGATTTATTTATTCTTTTGAGAGGGAGGCTTTCATGTAAAGTAGGTTACGATGCCAAGAATCAGGTCAAGGCCTTGTAGCAACGCTTTCTCAACAATATAGGCAGTAGATTCAATTTCAAGTTCTTCATGGTAAACCACAGCCTTCTGCCAGTAAAACTGACTGCTTAAGCTAAAAACATCAAAAAGAAAATAACATTCTAATACACGGAAGGGATTCAGTAAAGAATTATTAGTTAGCACTTGAATTAAGAATGTATGATGAATTTGGGGATTGGAAATTATTAACAAAACCGTGAACCTTGATATTGAGTTCATAGTCTTCAGACTCAAGGGACAGTCCAAGAGGTTAAAGTCTCAGGAATGAAGGATAATAGATTAAGGGGAATCTGCGGACTTGGCAAGGGGAGTTTGTGGATGACTATTTGGTATCTGAAGGCGAACTTCAAGCTATAACTAGACAATACTATACATGTCTATGAGTTTCTATTTCAAAGTATAAGGATCATTTTTTCCGTTGCATGTAGTTTGAAAGCATACCCACAAGGAAAAATTGTATATCTCTTTGGAAGATTAAGTTATGGAGATATAGCTTCAGCATATTGATTCTTGGAACTTCTATTTTATATTCATGAAGCACCAACCTAGACATCTATCACATGGGGTGCATCTCAGTATATGACTTTAATTTTCAATATCCACGGGGTTAGAACTTTTTCTCTGTCTCCTAGCGAAGTAATGCCTACTTAAAAGATCCAATGCTTCCGTTTCACGTAAATTGTAATGAGCTACCCAGACTCCACTCTCACATTTGTAAAAATCATTTTTTTCCATTCAACTTCAATCCAATAAACGTCACGACAAATTGCTACAAGACATCACTGGTTGGTTATGTGGATGATCTCTCTCTTTAAATTCTTGGGATCACTTTGAGTTGCTATTCAATCTATTCATTGACTCATTCTTCAAGAATTTGATATAAGGCAAGAGTTATCAGAATAATGAAATAAAGTATTTCTCTGTTACACTTTTGCTGTTCTCATTTTCTCATGTCAGTATTTTGCATAGATGATGGACCCCTTGCAAAGAAGTTGTTGCATTAAACTTTCTCCAGTCTTGAAGATGCATATTCTTGAAGAGAATTCCTTCAAAGTCTGAGCGGTTTTTGTGGCATGAGATTTTGCACATTGAATATACATTTAACCAAAACTTATCTTTGAGGTTACTGATCACGAGGCTCGAAGTTCCTAAGAACCTTCTGTGATGGAGATGCTTGCTGCAAGAATGGTGAGTAATGTTCCTTTACCGTTATTTAATTTCCGTTTTGGATAAAACATGAGTAGAACATGCAAACACCAAGATTTGGTAAAATTGAAATGCATGGATGTGCCTCTGTAGTAGCTATATAACTGACATTCATCACTACCCAAAAGTTGAAGGAGCTTGGCCTCTTGAATTGAGATGTATATATCCACACTTTGTCTCACCGACTGCTTGCTAAGCAATACAACTCTCATTTTTGTAGTTTTCTCCATCAAACAGCTTTACCAGGAATCCCGACACTTGAATGACCAGAGAGTAGAGGAGTTCAATAAACTGGGAGAAAATAGAAATGGTATACCGGCTTGGAGATGAAAATGCTGCTAGCCTACGGAAGCTTGAGTCACATTGCTTGCAGTTTGTACCTACCATAGACTTTCTGCTGCTCTTTATTTTATGTTTACTAGGAAAAAACTTGTTGCTGTCCTCATTAAGCAGAAGAAGTCTGAATTTGTGTTGCGCATACAGCAGCATCATAGCAATTGCTACATATTATTAACTAAAGCAAGAAACCCCATACTTGTTGCAGCCTATCAATCAATCTATACTCACTTTTGACCAACTTATACAGAAATAAATCTTTTTAGAATCTTTTTATATTTCGAATTTGGTCTGAGAATGCTATCCATTTTTTCTCTATTATTCTGACCATAAGGATGGTCTGAGAATGCTATCCATTTTTTCTCTATTATTGTGACCATAAGGATATTTAGGAACCTTGATGAGAATTGTTTCTGATTCATTGTGGATATCAAGGGCGTTTGATGACTCGAATTATAATTTGTGTTCTAGTCAAAGTAATATTTGGAGCTTTTGCTCAATTGTTGTTTCGTAAAATTCACTATTTTCAACTTCTTTATTTTTTCCCCCACAAAAATCATTTTTTATCCTCAACTTCTTTATGTTTTCCCCACAAAAATCATTTTTTATAAGATAAATTACAGTCTTTGAAATTTATATCTAATTACACAAATACATCCTACTATTTACAAAATTACAAATATATCCTTGAGACTGTAGTTGTAAATGTAATTATAAATAGATTTCTTATTTAATAGCAAAATTTTAAACAAAGTTCCGTACATTATACTCACACCCCCTTTAGGTACATATTACCAACACACCCTCATGAGGTGTACATGTAATTGTACAAAGGGTAATACACTAACATATTCTCAGCCTTAGAAAATGTATCTGTAATTTTATGAAATGCAATCGATGTTTGTATAATTAAACTTAACTTTAAGGGTGTCGATATAATTTAGGGTAAATTCATCTACCTCCCTTGATGTTTGGCATAATTACAAATACCCTCTCGTTGTTTGAAAAATTACAAATACCCTCTTGAGGTTTGTAGTTTTTAACCAAAGGCCTGAAATTGATCATTTTGCCCTTGAATTTTTGTTTTTAAATTATAGAAAAATCGGCCAAGACAAATTGCATTATTGCTCCTCTGTGTAAAAACCTTAAGAAACTTATCACTGGACATTGTAGTCCAAATTTTTTTTAGTTATTAAATAAAAATAATTCAGTGTATAAGGACATTTTGATCAGTTCACCCATAAAAATTGATAAAAATAGGTTATTTGTTAGACGGTCACAAACCTCAGGGGGATATTTATAATTTTTCAAACAATGAAGGGGTATTTGTAATTATGACAAACCTCATGGAAAGTAGATGTAATTTACCCTATAATTTCTCCTTTATTTTTTTTTTTCATATACTTAATTATTCAAAAGTTGGGTCATACTAAAATGATGTTTGGTTGATCTCATAAACTTTTCAAAACATCTCATAACATATTTGAATATGAACTCTTAAGGAAAAGTAAACTCAATTCATACTTTCTTATAAATTATTTGGGATAACTACATTTACACCCCTGACCAATAGTTTGTTTACACAAATCACCTCTGATTTTTGCATAATTACATAAATCACATTTGATACCCAAAATAGGGGTAGTTTGTGTAATAATGTCGATACTTTTGAGGGTGTAAGTGTAATTTCTTTTAAAAATAGGGGTGATTTGTGTAAATAATGCTTATATTCTAGTTGGTGTATGTATAATTATTCAAAAAATAGGGATGATTTGTGTAAACAAATCATAGGTTAGAGGGTGTAAATGTAATTATCCCAAATTATTTTAAACTCTTTAAATTTACATCCGAGAGATAGAAAATACCCTTATTATTTGTTAGTATTTTACTTTACCATTCACATAATCGAAGTTTTTTTTTCTTTGACCAAAGTAGAAATATTATATTTACATGATTCTAATAATTTGGTGACACTTCTGAACATTATTACAATGTGTGGTATTATATATTTGAATTAGTTAATAATCTTGAATTTTATATTAAACTGTGGTATTAAATCAATATAATTCCAACGAGAATATGTATAAACAAATATATTTTCACTTTAATTATTATTTTAAAAAATTGAAAATTGTAAATGAATACACAAACGAACAGGCCCTAACAAATTCTTTACTCTGCCATAGTGGACCTGGGGCCAGTCATGGGCTAACTATTGGACCTTGATAGTTAGGCTTTACTTGCCATGGTGTCACGGGCGGACTCTTTTGTCGCAGCGAAATATCTCATTTTCGCTCGTGATGCCTCTCCGGTTGCAGTCAACCTTCGACCGGCTTTCCTTCATTCGAGTCCTAATGGTTTCCTCATTATGTGTCTTCTACCCTCGCAGCTCACCAGCGCGACATTCGAACGCCTCCCTGTGCAGCAACTTGTGCCCATGCAATCGTCTATCCGAAATGCCCATGTTCGCCGAGGGTCGCGGCTCGCACGCCTTGCATGTCTTCATGTCCGCCCCCAACTAGCTAGCTTCCATCATGTATCTCGCCCACAATCTCGGATCCTTTCAATACATCTCGCAATGGCTCGGAGCATCCTCGCTCCATCTCGGGACTATGGGCCATTCTTGTGCCCACAACGCCCATCGCATGCTCAACATTCACTCGGTACATCCCCCGGCGCATGTCTTCGCCATGCCCGTTCATATGCCTCGCCCGAGTAAGACAACATCACAAGTCCATGGCCCAATTCAGATGCCAACATCTCGCATCAATCCCGCACTGCATGCCTAACATACCTTCTTGCCTTTTGCCGTGGCCTCACAATTTGCCCACAGTGCGACGTCGCCCCACGACCGCGTATCTTAGCCAACGGACCCCCGTGCATGGCTAGAACCCAATAGCGCATGTCACAAGTTAGCTCACGAGGTCTTGGAGTGCTTGCCTCGATTGCTCATTCGCCCTAGAGGTGTTGCCCCTGATTTTCCCGCAGCCTACGGGGCAACATTGCGTGTAGCACGAAAGTTCTTGCCGCATTCCTTGCCCAACGTGGGCCATCCTGGCCCCACGCCGCCCGTCCGGTTCCCATCCCGTCCGGGGACTTTAGCCCTTCCTTCGAGGTGCCTAAAGTCGGCCCTTGAAGTCCCAACATGCCCCAAGGGTTGCTCATTTAGTGCCTTGCTGCACGGGGGAGGCTAGCTAGAGCTCATCACTGCATGCCCCCCTTATAATAGGCTTAAAAATAATTTCTCTTATTACAGCAGTAGACATTAAAGTGGCCGAGGAGCGCACCTTTTTGCCATCTCCCTCGTCCGACGTCCAAATCACGTACCGCTTGAACTGTTGCGTAGCCTACAACGTCTACATCACAAATCCATAGTTTCAGCCCCATCCGATCATCCATCTTCGGGAAATTGCCCTCACAATATTCTGAAACAGCCGTCTCGCCACTGCACTGGCAGGCTCCAAATATCGTCATCGTTTCCAATCCGTTCGGAATCGTCTAACTCTTAAAATTGATAGAGATGTTCCCAACGCTCCATGGAACACACCATTGAAACAGTTTTGCAAATCTCGAAAGATAAAGCACTCTGCTTCAAACATCAATACCCTGCTCGCGCACAGGATGGCGTCCGGTAGTAGCCCTTGTATCTCCATGCCCAAACGTTCATGAAACGACTTCATACTTGGCGGATAGCATCCTCACACATCAAGGAATTTCCCATATGAACAATATTGCGATCCCCAATCGGTAAGAGTCTCTGCTCACTTGCCGTTTGTGCACCTGCGTGCTGGCCGGCATCCCCTAACCGCCCGCACGTCCTCCGCAAGTCACTGCCGACCGTCTTGGCTAAGGGGCGGCAGGTGAAATTCTCCCCCACTTGATCTGTTGACGTCCTCGTCAACACATACACAAAAGAATTGAAGTGTATGCAGTGCTCGATACTCATCTCTAGTATCTCGCTACACCAGACAGACCTCCGGCTCTTTCGAGCCCTTCTGCGTGAGTGCCCTTCGGCACACACGTTTTCTCCACACCAACGGTGCCTCATCTGCACTCCATTGTGGTCCGTTCAACACAAGTGGAAGTCCGTGTACTTAGTCTACACCCTCTTCCTCCGGTGGGTTCCTTCCCACAAAAAATAGTGCCTCAATGCACTCTATTTCTCATGAAAACTCAAGTTGGAAGTCTATGTACGCTTCTGCACTCTCTTCCTCATTTGTTGCCTCAACTGATGGTTTGCCCCCACGGAAAGTGTCTCAATATACTCGATTCCTCCACAGGCCCGAAGTCTGTGCCATCTCACTGCACTCTCTTCCGTGACTGCTGGGTAGCAAACTGTGCCGCAAGTTTGTCAAGTGCGTCATTCGAAATTGTGTCGTCCCTCAAAACAGTGCCTCATATACACCCGAATTGATCTGGAATTGGTCAAGTTTGAAGTCTGTGCGTACGGTTCGCACTCTCTCCCCCACTCGATGTGTTGCCGTCCTTGACAAGCACGGAATCTGCCTTTGCAGTGACCACACTTAAACCAACTTGAAAGCACTTGGGCCTCGCCCAAAACGTCGGAACCACGCTGCTCACGGGTCCAAATTCTCGCCCAAAGAGTCCTCTTGACTCAGCACAAGGTCGGAGTCGTCTCCCCCAACTGTAAGTAGGATTAGGATTTTTACCTCCCAACCCGACAGCACCATGCCGCTCATGGTGCAATGGAGCCCGATGCTCCTTCGCCATTCTCAACTCGGTTGTCCCCCTTGGAAACTCTTAGACCAAAGAGCCCACATATGGTGTCAAAATCTCTTCGAGGAACGTTCTCAACTCAGCTCAACTGTGCTCCCGGTGAGCACTTCACACGGCTTAGTAGTCTTTCATCCACCCAAGCTCCGAACAAGTTACCACAATTCACACATTCACATATTTCGGATTTTCTACCCTCTGGTTCTTGAAGTGTGTCTTCTTTTCACTTGACGCACCCCCATCTGCCCACGAGAACTTCATCCCACATTTTTGCTCTGTCCTGCCCAAACACATTCGGGTCTTCTCATTTTTCCACATGTAACTTTGTCCGCGTAGGGGTCTAGGCGTCCACTCCTTGCAATCCCAAGGGTAGCTTGCTATCATGCACCTTATGTGCAACTGTGCCTCGGCACCTCAACACTCAGCTCATCCTTCCTTACTGGAAGGTTTCTCAACAAGGTGGTACTTCGCCCACCGACGGCCTCAACGCCTTAATCGTCTCCTGACTTGTGGCATTTCCGCACACATGGTTGCTAACGGCGCAAACGTGGCTCTCGCAGTCCACCCGACACATCAACATGTCTCCCTCTCGCATAGGGAAGCCAAGATGAATTCTGAAAATCTGCTATTTCTCTCACGTCCAAAAAAATTTTCGGACTGGTTGACAGCTTGCCCAAACGTCTGCAATGCTCTGCACAACTGCCAACCCACACAACAATCCCAAAGTCGGATCGTAGTAACTCACTCACTGAAGCAGCCCAACGCGTGCAAAAGGATGCCACCGATTCCCCATTCTGTGGCGGACATCCCCCAAAATCATTTCGTATTACAATCGGCTCACTGAAGCATTTTAAAGCCCAACGCAGCAAACCTACACCTACATCTGTACAGAGGTGTCGCAATCCAGTCTGATTCTGTCTCAAAATGGTCTCAACTCGCCTCTACCTGCTATAGAGCTCATGTGCCACACTTACTTTTCAAGTGCGCACTTCGTCCTTTAGGAGTCCGGGGTTATCCGGGCTCTGATACCAACTGTCACGGGCGAACTCTTTTGTCGTAGTGGAATATCTCATTTTCGCCCGTGATGCCTCTCCGGTTGCACTCAACCTTCTGCCGGCCTTTCTCCATTCGAGTCTTAACATTTTTCCCGTTATGTGTCTTCGACACTCGCAGCTCACCAGCGCGACATTCGAACGCCTCCCTATGCTGCACCTTGTGCCCGTGCACTTGCCTATCCGAAATGCCCATATTCGTTGAGGGTCGCGGCTCGCACGCCTTGCGTGTCTTCATGTCCGGCCCCAACTAGCTAGCTTGCCATCATGTATCTCGCCCACAATCTCGGGTCCTTTCGATACATCTCGCAATGGCTTGGAGCATCCTAGCTCCATCTCGGCACTATGGGCCATTCTTGTGCCCACAACGCCCATCGCATGCTCAACATTCACTCGGTACATCCCCGGCGCATGTCTTCGCCCTGCCCGTCTCGTATGCCTCGCTCGAGTAGGACAACATCACAAGTCCGTGGCCCAATCCGGATGCCAACATCTCGCATCAATCCTGCACTGCATGCCCAACATACCTTCTTGTGTGGCCTCACAATTTGCCCACAGTGCGGCGTCGCCCCACGACCGCGTATCTTAGCCAACGAACCCCCGTGCATGGCTAGAACCCAATAGCGCATGTCACAAGTTAGCTCACGAGGTCTTGGAGTGCTTGCCTCGATTGCTCATTTGGCCTAGAGGTGTTGCCCCTGATTTCCCGCAGCCCACGGGGCAACCTTGCGTGTAGCACAGAACCTCTTGCCGCATTCCTTGCCCAATGTGGGCCATCCTGGCCCCACTCGCCCATTCGGTTCCCATCCCGTCCGGGGACTTTAGCCCTCCCTTCGAGGTACCTAAAGCCGGCCCTTGAAGGCCCCAACATGCCCCCAAGGGTTGCTCATTTAGTGCCTTGCTGCACGGGGGAGGCTGGCTGGAGCTCACTACTGCATGCCCCCCTTATAATAGGCTTAAAAATAATTTCACTTATTCCAGCAGTAGACATTAAAGTGGCCGAGGAGTGCACCTTTTTTCCATCTCCCTCGTCCGACGTCCAAATCATGTGCTGCTTGAACCGTGCATAGCCTGCGACGTCTACATCACAAATCCATAGTTTCAGCCCCATCCGATCATCCATCTTCGGGGAATTGCCCGCGCAATATTCTGAAACAGCCTTCTCGCCACTGCAGTGGCAGGATCCAAACATCGTCTGTTTCCTACTCAATCGGAGCCGTCTAACTCTGAAACTTGGTAGAGATGTTCCCAACACTCCATGAAACACACCATTGAAACAGTTTTGCAAATCTCGAAAGATAGAGCATTCTGCTTCAAACATCAATACCCTGCTCGCGCACAGGATGGCGCCCGGTAGTCGCCCTTATATCTCCGTGCCCAAATGTTCATGAAACGACTTCATACTTGGCGGATAGCATCCTCACACATCAAGGAAGTTCCCATACGAACAATATTGCGATCCCCAATCGATAAGAGTCTCTGCTCACTTGCCGTTTGTTCACCTGCGTGCTGGCCGGCATCCCCTAGCCGCCTGCATGTCCTCCGCAAGTCACTGCCGACCGTCTTGGCTAAGGGACGGCAGGTGACACATGGCCAGTCATGAGTAAATTTATGTTTTTGTCGGGTCATAAACTACTCAAAGTTACGCCAAAATTATGCTAAATCATTTACATCAATAATTTTTAAATAAACGGATACATTAAAAATTAAGGAGATAATAAATTGCTATATGACTAGACATATATACCTATATTTATGTAATTCAAATTTATAATTATATTTTTAGCTGTAAGATTTTAACCTTATCATTTGAACAAAACTTTATTCACAAAAAGGTGCTGCATCGAGTGCACCAAAGTGGATGTAATAAATACTTCCTTTCTAAGTAAGAAAAGCTACGGATTATGTGATTGTAGTAAGATTGGTAGTTATCTATACTATTTATTAAGGGGGAAATCCTATGAACTATTATGGTTGGCCAAATATAAATTACTTAATTCTCAACTATATTTTTTTCTTTCACAAAAGACCATGTTTTTTTATTAATTAATTTAATTAATATTTTTCTATTCACGCACACTTAAAGTTAATTTAATTTATTAATTTTTGATAAGTTATTAATTTTATTTTTCTTCTTTCTCATTTATAATAAAAGTTAAATTATGCATAACACTGAGTATGCTTTAGCTTCCAGAGCACTATTATTACTGAAAAGAGGTCATTATACTTTTTTGCTTTTTTTATTTTTAACATTATTTCACCAAATATTTTACTATTGTCTTCTTCTTTTATTTTTCAATTTTCTCACTCTTTCAACTTTCACATAAATTTAACTTTTTATATATACCATTTTCTTTTTTTAAAAAAAATACTTTTAATTTATTTAATTAAAATATATGTTTTAAAATTATAAATCTATTGTGCACACTCATCAGCCGAATTGATACGCACTTTCTCTATCAAACTATTAACTTTACATACATAAGCCCAGCCCATTAATGAGCTTTACATTGCCCAATAATTTTATAGGCCCACTTTCTGTGGCCTGCAAATGAAGTTCCCTTCAACTTCACTTCCCACATCGCACAAATATCAAACAGTTTTCTTCTTCATGGATCGCCGTGTGCCGACAATGGTTTGTCCCTTCGGGGACATCCGATAAAATTGGAACGATACAGAGAAGATTAGCATGGCCCCTGCGCAAGGATGACACGCATAAATCGAGAAATGGTCCAAATTTTTTTTTGGGAAAATTTTCAGTCAGATGTTTTCGACCAGGGAGTTGATTTTTGCAGGATGGAAGTGTTTCATGGTTTGCTGCTTGAGGTTGGTTGTGATGGTAGCTTCTGGGCATTATTATTTTAGATTTTTGTCTTCGTTCTGATACTTTCTTTATGAATTGATTCAGGATTATTACTTTCTTTCATTTTAGCTGTATTGAGCTGCTTCTGATTCTTGAGTTATTTTTGAACTGATGAAATCTACACATAGTTTGATATAAGTATTGACTGTGACGAAATAAGGAGGATTGGGCCTGGGGGCGGGAGCTGGAGTTGGTATTGGTGGAGGCCCAAACCGACGTCGGAAACATTGTAAATAATTTCGGATTTTAGGTTATTGTGGCTCCGTGAGATGCAGGCAAAATAGGTAAGAAACTCTTTGATAAAATGCATTTTTGATTTGTAGATATATGCAAAATGTACTTCAGAATGAGAAGGTGATCAATTTCCTGAGAGCCAGACCATATTTAGGTCCATGGTTTTTTAATGCTTCAAGCCTGTTGATTTAGAAGTATAACTTTCTTCATATAATTTTGAAATGCGGTAATACTGTATATTTCTTGCATCTTCTTTTCTTCTATCTTCAGAAATGTCAAGAGGACTGTGAGAATAAGATAAAGATTTCATGTAGTTTGGTGTGGAAAAGTTTGATGAATGTCACGCATGAGTCTGTATAAGCCCGTTGGATATGAAAACATTAGGTTCGGAGTTCTTGTAAGAGTTTCTTAATTCGGTAGAAGAGGCGCATTCTTTGTCTTTCCCTAGAGCCTGGATGCAATGTCTAAGAAAAATAGCTGAAGACGGATAGAAAACAAAATGCATATCAGTGCATGTTGACTGATATACCATGAAAACATATAGCGAGTTGGATCGTTTACAGGCTGGTAAATATGCTGCTAGTGTCATTCTCTTCTTCTGCAATTTATATGTTTGCTAGTATGAATAGAATGAATACGCTGTAGATTGACTGTCATCGTTTGTTGGTAAATCTTCCAGAATACACACATGTTAGTTGTGTTATCTTCCATCGTTTGTCATTTCCGGGTGTTAAGTGCATATATTGTTTGGCCATGACTCTTCTCATCCTTAATCTGCTAACATCTAGTTGCAGAGTGAAGATTATTGCATGCTGCATTATCTTGATTTATTTGTTCTTTCAAGAGGGAAGCTTCCATGACAACTAGGCTAAGATACTAAGGATCGAGGTATCCAAAATACAGCAATGTTTTTAATTTCAACTTCTTCATGATAAACCACAGCCTTCTGCCAGTAAAACTGAGTGCTTCAGCTAAAACTTAAAAAAGGAACAAAAAAAAAAAAGAAAAAGAAATAGCATTCTAATTTACCAGAGGGATTCAGTAAAGGGTCATTATTTAACATTTGAATAAAGATGAATTTGGGGACTGAAAATTATAGACGAAAACATGCAACCATGATATGGGGTTCAGAGTTCATGTGGCCTTGAAAACCATCTTACAACTATGAACCATTTTACGAGCCATACATTTACACACTACACAATCTAATAAGTCAGAATTCCTAGAACGAAGGCAATGGATTAAGGGGAAACTGGGGAGCCGGCAAGGGGAGTTTGTGGAGGACTATTTGGTATCTGAAGGAGAACTTCAAGCTATAATTGGACAATACTCTCAGATGTGTATTGGCTTTCTTTTCCAAATTTAAGGATCATTTCTTCTACGGCACATAGCTTGAAAGCATAACCATAAGGACGAATATCTTCAGCATATTGATTCGTGGAACTTCTATTTTATAATCATGAAGCACCGAGCTAGAGACCGACCATGTGGAGAGCATCTTAGTTAGACCAAGTGTTCTGACTTTAATCTTCATTATTAACAGGGTTATAACATTTTCTGTCTCCTAACCAAGTAATGCCTACTTAAAAGATCAAATGCTTTTGTTGCTACCTAAATTGTAATGTGCTACCAGGACTCCACTCTCACATTGTAAAATCATATTTTTTCGTTCAACTTCCCGTCCAATAAATGTCATGTCGAATTGCTAGAAGACATCATTAGGTGGTTATCTGGCTGATCTCTCTCTTTAAATTCTTGGGATCACTTCGAGTTGCTATTCAGTCTATTCATGCACTCATTCTTCAAGAATTTGAAAATAAGGCAAGAGTCATCAGAATAATGAAATATAACGTATATCTTGATTACACTTACTTTTCTTCTTTTTCTCATTTCTCATGTTAGTATTTTGCGTAGATGAACCTCTTCAAAGAAGTTCATGCATTAAACTTCCTCCAGTCTTGGAGATGCTTATTCTTGTAAAGAATTCCTTCAAAGTCTAAGCAATTTTGTTGCCATGAGATTTTACAGAATGAGCATTCGTTCACCAGGGTCGAAGTTCCCAAGAACCTTCTGTGTTGGAGATGCTAGCTCAAGAATGGTAACAAATGTTCCTTTGCCTTTATTTCATTTCCTTTGTGTATAAAACATGAGTAGTACATGCAAACACCAAGACTTGGTAAATTGAAATGCATAGATGTGCCTCTGTAGTTGACATTCATCACTGCCCGAATCTTGATGAAGTATGGCCTTTTGACTTGAGATGTATGTGTCCACACTTTCTCTCTGCTGTATCGGATCACTGACTTGCTAACCAATTCTTCGTTTTCATATTTTCTACATCAAACAGCTTTACAAGGAATCCCGACACTTGAATGGCCTTATAGACCAGAGAGATTAGGAGTTCAATAAACTGGCAGAACACAGAAATGGTCTACCAAGGCTTGGAGACGAAAATGCTGCTAGCCTACCGGAGCTTGAGTCACATTGATGCTCTTCCATCATCCGGATGACCATTACCAAGTTCAACCATTCTTGTCCAGTTTCAAAAGTAAACAACTAATGGGGGAAATATGCTAGTCCAAGAAAGGCAAGAGGCACGCCTCCTAAGGAAAACAAAAGTCAAGACTTGTCAAGTTAGCATGATTCGATAGATTACCGTAATATCCCCGGAAGATAATCTTAATCATGTAATCGGGGTAGGTAAGGGGCAAAGTACTTTGCCCCTACCTCCCTAAAATAACACATTTTCTCATTGGCATAAATACCTCGTTTGTTCATAGGAGGGGATTTTTTGACTTTTAAGAATTCTAGTGTAAACATCTTGAATCGTAACCTGCTCAATACAAATTTAGTTGATCACGCTCTTCAGCGAACATCACAAAGGATCCAATTGGTACCTGAGTTTTACCATTAATATCACTTTGATACCCAACTGATGTTTTTCATTTATTTTTCTATTATTCTTTTAAGCAATGGCCATTTTACCCTAACATTTAAAAATGAAAATAATAATTATACTTATCTTTTTAGTTTGGGCATTTTGCTTTGATTTTCATAATTCAGGGTGGTAACGTATTTAACCCTTTTTTATATTTGTTACTACATTTATATTTAATATTTGTAAAAAAGATCATTATTAAGTAACTTATATAATAGTCAAGTAAGTCCATCCACGAAATAGGTTTAAAGTAGTAATTTTGTTCTAATTAATATAATAAAGATGTATGCCAATTATTTAGTCATCCTCAAAGGCATTTGTTTGTATTTAATTGAGATATGAAATTTGATTGCAGAAATTTAAATTTAGAGGCAAGAGTTTAAATTGTATATTGTAAATTTTTAAAAATTATTTTTTTTGATGTTGCAATATGTCTTGGATTTAGTTTTAATATAATTAATTATTAAATAATGAGCTATCTAATAAATAATTATAAATAGAGTTAGTGGGAAATAACAAGAAAAAAATATTATTATTAGGTATAGTAATCAAATATAAGACATTAATAATGAAATTCGAGTATCAAGATAAATGATACTCGATTATAATAATTTAATTCAATCATATTTGTTTCTAGTACACGTGACATTTGAAGCTTTTGGTAAATTGTTGTCTCGGAAAAAATGGCTATTTCAACATTTTTGTTTTTTTCACAAAATTCAATTATATTATAATTAATTTTTTTTATACAATTGTTATCCCGAAATTGGGCATACTATTTGGCTCTCAACTTATAAACTTTTTAAAACATCTTATAGTGTATTTTGACTATAAACTCTTAAATGATAAAGTAAATTTAGTTCAGTCTTTTTGTTATAAGATTTTTTAAAACTCTTTATTTTTACATCCAATAGAAAGCAACACCGTCACTTTTATTAGTATTTTATTCTTCATATAATCAATTTTTTTTCCACCAAAGTAGAAAATACTTATTTACATGATTCTAATTCTAATAATTTTATGGTCTTTTAAATTATTATTATAATATAATGAACTTATTACACCAAACATCCTAATAACTTATAAATTATAATATCTTATTTATTCAAACACTTTAAAAACATATTTTTAAAATAAGATTCGATATTTTTAAACCTCTAAACATCTTATAATATTTAAGAACTTATACGATATTTTAAATAAATTTAGCCAAACACCCTCTAACTCTCGTACATGCTTGAAACAAGCCAGGTCAGATCAAACTGAAGACGAAGTGGGCCGGCCCAAAGGATCAATTTTGACCCAGGTGGCCCATATCTTGTACAGCCTCTGGGGTTAAAAGGGCCCAGATGCCAGATGCCAGAAAACCCGACCCGGAAACCCGAACTCATTCTCAGTCGGTTATTTGATGCCCCGTCTTCACCCCCTCTGCTACGTCGGTATATACATATCTTCTCCTTCTCCCCAATTCTCAACTTCTTCGAGCTTCATATTCAGCGTTCGATTCTTCAGAAGTTTTTCTTGATTATTCTTCCAAAATTATGAAACCCACATCACGAAATTTCCAGATTTTCGTTCAATCCCCAGACCTCCGAATCCCCACCCGTGCCCTAATTTTCCAAAACCCTAGCCCTGATCTCACCCTCCATCACCTCAAGTCTTCCATTTTTCCGACTGATTCGGTTCCTCATGGGTCCCTTTTCTTCACTGTTAATGGCAAACCGCTTGCCGATTCCGCCCGCCTCTCGCATAATTCCCTGATCGCACCACTCTCCACCCTAACCCTCCACCTCCGGGTCCGCGGCGGTGGTGGAGATGGGGGCGCCACGGGGGCCGAGTCCCGGGATTGTTATTTGAATATGTACGCGGTTAAGAAGCCGGATAAGGTTGATCCGAATGAAATGAGGCTTTCTAAATGGCTCAACTGTAGTTTGTCCAACGAGCCGTTGAGGCACCCGGTGGTTCTTGATAAGTTGGGGAATTTGTTTAATAAGGAGGCTTTGGTCGAGGCTTTGTTGAAAAAGAATTTGCCTAGGGAGTTTTGGTATATTAAGGGTTTGAAGGATATGATCTCGGTTGAACTGGCTGAGATTCCGGGAGCTAGGGAGAGTGGGGCGGTGAAGTTCCAGTGCCCGATAACTGGGCTGGAATTTAATGGGAAATATAAGTTTTATGCCATCAAAAGTTGCGGGCATGTTTTGAGCGCAAAGGGTTTTAAGGAGGTGAAGTCTTCGGCTTGTTTGATTTGTCATAAGGAATTTGTGGAGAGTGATAAGATTGTGATCAATGGGACTGAAGAGGAGGTTAAGGAATTGTGGGAGAAGGTGAAGGAGGAAAAAGTGAAAGTTAAGGATAACGGCAAGAAATCTAAGAAGCTGAGGAATGGGGATGTGAATGGAGAGGAGGTGGGGCGATTGACCGGGACAAAACATGGCATTGAGGGGAATGGGACGAAAGGTAATGCGAATGGGTCGACTAAGAAGTTCAAGGCCGGAGTCGTGGCTCCAGCAAATGCAACCAAGGAGGTGTATGCGTCCATTTTCACTTCATCAAAGAAGTCGGATTTCAAGGAGACATTTACTTGCAGATCGTTGCCACTTGGTCGGAACTGATTAGCTGGTGCATTGGAGGTGTGTTAGTGTTCTGTTTGTATTGTGTATCTGAAGATTGTCATTAGTTGTAGCTATATATTGATTGTTCTGTCCGTGGTTATTAATGATATTTGTAAACCTTGACTTGCCACAGATGATTTGTTCTTTTATTTAGGTATTTTAATTCATAAGACCATTGCTTTCTTGCAAAGTTTCCCTGGTGCAGTAGTGCTGCAGAAATTTGATGCAGTGATCATGCTCTTTGTGAATGTGTTTGTAATCAGAAAGGACCAAGGTGAAGTGTAACTTAATGGCTATCAATCATATAAAAAACAAACTCTATAAAGGCTCATTTATGTGTTTCTGGCATTAAGGTTAGCAACACACTTAATGGTATTTCTTGCCAAACTTAATGGCTGACTTTGTACAGAAACAGAAATCCGTTGAAGCGTCAGCTGCGGATACGTCTGCCTTTGCTTCACTAAGACCTACCTTATTAGTAATGCATAAAGGCTCATGTTTTATTTGAATGCATTAATAAAAATTGTGTGATCTTTCCATATTTTCCAAATGAAGTGTGTTGTAATCCTGTCTAAAGAACATACATTGCTCATGAATAGAATTGATTTCCCAGGTTTGCCCCCCTGACAACATAGGTGTATTGATGGATGGTCGTAATCTGAAACATTTTGCGCATTCATAGTTGATAGACAGTTGTATGGTGTGCTTGCATTAATCCTGCTGGGGAACAAGTTGATGCATGCAATGATACAACACTTTCATGTCAAGATATCGTCCCCAAGACACTAGTTTAATGATCTGAGGAACCGATACACTCATTGTCAACTAACTTCTCCATTTGTCCAACTCTTTATCTCACGTTGCACTCGTCTATGTTAGTTTATGGGTCATTGAAGAGATTGAGCAGTTGGTATATCTGCTAAGTTAGGGGAGTTTCAAGCTTTGTTTATTTGCCCTATGATTCCATGGACACTTCTAGCTCAAGATTCTATTGCTACTTAAGAGAAACCATATCTGAGTTTGTTGGGATCTTGTCTGCTTACTAATCCCAAGTTATAGCGAGACAAACACGCTTCTTGGAGTGATTTTACCTTCCTGAGAATTTGATTCTACCATGTCCTGTGCAGTTGTGTGGATATCAGGTCCTTTAATTTGATTTGAGATCTATAGAATGCAAAATGCTTCCATGTCAGGAAGGGGTTCAATGGGCCGCAAGACGATGGCGCGGTAACATTTGGTGAACGCTGCGAACTGGGCTGTACTATCCTCTCTTATTTATCATATTTGGGCGGAGCGGAATGACCGGATCTTCTGAAATGTGTACAAGGAACCACAAGCTGTAGCTAGAATAGTTCTGGAGGAGGTTAGACATAAATTGCTTATTCACTACAAAGCCAACATCTCTCCAAGTGATTTCTGTTTTTCGTATTTGGAAGATGGCTTGGCGGAACGTTGCTAGCTGATATGTTTGTTGTAACTCACTTTCACTTTAATGAAATTTACTTTTTACCTAACAAATGCTTCCATGTCACCTTACCCAGAGGGAATATCTTCAGGAAGAATGCTTGACCATTTCCCGATTTACGCAAGTGATCCTTATACAGGAGTCGTGTTAATTTTCTCTGTATCGTTCCAATTTTATATGAAGTCCCCGAAGGGACAGAGGAAGAATGATTGATTTATCAACTATTATCACTAATGATTAATGGAGATCTTGGTCTCTCTCAAGAAAATATACCTGCAAGTGTTATACTTTTTAAGAATGCTTAACTAATAAAACAATGTAGTTTTACCTGTTCCACAATATGCTACTGATAAACTGTGACTGTGTGAATACAGTTTAGAGCAACTATGTTTTCTTCATTTCTTTTACTTTTATCGTATATTATTACTTTCCCACATCCACTTCATCTGTGTATTTCCATAACAAACTCTGAACTGATGTTGAAGTCTTTTTTTTTTTAATAAATTCTTTCTCCCCAATAAAGATGGTATAATGGAATTTGTATTTTGATCATTTTACATGCATATAGTTAAACTTTCTATACCTTGGAATTTTAGGACAAAATTAAGGTAAATTATAGGCACCTTTTGTGAGGTTTGGTATAATTACAAATATTTATTCGTTGTTTTGAAACTACAAGTATTTCATCGTTTTAATGTTTGTCTGATAAAGAGTTCATCCTGTTAGTCTTCGTTAGGTTTTTATCTAATTTTTGTGGTAAATTAATCCAAAACTCCATTTGGACTAGGAATATAATTCTATATATCTTTTAAAATATTTTTATGGATAATTCCACCCTCGAATATGTTTGCATTTTTTTCCCTTAAATTTGAAAAAAAAATAAAATAAGGGTAAAGTAGTAATGTTCACTTCATTGTCTAAGGTTACATAATTATTTTTTATTTTAAAAAATATTTGTAATTTTTCAAACAACAAAAAGTATCTATAATTGTACTAAACTTCCTATAACAGATGTAATTTAAGCCAAAGAGGTCTATTGACAATTTACTGCATGTAATGAAGTGGATGAACCGTTGAAAGTGAAGTCTGATGTTAGGGATGGAATAGGAGTTGTCGATGCAATAACGCACTTTAATTTCCATAGTTGAAAGCTAAACTTAGTTGGAGGGACAACAGTATCAACTTCTAAAACTTTAGCAACAATTTTGGAATCAATGTGTTTCGCATATTAACAGATGAAAACAAATACTATCAAATGTTTACCCTATCTTCTGATGATATCAATTTGGGCAGGAATTTGACGTGAATACATATATATATATATACACATATATAGGGTAAATTATATTGAACTTCTTTGTGGACCGATATATTTAAAAATATCCTCTTATTATTTGAAAACTTATCGATACCTATTGATACGGGACATGATAATTATGTATTTGTGAATGATAAGGTCGAAATGTTAATTTTATCTTTGTTGAAATTTTATATTCTAAAAAATTTTAATGTTGGATGAACATTATCAAAAAAATTAAAAAAAAAGGAAAAAGGATGTAAAATTTTGATGTTGCACGGACATTATAAAAAATATGTAAAATTATAATTTAAGGTTAAAATGCGCATTTTTAGCAATTAAATACAAAATTTGGATGGAACTCTAACAAAAGCTAATGAAATGAGTTAATTGTTGGACATTCATCGTTATTTGGAGTACACTACAAAAAAATGCGGGAATTGAAGCGGTATTAGGAATGATTTTTATTTTTTCCTTTGGAACGGTAAAAAGATTACTGGATGGTGTTGGACCGCGCTTAGGAACGGTTAGCCATCCGTTGCTTCTGGCGGCGTTCCTAATATTTAGCAATGGATTCACGTAAACTGTTCCTATTTTGGAACTCTTTTTGGCATACAAGATAAAAATCGTTCCTAATCAGCTTTGTGTTTATGAATATATAATTTGTGTATTAGGAACACATGGTTAATATTTGGAACGATCACATGTTATGTGAGTCACGTAATTTGGAACGGTCGGTGGAACTCTGTTTGCATTGCACTAAATATATGGGAGATGCATTTTTCCACTGATCCTGGAATACACATTGGAACGATATACTATTTGTACGGGGATAGTTGTTGGAACGATACGCGGAACACACATAGACCTGCTTTGCTTTGGACCGGTTAGGTATTCTTTTTAAAACACTAACGATACCCAAAAATCATTGAATTTGGGCTAATTTTAGGAACGGTTGGATGCTTATTTGGAATGCTGTTTTTGTACGGGATTAGGAACGATCGTCTCATTCAACCAGTCCTCTGTTGGAACGGTTACGTCGTTATTTTTAGAAATCTGTGACTAAGCAAAAGACCGTTCCTAAATAATAATTATTTTTAAAATAAAATTTAAATTATTAATAATTTTTTTGAATTTGGTTAAATAATTATTATTTAAATACCCAAAAATGCATAATTTCAAAAAAAAATTTATATATTTATATATATTAAAAAGAAATATTATCCAATTTAATTACAAGAATTAAAAAAAAATCTTAAATCTACACCTCATCCCCCTTGTCCTGGTCCATGTCGTCATCGTTTGGAGCAGGGGAGTTTGTCGGAGGCTGTGACGGGCCGACAACGGAGTTGTTGGTCTGTAGAGTCTTCATCATGCCCATCATGTCGACCATCATCTCCTCCAGCGGGACCATGCGATCCTCCAAGTTCGACGGTGGCAGTGGCAGTGGAGGTGGTGATGGCGAGATAAAGGTCTGGCTAAGGCGGTGGGCTTCAGAACCAAGACTGAATACCTGGCCCTTGTTCTTGCCCGTGATTGCAACCCACCACAAATCTTGCTCGTTCTGCGCCACCGAGCCCTTCGATTCTGCCGGACGATCCCCAGGATCAGCCGTGGCTTGAGACTGGTGAGCCTCCAGCAACTTCTGGAACGTCTCCTGCAAAACATAGTAAATTATGATTATCATTTTTAAAAATTAAAAGGAAATAAATTTAAAAATGTAATACAATGCTTACCGTCACCTCCCCTGCCCTCGAGCCGCTCCGGCCGCCGTCGGCCTTTTTTTGTAGTATCTGGAGAATAACTTCATCTGCTTGACTGGCCGACCAAGTTGTATCTCCTGTAAGAAAAAAGGAACATTTATAAGAAAATTTTAATTTAATAATGATGAATACTTAAAAAAAAATTAAATTTCTTACCATCTTACTCTTGTGCATGCCGACGGAGGCAGAACCCCTACGGTTAATGTTTTAAAAATCGGACTGGAGATCGAAACGGATAAATTATTGAGTGACTGGATCACTGGTTCGACCGGTCCGATCGGAATGAAAAAACCAATTAATCCGGATTTTAGTATATCTATATATATATATATGATGTATCAATACATTATATATCAATTGATTAAATTAAAAATAGAATTCAAAAAATGTACAATCAAATAAATCCCCAACATTAACAAGAAATACACAAATTCAATATAGTTCAAAATATTTGTATTAATTTATGAATTTGTTTTTATTCCACAATTTATATATAACAACAATTTATAAATTGCATACAACTTATACAATTTAATTAATAATTATAATTTATATAATTTAATTAGAATAATTTATATAAAAGTTGTATGCATTCTCTCTCTCTCTCTACATATTTTCCCTTTTTTTCTACACATTCTCTCTCTCTCTCTCTCTCTCTCTCTCTCTCTCTCTATCTTTCTCTCTCTACAGATTTTCCTCTCTCGATGTTTCTGCCGTTCTATCTTCTTCTCTCTACACATTTTCTTTCTTAATCTAGCCGTTCTATCTTCCCCTCTTTTTCTCCACACATTATCCCATAAAAAAAGGGTAAATTACATCTACTTCCCTTGAAGTTTGGCATAATTATAAATACCTCCATGAGATTTGTAATTTTTAACCAAAGGCCTTTAATTGACCATTTTGCCCTTAATTTTTTATAAAAAATGTAGAAAAATCACCCGAGGCAAATTGCATTATTCATCCTCTGTGTCAAAAACTTAAGAAACCTCTCCATGCGCATTGTAGTTCAAAAATTTTAAGAATTAACTAAAAACTAATTCAGTGCATAAGGGAATTTTAGTCAGTTTACCCATAAAAATAGATGGAAATGGGTTATTTGTTAGACAGTTACAAACCTCCGGGTGGTATTTGTAATTTCTCAAACAACGAGGAGGTATTTATAATTATGCCAAACCTTAGGGGAGCTAATTATAATTTATCCTAAAAAAAATAAATCATTAAGACCAACATAGTAGAGGCACAACGACGATTTGTTGCTGTTGAAAACAAACAACACAACGGCGTTCGGGTGGGTGTTTTTTACTTCGAAGTAACGACGGTTTGTGTGGTTTTCATTTCAAATGAAGAGATTGTTTTTTATTGAAAAAATCAAAAAATAAAAAAGGAGAGATGAAGAAAGAAAAATCGAACAGGTTTGTGTGGGTGAAGAAACCCTTTGTCTCCTTTTTCCTCTTTTTTCTTAATTTTATCATTTTATTTTTAAATTTCAGTTTCAACCCGGTTGTTAACCGGGTCACCGGTTTTGACCGGTTCTTTGCGGTTCGTCCCGGTTCTAAAGGCCAGCGGTTTTTTGGTCAAAATCGGACAGGAGGAGGGCCGGTTCCCGGCCGAATCGGTCAGTCCGGTCCGGGTTTAAAAACATTGCCCACGGTAGACAGTAGAGGATGCTGCTGGGTCGGTGGACTGGTTGGCCTTGTTCTTGGCGCACTCTTCCTTGAACTCGTTGCTGTCCCAGTATCGTAGGAGCTACCGCCAGACTTCGTTCGCTAGCCAAAAAGGTTTCACCAGAGACTGTCTGGCGAGAACGAACTTCTTGCGGAGGTACTTCCCCATAAACATGTGGAAGACACGGAACATGGACTCATCGTCACAGTCTCACCAGTACGTCATCTGCAAAAAAAAGAAATTATTAAAATATTTAATAAAAAAATCAATTTATACCATTAAATTGAAATTAAAGTACGTTACCTTCAAACTCTCGAACAAAAAATGTTGGTGCTCTAGCGGCACCTGGTGCAAACAGCCCCAAGGGTGGGGATATTGTCCTCGCACCACCGCGTACATGTGCTCGTGTATCTTGTGCTCAACCTTGAAATTACATAATAATTAGTGTGACAGAAAAATAATAATTTAAATAACAAAAATGTTTACGAAAACTTATACCTGGCGTCGGCGAGGGTGATATATTGGCACGCGGATGGTGGGGGGACTAGTGGTGCAGGTGGGGCTGGTGCAACCCATGGACGGGCCGGATCTGTCTTCGGTGTGGGAGTAGATGGTATGGCATCCTTTGGGGCACGTGCAGGAGTAGATGAACCGAGCTCCTGATCCGACACTGTTGCGCAACTGACTGTTCTGTCGGTGGTGGTGGGGGGGGGGTTGGTCGGAATGCTGCTTCCCCAATTTGGGAAGCAACACCAGCCAGCGGTGGAACCGACGGACCACGATCATGGCCGCGAGTCCGTCCACCTCCTCGAGGAGCAAATCTCGACCAGACATGCTCTACAATGTTTTTCCAAAATATTAGTGGTATGAATTTAAAAAGAAAAATGTAACTATGAAGTTATTTTGAAATGATAATTTTCTAATTTTTTAAAATAATTATGTAAACTAAATCGTAAAATTGTATATTAAGTCTCAAAATTAATCTAATAAATGGATACTAAATCCTAAATTGCACTAAATCCTTTTATTTTCCTATATCCTTATACTAAATCCCAGAATTTTTCGCGAAAATATGATTTATATTATAATAATTAGAACATATATTTTCTATATCTTTAGAAAATATTATATGTAATTTCAGAATTTACAGGTTTTTTTCCCCAGAAAATTACAATTTTTTTTTATAAAAAGTACATAAAAATGACATAATTTACATTTTTTTCCAGAAAAAATTACTTAATTTATAGGTTTTTATTTTAGAAAATTACAGAAAATTTTCAAAAAAATTAAAAATTACAGAAAAGACTTATAATAACAAGCACATAACAGAATTTTTAAAAAAATAATTGGACTCTTTTAAAAATAACAACAATTTTTTTTATAAATGACATAAAATAATTTTAAAAATAACTAATTTTTTTAAAAAAAGTAATAGAATTTTAAAAATATTGTAACATAATTTTTTAAAAATATTATAAAATAATTTTAAAAATAACAAAAAAAAATTAAAAGTTGTGAAAATATTTTTAAAATTAATTGAAAATTTTGTTAAAAAAACAGAATTTTATAGAAAATTATTTTCAGTTCTAATAATTATGTTACATTTCTAATAATTGAAAATATCCTATATTATTATAATTATTGACATCAAATTCTGAATTTAACATAAAAAATCATAGAAATTATAGAAAATGCATAAAAATTGCAAAAATTTCACAAAAATAACAAAAAATAATCAGAAAATTACCCAAAATTCTAGAAAATTATAGATTACATGTACTCCCTACATTTTTAGATGTTACAGAAAATGCACAAAATTACAATTACAAAAATTACTATTACAACCCTAACATTACAAAAATTATAGAAAAATCCCAAGAAATACAAACAATTACTGAAAAATCCGTATAATGACATACAATTACAGAAATGCTCTAACATTACACACTATTACAAAAAATGCCCTAACATGCAAGAATGAAAATGGCAAAAATTTATTAAAAAAAGGGTTTTTGGAAACACTACTTGGAGGTGGAGGGTGGCGGCGTCTACGGTTGAAAAACCTCTGGCGGTGGCAGATATGGTGCCGACGGTGGCGGTGAGGAAAGGCGGTGGTGGTGGCGGGCAGTGGCTGTGGGGGCGTAGAGAGATATCAATGGTGGTGGAGGCGGATGGGGCAGCAGAGAGAGAGAGAGAGCAGACACAGTGGTGGAGGCGACAGCGGTGACAGTGGTGGGGGAGCTGGCGGCGGGCAGAGAGAGTTAGAGAGAGTGAGAGACAAACAGAGTTAGAGATAGTGAAAGATAGTAAGAGAGAGAGAGAGTAGGAAGAGAGGGATGTGAAAAGTGAGAAAAAAATCAGCCAAGGGGCCAATTTATATTACACTGTTGGAACGATCATGATTGGATAGGACCGTTCCAATAACCAGTCCAATGGTCAAAAAACGACGTCGTTTTGGGTTTAATACGATGTCGTTTTAATATCTTCTACTGATATTGGTGTTAGAATAGGCGACCGTCAAGCCAATTGATTGGCTCTTTGTAAACTACTTTACACGATCTTTTTCAATAATATGTTAATTTAAGAAATGTTCTTTGGTCATCTTCATCATATGCTTTAAACATTATATTTATATGAGCATTTGGTTGAAGCCTTAGATCAATTATGCTAGGGGGTTTGCTCACGCATATGATGGCGATCATGAAACCAACCTTTATGGTTTGATCTAAAATATTCCAAGTCGATGAATCGATCGAGACAGGGCATCGACCATTCCTTAAAGAATTGCACTAAGTGATGCGTTCATATGATGAATGTCGAGTTTCATAAACAAAGACGTATGACGTCTGCGCACTTTAGTGGGTGCTTGATAAAGAGTTATCAAGTTCCCTGAATTGACTCGCAGGAGTTGTCATATGGAAGCTCTATATGGCATGATCGGTATGACTAGAACTCCTAGGCTACGATAGTGCACTAACTAGTCCTTAGACTTGAGGTTGCACAGTAACCTTGTGCATAGGATGACTATGACTTGATCATTTCCAATGTGGTCTCAGGTTTCATCTTGGATCACTATAAGGTCATTTTTCAGACATAGTTGAAGCATGCATGGAGGTTGGTGAGTTCCAAGATAGGATCTGCAACTTATCATGAGATGATAACGAACCTCCTATGTTCTCTACATTATGCGTTCCTCGAAGTCCATGGCCATGGCTGTTGATCAAACAAGAGAAATTGCTTTTCCTATATTGATAAATTAGAAGCATAACTTGTAGAGTTGATACATAGATATCAAAGTCAATAATGGGAACCGGTAACTAATTCCATGCCCTAGACTTTGATCGGGAGGTTAGTGGCAGAGAGTAACATATCTGCATGGTACGCGTAGCTCACAGGTTCACGCAATAATTCACCTATTCTCTAGTACCATGGACCATTGCTAGATGGCCATCCATGGTGACGGGTACCCTTCAATTAAAGAGTTAATTGAGGATGATTAATTATGATATGATCTAATTAATTTAATGCAGATAAGTTGCTAATTAAATTGTATATGTGATATAAACCCAAGTCTAGCTGATTGTTGAACCTAAAGGGTCACACACAAATCCATGATAGAATTCTTGGAAATAATTAATTGAATTAATTATGGAGAAGATGAAGAAGCAAAGTTCAATTTGTCTTCTTATGAAGAAGCAAAGTTGAACTTGTCTTCTTGAAGAAGCAAAGTTCGATTTGTTTTCTTGAAAGATGAAGAAGCAAAGTTGGATTTGTCTTCTTGAAGACGAAGAAACAAAGTTGGATTTGTCTTCTTGAAGACGAAGAAGCAAAGTCGAACTTCTCTTCTTACTATGACAAAACAAGTTCGTCAAAGTTAAACTTCTCTTCTTAATATGAGAAAACAAGTTTGTCATTTTGTAAGAAGAAGAATCAAACTTGTCTTCATCTTTGCAAGATGAAGAAGTAAAGTTCAACTTCTCTTCTTAATATGACAAAACAAGTTTGTCCTTTTGTAAGATGAAGAATCAAACTTATCTTCCTTTTTACAAGAAGAAGAAAACAAGTTGAACTTGGCTTCTTCAATGGAAGGTCTATAAATAGGAGACCTTGGTTGCCATTCAAGACAACTCTTTGCTTTCTTATTTCTTGCTCTCGTCCTTTTTCCAAAGAGAAACAAGCTCTCTTGTCTTCTCCGTTGATCAATCGTTGATCTACCGTAATCCTCTAACGCCTACTAGCATAGGGTTAAAGGAGATTCTGTCATACGTGGTGTAGACTAACTGTAGAGGGAAGACACTTGTGTTCCTATCTTAGACAATCAACGAAAACGGTTCTGTTGTAACATTCCACCGTTTGTAAGGTAAGAAACTGTTCTTGAGACGTTCAAGTCGTCAACATCAACCGGAGTGCTAAAAGGTTGATTTCTCTTAACCGTACAATTGACATTCTTTTATGCATGAGATCAACATCGTTATAACAACGAGACGGGCGATTTGATCGCTAATTCGAATATTTTTGTAATTAAACTTTTAATTTTCGCTGCGTTTAAACATCTCGGGGCTTATACGAAGCTAACAATTGGAACTCATAGAAACGGTCATTTAATCGTTTAACCGTTCCCAGTACCGTTCCTACTAAGTGAAATGATGTCGTTTTGATGAATTGTATGTACTAATCATTCCTATAATGTTGACCGATCATTCCTATTTGTATTGTAAATAAAATTTTATTTACCTAAAAAATAAATAAAAATTAAGAAAAACACATTTCGATCACGTGTACGAGGAAAGAAAGGTATACAATGTGCCGTTTAAAGAAATGAAAAACATAAAATATTTTTCAAAGTTTAGACACATTCTCACAATATTAAGTATATTTGTATATTTAAGTTTGTTAGTATTTCACAGATGTAACTAGCATCTTGTATTGTTGTACTGCATCGCCTAATCAGACCGTCAAAATTCCAATCAGACTGTTAGATATGACGTAACCCACGAAAGAATACATTATAGGTAGTCTTGAAAGATTTCGGTGTGCGGATATTGATATATCGTTTCCGCTCAGTATTCGTCATCATAAGAACTATTGCATCCTTCAATCCGACAATCTGATTGAAAATCAGACTGGTAGATATATCGTTTTCGGTCAGTATTCATGATTAGTCATACGTACAAAAGCAATTCACAACAATAATTAAATGACCAGAACAAATTATGTGTATATATATATATATATAATTAACCATTAAAGAATTTCAACTTGTTACCTGAACAGAATACCTTTAAATATCAATCCCAATTTAGCGGAGATTGTTGATATTTTTGATTTTACGTATAAAGAATTAAGAGAGGGAGTGAGAACAAATAAGTTGGAGAGATAGAGTAATAAGAACAATTATATTGGAGGAGACATATATATAGAAAAATATTCTAACGGGCATTGGAATATTATTTAGAACACTCAACTAGCAGTAGAAATATAGTCGTTGCTTCATCATTAGGAACGGCCTCTGGAACGGACACACGAACGCTAAACTAACTGTTATAATATAGCCCTTGGAGCATATTTGGAACAGAATCGGAATACATAATCTATTATGTATACGGGCCGTTCCTAATACTAACACATGCTGGACTGGTAGTTGGAACTAAACTTTATTTTCACAAAACCCACAATTTGGAACGGTCATTGCATTACATTGTTTATACAAGGCGTAAAAAGGTCTCATTTAACACTACATGTTGGGAAGGTCGACCATGTGTTCCACATCGTCCCGAGTTGTGGAACACGGGTAGGAACGGTTACTTTTTCTGGTCAAATAACCGTTCCAATTTCAACATATGCGTTCCAAATGAAATGCCAAAATATATCCGCTCCCTTTTTTTGGAACGGTAATGGGTTTACATATTGGCACACATGTGTTGACACCTAATCAGGAACGGTCTTCCCGTTCCTAGACGTTCTGACTCCTAATAATATGAAAATGACGTCAACAACGGGTTATCGTTCCACAACAGTTCCATTTACCGTTCATATTTGAACCGGGCTTTGGAATGGTCCTACTAAACCTTCCCAATTGCCGCATTTTTTTTTATAATGGTATCGGTAATTTTTCAAACAACGAAAAATATTTTTAATTTCATGAAATCTTAAGAGAGTTCGACATAATCTACCCATATATATATATATATATTTATGGTAGAAGCGATACCGAGTATGTGCACCAATAAACTTAAAAATACATTGGAACCTAACAAAAGATACACAATATATGTAAATAAAAATACGCATATACATATGACTCGAATTCAAACCTTTTTATTAAGTGAAAGTTTTTCGGACCGTAATTTTACTGTGACACACACTACAAAAAAATAGAAAATTAACAACGAATAAATTTTAGTCATAATTTTAACAAGAAATTTTATTTTGTCACAATAATAAATTTTAAAGTTTTAATAGTGATAATTATTTTATAAAAATTTTAATTAACAAGAATTCGTGACAAAATATTGTCCTTCAAATTGCTGTCACTACATATAATTAGTGATACCTGTATAGTGGCAATAATAACTTATTACCACTATATTTATCTTGTCACTAAGCCGTCACTATAGATGTGTCACTAATTATCTATAATGGCAACTTTATATACATTCCTTGTCACTAATAATTATATAATGACAAGATCAAAATTGTTTTCACTCAATATATATATTGCTTTGTGACAATTTTATATAACTTGATTTCTTGTCACTAATATTATATTTTTTTGTCGTGACAAGGTCTTATTGACAAGATTAAATATATATTAGTTATTAACTTGTTCGTTGCATAGGCATATAATTTTTTAATTAAAATTATTTGATATATAATATTGATTATTTAAGTTTATTTGAATTAATTAATATTAAGATATTGATATATTAATTATATTATATTCAGAAGATTTTTTTCAATAATGATAAATAAAACAAAAAAAATTGAATCAATTAGAAAAACCATTAATGTTAAATACATTAATTTAGAAATAACAAATCCAAACAATAAACGAATAAAAGTTAAAGGTTGAAAATCAATGGTTAAAAGTTTGTTAAATGCTTCAAAATAAGACAAGTGCATCATATAAGTTTGTATTAGTGCTTTGTTTATAAAAAAATAATTTTCAAAGTTGAAATAATACCAATTCAACCACTGACAATTACTTTCATAATATCGATTAAGTTCAAACATAATCTTGTAAACTTTAGAAACTCTTAAGGACATGTTTACTATGTTTGATAGGATTAGAGGTCAAAATATTAAGTTGGGATTGTCTTGATGATTATTGCTGTCTTGATTATCTTGTTCAACGTTTATTATATGGGTTTGTTAGGGTGATAGTTCTTTGGTTAGATTTATGTTATGTTTACTTTACTTGACAGTTTTCTGTATTACTGATGTGATTTACTAATTTGCCCAAAAATAAGACAAAATGTCACTTCTTCATGTGGGATGAACTGCACATTCAATTTGGGGGAAAAACCATTTTACTCACCCCTGAAACAAAATCTGTTCTTGTAAATTGTGGGCGGCTGTAATTTTTCTCTCCACAAGACGGCGACGATCATCCCTCAACAATTCCGAACACAGTGAGGTAAATATTAACACAGTTATTAGTTAAAAAAACCAGGCAAAAGACCAAAAAAAATCCTTCTGCAGTGAAAGCGAAAAACGGGAGAAATGTGTATAACCAAGCCGGTTATCTTGCTTCGTTGAACGGGAGATGCGTTGCAGAGTCTTCATATCAGAACTTCCAGAATCACCAAAAAATTTTGAATAATAGGAACGCGGCTATGGATGTTGGGTTATTTTCGTTGTTATTGAGGATGAAGCTCCTCTCTTACGCGGAAATAACAACATCGAAAGAAGACATGGGAAAGTGGTGTGCAAGAAAATGTGTTAGGTGCAATTAATGAACCTGACACATTTGAATGTAAATTTGGCCAAGTGGAAGGTTAATTTGGACAATAGCCTTGCAAAAGTAAGGCTAGATTTGGAAATGAGTAAAAGTAGTAATCTGGGTGGGCTGCCGGACAAGATAGTCATGGCCTCTTGGGCCATGACTAGTTTGTGCTGAATTTTGGCTTTAATTACGGGCTGGCAGGAAAATATACGGGCCAACAAATTTGCTAGTAAATAAGATATTAGCCTTGATTAAATGAGATATCAAGACTAATACTTGTTAGTAAACAAGCCCTAAATATAAAACAATGTATATGTAATTAACTCAATATGTATTTCAAACATGCTCCCCAAACATCTTTCCAAATTTGTAGCTCGATCGTTGTTCTGATTTTGATCATCTTTACTATTTTGAGCGTATAAAGATATTAGTAAATATATAATTTCAAAGTTTTTAATATATGGTAGAATCTAATTGATATCATAAATATTACATTCGAATATAAATTTTCTTTAATGGAGATTTTTCATCCAACAATTCACTTGAAGATGACTCAATGTGTTTATAATTCTGAACATTTTGACTAATGATTGATGATGACTCAATGTATGAAGGAAGAACTCTCGCTTGAAACACCAAGAGTTGATTATTTGCTTGCATCATTAATTTTTATCATATTTTCAAAAATAGTTGTAATATATAATAACATAAAACATATTTATGTGAAAATGGATTCTTATGTAATTTGTTTCGTTTCTAATTTTAAATTTATATTTTTCTTAATAAGAGAAAATTCTATTTTTTTAATATCAAGAAAAGTAAATATATCATTCAAGTATCATTGTCTTTATTTACAATATTGTCGTTGGATTTACTTACATTATCGTTTTTGTTTTTTTGTGCGAAGTCATAATACATTTATTAATTTTTAAAATTTAGAAATCATAATTTTATATTTATTCATTCAAGTATCATTGTCTTTCTTTACAATATTGTTGTTGGTTTACTTACATTATGATCTTTTTGAAAAAATTTGTAATCATATTTGTCGACATCAAAATTTTGGAATAAATTATCAATTAAAGTCAAAATAAATCGGTTAATAATTGGGTTGTAATTAAAATGATAGTCCATAATAAATTTGGGCTTATCATAAGGAAAAGAAATCAAATTCATAAGCTCATATTAAATTTGGGTATTATGTAATTTTATGGGTCGATCCAAAATATAAAATTATTATTTTTGGATTAGCTAAATTGGGCCAGCTACATATTCGAAATGCAGTCCATCAAAAGACTAATCCATGTCAAAGCTCACGGTGATCAAGCCCAACAGACATGAGCCCAAGCTACCATAGCCCTACTCATGCCTATAAATAAGAGGCCTCCACCACTCAAGGAGGGGATTCCATAAAGCATTGGAGCACAAGACAAGAAGCCACTCCATACAACACAAGAAATCCAAAGGGACCCAAGTCTAAAAGCTCTCTGCCCCAACGAAGATCCACGACCACGAAGGTTTCATGGCTTCCTCGGCATCAAATTCATCAAGCCTTGATACCAAATTTTAAAGTGATACGTAGTTCACTCCACAAATAATTGGATTTCAAAATTATAGTCCATAATAAATTTGGGCTTATCGTAAGGAAAAGAAATCAAATTCATAAGCTCATATTAAATTTGGGTATTATGTAATTTTATGGGTCAATCCAAAATATAAAATTATTATTTTTGGATTGGCTAAATTGGGCCAGCTACATGTTCGAAATGCAGTCCATCAAAAGACTAGTCCATGTCAAAGCCCAAGGTGATCAAGCCCAACATATATGAGCCCAAGCTACCGTACCCCTACTCATACCTATAAATAAGAGGCCTCCACCACTCAAGGAGGGGATTCCATAGAGCATTGGAGCACAAGACAAGAAGCCACTCTATACAACACAAGAAATCCAAAGCGACCCAAGTCCAAAAGCTCTCTGCCACAACGAAGATCCACGACCACGAAGGTTTCATGTCTTCCTTGACATCAAATTTATCAAGCCTTGATACCAAATTTCAAGGTGATACGTAGTTCACTCCACAAATCCGGAAGAGATTACACATCGACATCCAAGAATAAGTTTCAAGCCATTGGATCAACACTCGAAAGGAAGAATCAGGGAATTACATCCAAATTAGAAATTGTATCCACTTTTTTTACTCAAATTACTATATCATTTAGTTCATATTTTTCTTGTCGTGTAATTACGTTTTGCAGACACGAAATTTTGTGTGAACAATATTAATATAAATTAATTTTATATAATTTGTTGCACATAACCCAATCCATGAAAACTATTATATTATAGGGTTTAGGGTTCAGGGTTTAGGGTTTAGGGTTCAAGGTTTAGGGTTCAGGGTTCAGGGTGTTAGTGTTGGAAGATTTAGAGATATTATTATACTGTAGATAATAGCAGTTAATTGCTGTATTTTCAAATATATATATATATATATATATATATATATTCAAAGGAAATGAATAGGAAGACATTGACCATTAAATTAAGCTTATAAGCTTATTGCAAAATTTTATGCATCGGTAGAATAGATTTTTGAAGCCCAATCAATCAATTTATTTGAAAGCTAATTAAAGGATAATTAGGTTTAATTTTTGAAGGTCAATCAATCAATTATTATTGATTAATTAGCTTTCATTAAAGATAATTAGTATAATCAAAGAAAATGTAACATATGTGCATTTGGGAAAATACTAATTGGTTATATAAGTAAATATATATCCATAAATAATAATGATGAATTTTCATAATAATCTTATTTACACAATTAATATTTAAGTTAACAATCAAACGTGGCAATTTGGAGAAATAAGAAGCTACACACTTCATTTCATTGTCCACATAAGAGATAGATGTAATTTTAATGCTTTATATTAATTGTGAGACATATATATATATATATATACAAAATATTGTATATAAAAATATAAATAAAAAGTAATTTCTTTACCTCATGATCCATATAGGATAGAGATGGAATCATGATAAGTATTTTAAGTGTTTAAGCAAATTCAGAAAAGAAAACTAAAGTAAGAAATAGATCATCATAATCTAATAAAACAAAAAAATTGGATAAAAGAATTATTGAAAGGATGGATAGGTAGAGAAGAAAATGAAAATAAAAGGAAAGAAAGGAAAAAGAAAGAGAGAGAGAGAGAGACAGAGAGAGAGAGAGAGAGAGGGAAAAAAGCGAGGCAAACAAACAGGGAAAAAAGAAATAAAAAATTGATTCAATGGTTATTTTAGTCTTTCTGAAGAATTTCGAGTACAAGTTAATCTTCTATCAAGCACTCAACTTCAACATTTCAGCTACTTTTCCAATCAATTTTTAAACACTCACAATTTTACTAGGGTAAATTGCAGACACCTCCAACATATTGGGTCGATTGCATTTTGCCTCCCAATCGTTTTTATTAAAGATTGTCCAACATTTCTAATTTTTGCACTTTACCCTTTTTTTACATTTTCCGATCAAAGTTTGGATATTATCCGGTTGAGTGGATTCCACACGCCTAGGGCCAATAAGTTGATAGGTAAATTAGTAATTTTCACCCTCTTTCCCATCCAAGAGCCCACGTGAGAAGCACGTCTTCGCTAAAAACAAAGAAATCCACTGTAAATTCCTAATTTTCACCCAAAAATAAAGCACGCCTTTTTCACACTCTGCTATGCAATGATTTGGAAATTAAGGACTGAACGTGATGAAATCCCATTTGGAAGAGAGTGCCACCACAACCCCCCGCACCCTACACCAACACGAACAGACAAAAAAGTTGTAAACTTGAGCACAACAAAAAAAAGAAAAAAGTACAATTTAATGGAGAAAATTTCACTTACCTTGAATGTATCAAATCGCATATCTTCGGCCTAGATTGAGATCGGTCCATGATGTTTTCTTCAAAGCTCGACGGCCACTGTCGCAAGTTGCTTCCGTTTTGCTTAATTTCTCTCTTCTCCTCTTCTCAACTCTTTAGATTTAGAAATTAGGGCAACAAGGGGGTGAAATTGGGGATTGGGTTATGTACAACACTCTTGGGAGGGAAAGGGGGTGAAATTACCCATTTACCCATCAACTTATCGGCCCTAGGCGGGTGGAATCAACTCGGCCAAATAAATATCCAAATTTTGGTCGGAAAATGCACGGATTAAAGTTTCATTTTCAACAAATATTTCGAGTTTATAAATACTAGAAACTTTTCGAAAGCGTTTCGAAATTGCTATAGAAAAATCGTAAAATTAAAGAAACATACATAATAGTCATAGAAAAAAATTAAAATATTACCTTTCTTTTTTAATTCAAATATATGTAGTTTAATTTTGTATCATTTAATCAATTAACATTATTTTTATGTAGTATAATTATGTATTTGGAGTTATTAATTGATGTAGTTGCTATTGAACCTAAATAATAATATAATATTTACGTTTAACTATGTGTTATAAAATGTTTATATTGCGTTGATACTTATACATATATCATTACTAATTTAGCTTAATATTAAATTTGTTATCATTAAATGAAATACTTATGTATAACACAAGAATTTATATATTTGTAGCTAAAAGTATGAAATAAATATTTCGTTGAAAAATTAGGAAAAATAAAAAGTTTCTTAGGAAACTCAAGATTTTGAAGGAAAATAAGAAAAATGAAGTGTTTCAAAGGAAACTACATAATTTTGAAATAACCATATATTTTTGTTTCCATAACATCGAAAAGTGAAACGTTTCCATAGTTTCGATAAAAATGCATGAAAATTTTAATCCATGGGAAAATGCAAAAGACGGGTAAAGTACAAAAATTAGAAAGGTTGGGTGGTATTTAGTAAAAAAAAAAATAGTTGCGGGGCAAAGTGCAATCGACCCCATACGTAGGAGGTGTCTGCAATTTACCCTTTTTTTTTTTTTTTTTTTTTTTCTATTTTAGCAACTTTTTTCTTTTTCTTCCCCCACCCCCCAAAAAAAAATAGTTAAATTCACCACTTTTAAGAAGCATAAGTTTTTACAAATACCCATTAAAGTGTTGTAAATATTAGAGAACAACTTTTATAGAAAGTATCATTGTTACTTTTGGATCTAAATTTATTAAAAAGTTTTCTTAACGCATTTCAATTTGTTGTAAATGAAATATCTGATATTGAAATTAAAAATATTCAATATTTTAGCAAATTATTGGTAAGTAAATAATGAGAAAATTGTGTAAAGAAGTCTTTCATAAAAATTGAAAATATTAAAAAAACTAAATATCATTTAAACCACCTTAAGACTTGTTAAATATATTCTATAATCTTTAATACTGTATATTTATTATGAAACATATATGAAAATATCCTACTTGAAAGTATAAGCAAAAAGTAATATATCCATTTCTTTATCTACTTAGGATAGAGATGAAATCATGAGACGATATTCATTTTAAATAACTAGTCAACGTAGCACGGCGTTCCTCCGTGCATATAATAAATAATGTTTCACGTTTTAAAATATATTAAAAATAAAAAAATAAATAAACCAACATATCACATTTTCAAAAAAAAAAAAAAGAAAAAAAAGAAAACAGGAAAGAAAGAAAAGAAACCAACTCATGAATATTATTGACGTAACGAAAAATTAGTACCACGGTGTAAGTAATCACTCTTGACGAGTAAAGATGGGATTTTCTTTTTATATTAGTATATATATATATATAATATAATAATATATGATTAATAGTTGTAATTGAAGAACCTCTTTATGAGCGAACAGTAACTTTATGAGTTTTGTGTTTGAAGGCAATAAGAAACTGTTTAGACGAACAAGTATCCTCCTAGAGGAACAAAACGAAAAGAGCAGCCACTCTGGAGGGGTCAAGTTTTGGAAAGGAGGACAAAGACGAAAAATCTTGCGAACTCAAGACCTCCCGCTTACTAAACGGGTGCTCTAACCAACTGAGCTACAAGAGCTGTTGTTATGACTTTGCAGTTTTTTTACGTCACGCAGTAAAAAATAATATATTTGCACAATATGGGGCATGTGTAAAATATCCTCGTATGTGAAAAAAACAAATGGCGCCTTACAAGTGGTGGTGTAATTCACACGCAATTCCTACGATTTTTTAGAATAAAATACTGTTTTACATATAAATATATATAATATATAATATTTATTATTTATAACAATACATATATTTTATTAAAAAGTATTTTAGAGCCCTAGCTGCCACATGCTAGAGACCAAGTAAAGGAGGAGCTCTTCAAGTGAGAGATAGCCAAGTGGGGGCTCTTGGAGAGCCCACTCAGCCATGACGTGTAATTTATGCACATATTGGACCCCCACTGAGCAACCAACAAGTTTCGTCTTGTTGGCCATGAACAATGTATTAACACTACAAGAAAATAAGGTATCAGACATAGAAAATTAGCCACAGAATTAAATCCGTCTATATCGGATTTAGAGACATAAATTTTTTTGTTTAAATAAATTTGTAAAATGTTTAATTCAGAGACGATTTAGAGACGGATATATTATTTCACTAAAATATTACAAATTTCCATCTCTAATACTATAAAATGAAAGTGCGACATGTTCAAGTGGCCTTAAATTTAGTTTTTTTTTTTTTATAAATTCTGTCTATATTTTCGTAGCTATTTTAATTTAAATATAGAGACGGAATATTTTCGTCTCTGAAGTTGAGTTGTTGTATTTTATTCAATTATTAATTAAATTTAATAACTAATTATTTCATGATAAATTATATTTTAAAAAATATAACATTTTAAATATGTTAGTTTTAATTAAATAATAATAAAAAGTTTTAAAAATTATATTTTTAACTTGCTTTACAAAATCAATTTGAAAAATTTATAACATTTTTAAATGTTAAAAGACAAAAGCAATTGATTGATTTATTTAATTATTACTTAAATTGTAAAATACTACATGACATGATTTTTTTATATAAATATAATATTTTTAATTTCAATAAAACATGAAAATAATACCATTTGTTAAAAATATTTTTGTGGTAAAATAATACTATCTTAATTACTTTACAAAATGAGATTTTTTTTTTTTTTTGGTTTTTGAACACAACAAAAAGAGGAACTTTCTCTCTCCCTCTTCCTTACTTGTCTTTCTCTCCATCTCCCAAGCCCTTTCTTCCCATGCCCTTTTCTTCCCAAACCCTTTCTTCCTTTCCCGTCTAAATCCCCTTCCTCTCGCCGCAAACTTTCAAATTTTTTGGAAAAATTTGATGAGATTTGCAGTAAATCTCAAATTAGTAGCAAAATCATCATATTTATTGGGTTTTAAGGCTAGCTTCGGTGGAGATTTGGGGCTGCCACTTCTGGAAGTACTCATCCACTGTGGGGCACCGCAGAAGGTGCGTGCGCTCTATTGTGCTTTTCTTGATTTCACTTTTTTTTTTCATATATAAGAAAGGGGGTGTTGCTGTTTGTGTTGGAGTCTGGAGGCTACTACTCGTCTACTTCCAACTTTTTCTTCTCTTGGATGAATTACTACATACAATACATCATCCACAATATCTATATATACATTTTTATGATATTTTTTAATATCTTTAAATTAAGGAGTTAAGGATGTAATGATATGATCACTCCGGCAAATGGGGCACGAAATTCCTATATTTCCCAATAATTTAATTAGTTTGTGAATTAAGGCCTTGGATTTGTGTATTCTGAATTGAACAGAAAATAGATTGGATAAAATAATGGGGTTAAATGCAATTTTCCCCATGTGTTAACAAAAAAAGTAATTATCCCCTTGTGAAAAAATAACTAGTAATTTAACCCCTGTGTTATTCAAAATGCAGCAAACACCCCCCTCACAGGGGTTTTTTTGCTCCATTTTTGGGGGGGTTTTGCTCCATTTTTTAAAATATAGGGGATAAATAGCTATTTATTTTTTCATAGGGGGTTTTTTGCACATTTTGCATATCACAATGGAGGTAATTACATTTTTCCCAAAAATAATGTGTGCATTTGTTGTGGGTAACTCCAAAAGCGCAGCAGTTGGAATTGGAAAGGAAGAAAAAGGGCGGGCCGCGAAGTATGACTCTGTAAGAATCTGGCAAAGTGATAATTACTAATCTGGCAAAGGAACAAAATGCATCAATTTCCCATATTTGTGCATTACTAATTACATATAAGATTTCCTGATAATTTGGATTCACTAATCATCACCCTCTGTTCTGAATCTTGAAGTTTTTTATAATAATTCTTTTGACAACAAGGGTTTTCGAGTTATTGGGGTTGAGGACTGCTGCTTGGGTTGTTTGTCTGGAAATATTTGCTTATAAGCCCATATCATGATTTATTTTTACAAACCTAGCAAGCCCATAGCAGGGAGGACACGTTACACAGGTCGTTGACACCCTATACATATCATATTAAAAGATCTCTAACTAAAATCAAGTAATTCAGCTGAAATCAATTCCTCAAGTAGCTAGACTACCGATTCCCCGATTCGCCGGTGGACTGGGCAAGACTCGATCAAGAAGTCATATATTCATCCAGATAAGTCCAAATCATGAACCGATTTTTTATTCTATTAGCTAACCACGTGCAACTTTCTAGCAGTGTATGATTCACCTTAACCACATTCCGGATCTTTCTCCACAGGCACCTATAAATATACTCTTCGTACAATCATTTCGGTAACACATTCTCTTAACTTTCTCTCAGTTTCAAGCCACTTTTAGCTTATTTTTTGCACTCCACATGGATTGTATCACTCCATCATCATTGTCAACCATTATTCAGTAAGATTATTACTAACTCAAGCATTGGAGTGTTAATCCTTGTTTTGCAGGTTAGTCCTCCTTTGATCTAAGAATTTCATTGAAGATCCTTCAACCATTATGGTGTTGCTGGACTCTGGTACGCATTATTGTCATCGTCTATGGGAACACTTGACCTATAGAGGTGAGAAATCGCAAGTTCGGATAATGGAGATGACAATGGATCTTCCGAGGGAAAAACTTCCCTCTCCGCTACCGTAGGCTCTGTTGTTCCACCTCTAGAGCAAGCACTAGAGTTTCCATCATTGGATACAACTTTGAGAATTATCTTATCCTACCATTTTATGCATCAGGACCCAATCCACCACTTTTTTCAACTAGAAAATTAAACGGCCCCTAAGTAATATTTTAGTGTGATAAAGTAAATGTGGAGGACTACTCTCTTACATAATTTCACAAAAAACTAAAATAAAATACAAATCTAATACGATCATAATTAGAGTGTATTATTGACAATTCCGTAGATTAATATTTATTTTCAATTTAGTCCTAAAATACAAAAAAATAGTCCCAAAATCCATAAACTTTGTCTTACTTAAAATTTAAAATTAGTCCTAAAATTTATAAAATTACTCTTAGAATGCTAAAGTATTCCCAGAAATTCGAAAATCATTTTGATAAATTCATATATTATTCCTAAATTATGAAATTAATCAATTTAAGGCAATTTCTTAGTTTAATAAATAAATCAATGAATCATGTCCCAAAAGATTTCCTAATTAGACTCTTGAATATTTACTTAAAGCATTGAAGTACTTGATTTATGTAAATTTCTGTTACATAATTTTAAATTTTTAACATCTTAGAATGTTATACATTTCTTATTCTGTTTATTATTATTCCATATATATCATTTATAATTGTAATATTATTATGAGCAATTTGGGATAGTATTAAATTTCTTAACTCTTTTTTGTGATAATTAAACTAGTATAATATTCTCGACTCTTGAATGTTTATTTAATGCATTAAAGTATTTGATCTATGGTTCAAATTATTCTTTATTGGATCTTAAAATTAGTTAAAATGTTAACACTTATTCAACTTTAATTCATCCCATGAATCATTATTAATCAATTTATATATTTTTTCAAAGAGGATGAAAGAAAATCACATTTTAAGCTCCATTACTTAGATATCATTTAAATTTCATATCCCTTAACTTGAGAAGTTGTGCATTTTTTTTTTAAAGTAAAGCAATGAACTATTATTTATTTTGAATAAATCGATTACAATCATTTATATCAAATATCTTATATCTAATAACTTAGAAACAACTATAATAATCTATGATAATCACCTACTATAAAGTAGAACTACATCTACTATTAAGTAGAACAACATCTCATACTGGCGGGTTCGAACCTATGACCTTAACAGTAATGGGGTCTCAACTTTACTAATTAAACTAGGCTTCATCGATGAAAATGTGCAATTTTAGTCCCAGTGAATTTGAAAAATTCTTACTGCCTCCCGTACACTAATTAGCACAGGTGAAAGAATCCTGATCCTCCGTGTTGCTATAGTTCTCCAAATATCAAGAAAATTGTTCATTACGTACTAGTAAATGCGCACACTCAAATGTGTGTGCACAATTAATTTAAATTTTTATAAAATAATTATTTTTTTATAAAATAATTATTTTTTTAAAAAATAAATTAATTAGATTTTAAAATATTAAAAATATAAGAAAAATAAGAAATTAATGAAAGAAAATAAGAAAAGAAAAAGGGATGTGGAGGTTAATAAGAGAGAAAATGGAAAGTTGAGAAGTGAGAAAAAAATAAGAAGTTGATAAAAGAGAAAAATAATAATAAAATATTAAATTTAATAATTAAACAATAAATTGGCAGACCAAACCAAAGAGGTGCTCTCCCTTAACATAAGAGTATAGATAGTAAGCGTAAAAGTGTGTCTAGTGATCTCGTTTTGGACACCGCCTGTACGTTGGATGCTTCCGTCAAGACTCAAGAGTGGTTGAAAATTACTTTTCTAGAGTGAAAAATGTAATTTTAGTCCTGTAATTTAAAGGATGACATTTTTGATCCTACACGAATTATTTTTCGTAATTTAGTTCTATAATTTTAAAATTTTGAAACTTTTAGTTATTTTTGGATTAATTTAACCAAAAAATTATATATAACTTACACGTGAACCAGTTAAATTACAATTTTAATACGTAAATCCATTCATGAAGTGTTAAAAATGCCACCTCTAAATTACAAAACTAGAATTACTTTGTTTCCTTTTTCATATGTAGCGTCTCTTGATTGATCTATGTTAAGTCATGTTTCATTGTCAACGTACCACATGATCACACAGCTAGCTTGCATCGTTTTCATTAATTATTTGGTGGATTTTTTTTTTACAATATATCATGATCTGATAGAAATATATATTTGCATCTAATTTCGTGATCCAACGGATAAGATATTTGTACTATAATTTCATGATTCAAGTGTTGTCATATTTTAATTGTTGTGTATATTACTCTAATCCCATGCTTTAAGTGTTGTCATATTTTAATTGATAATGCGAACACACAATATATGATATGGATGTAGGAGCAATACTATGATTCTCACGGAAATTTTATGGCTATATCTATATATATTCTCACGGAAATTTTATACAAGTAAGAATAACTTAAAATATTTTATGCTTTTTTAATTTTTTTGGAATGTGTATTATAATTGTCTGATGGAATATAAATTAGGGTAAAATACATTTTGTCCTGTTGTGTTTTACTCGTTATAACACTTATTTCTTTGAACTAACTCCAAATAATTTCAGTCGGATTACTTAGAGTTAGTTGGAGGTCTTTTACTATAACATGTCATATAGTGTCGGTGACCCATGTGACCATGCTGTAGACTTGTCAATGGGCGGGTAATACCCAGACCCGTACCCACTAAAACAACTAATACCCAGACCCGGACCCAATAGTTTTATATTAGACCTAGACCCGGACCCATACCCATTGAAATAATTGAATTTGTAATTTTTTTATATATCAATTGACTCAATTTATTTGTCATCTAAAATTAGTTAAGCTCGACTAACATATGAAACTGATAAGGTTTGTGTGATTTTGAATTGTAAAGCCTCATTAAATTAAAGTTGAATGCAATTTCAAATTGATAAAAAATAATATTTCAAAGTTAAAGTCTATTTTCATACTTTTTTTTTCTACCATTCTTCAATATCTGTTCATATCTCGAATTTATGTAAATTGTGTAATTTATTAATAACGGTCTAGTATTTGAGCAAAGTCAAGATCATTATTTATATTACAATGTTGTTCAATTTGAAAATGTTAAAAAACCTGAATAGCTTTTAATTTATTTTATCGATTACAAGTTCATGAAATATTTTTATTATATAAATTTTATAATATGTTCTGGTGATATCATTATTAAAACAAAAAATATGTACAATGCTTCATTCAATTTAATAAATTAATATAGGTGAGACCCAATGGGTAAGACCCATATTGGACCCAATAATTATGGGTATAGTATAGGTAAGAACCAACGGGTATTATATGGGTAGGGTATGTGTAGGGTATGTGTAGGGTCTATAAGTAATAACTATGGGTATCTATTGGGTTTGGGTCTGGGTAGAGTAATGCCCGCCCATCGACAGGCCTGTATGCTGTATGCAGCTCACCTTGCGGGATTGGGCTTGGGCCTGCAAGGTTAGTAGGATAGATCATGTTATGGGCTTAATACTTGAGCCAGTAAGGTTTGACCTAGGCCTGTCAATAGGTGAAAATTGCATAAATACAGACCCATTGTAATGGGCCTAAACCACTCTTTAAATTAATATGATTGGGTCTCGGTCTGGGCCCAGACCCGCTTTTACCCATTTTTACCCATCCTTATCCCATCCAAATCCAAGTCTTTTGTTATCCATCCCCTCTACCCGAGTCCCCACCACATCAGAACACCACAACTCCAAAGTTCCAAACACGCTGCTGCCATCGCCTCTGCTGCCACCTTTACCGCTAACGTTGCCTCTGCCGTCTCGCCGCTGAAGCGGCCTTCACCGTCCCACCGCTGAAGTGCCTCTGTCGTCCCGCCGCTAAAATCGCCTCTGTCATCCCGCTGCTCCGCCACCGAAGCCGCCTCTGCATGCCCCTCTCAAGAAAGAAGTGTGTCACACTAAGAAAAATCCTGAACCACCGGAAGCCTCTTCATCATCTTCTTCTCCCTCAATTTCCTAAGCTAATTGTGCTCCTCCTTAGACCCAATCCCCAGCAGGCGCCACCAGATCTTGGGGGACGAGGGAGGAGGTGAGGACGAACTTGATGGCGTAGCGCGAGATTTTCAATAGTTTGTCGATGTCGTTACGCTTGGCCAAGTAGATTTCGAGGTGGGTCAATAAATCCTCTGGTTTTTTTAGGTGGGCTTCATCGGAGCAATGGGGTCCTAGGGTTTGGGATCAGGGGTTGCAGACTTGGAATCCATGGATTGTAAAATAAGAAATAATCAAATTATGATGGCCAAATGAGGAGGAGCAGAGGGTATATTTAAATTTAATCAAAAGGGCGCTTGATTCTTGGCGTGCCTTTTTTTTTTTTTTTCGAGAACATGTTTCTTGGAATTTCGCATGTTTTGCTCAGTGATAAATTTAGAAGTAAGACAGTAATATGGTACATGTAATATTGTATTCAAGATAGTATATAATTGACTTTTTATTTGCTTGGTCATTTTTTTTTTTAAAAAAAAAGAAGCAACGGGTCTGGGTCGGACTTGACCCGAAAAGTTCAGGTCTTCAGACCCATTGGTCTTGGGACCCATGGGCCTTAACTTGAGTTCAATGAATTGGATAGATCCTAGATAGAATTTTTTTAATTGGGCCTCCTTTGGGTCTAGGCCATGTAGGGTCTCACCTACCCATTGACAAGCCTACTCTGACCTACTGGGCTGCTGGGTGGGGCCCCACTTTCTTATTTTTTCGCTTTGAGGAAAAATATTTGAGAGGGCATCATCACTCTTCCCCCACTTTAGGAATGCGAGACTTGTTGTCAAACTATTGGAATTTCACACTTTAGAGATTGAGCTCGTTAATGATCTTTTCCATGGTGTCTAGAGAAACCTGCTTTGAACATGACTTGGAGTAGGAAGAAACAGTCCCGCAAAAGAAAAGATTTTTCCATCGGTGCTCATCTAGCAAGAAAAGTTATTCTGGGCTGCTTTAATTTGTTGTGCTACCAAAGGAGAGTTTGTTGGCTAGAAAGAGCTCAAACACGTACTAGGATTTGGGGGGATCCGTGCATATCTGCAAAAAGGCAAGTGATAATTGCAATAAATAAAGAAAGGAGACAGACCTAGCGGTGCACGGAAGGCACACACTCAGTGATTGAAGGCGTGGCGACAAGTAGAAGAGAGGGGCATCGAGTCCTGCGCAAATGGGACCACGGTTGTCCTCATATTTAAGACATCTTTACCTTTTACAGTTCACACGCTTACCATACTTAGGTAAGTCTTCTCGTCACCCTTTTCTTCTCTATGTGAAAAATAGTTTCTCACAAAAAAAATTTCTTCAGAATTTCCTTTGTAGGTTCCAAGTTATAGGGCTTTTTTCGATGTTTCTTGGTCATTCACCATCTACGCTATGTAAGATCCACCTGTTTCATTTTTCCTGTTTCTTTCTCTCTTTTTTTTTTTGTATTTTTTAAAAAACATGTCGACTAGTAGTATCAATGAGAGGGTTCAAGAGGTGATGGTCGATTTGGTGGACTTCTCTAGTTTAATATTTGTTCCAGAAGCCCATGGATATCTAATTGATCTGCAATGAACAAGGCTGAACACCCTCACATGGACTTAATGCTCATCACTATTTAAGGGTTAAAATTCACTCAAGCTAAAGAGTGTCACTTCCTTAGGCTTGCTAGTGAATTGAATCTCCACCACTAGTAAAAATGTAATTAATGCAAAAATCAAAAAAGTCTTTTCACAACTATAATTGGGGTTGGGTCAAAGTATGCCAAAGAAAAGGTGAAACTTGTAGTTTATCAATCAAAATGAACAATGTCAACTTAGACACACAATTTTGTTTTATTAATTATTTTTTCTTCTTTTTCTTCTGATTTCCATACGGGGATTCAGTTTGGTAACAATATTTCCTTTCCCCACTACGCAGTTGAGTCACTACCTTCACTTCATTACGTAATGCATATCAAACTTTTAGGCAACCAAACCAATATCATCTTTTTAAATGGATTTAAATAACACTTCGGGCATGCTTACTTCCAATTATTAAGTTGAATATCCCAGGATATCCAGCCCATGATCACCCTTTAGGCGTACATCCAATGACTTGATTTGATATCCCATAAACTCCCACCAAATCTTTTGTTTAGTTCGACTTGGCTAACCCGCTTCTCATCCTATAGGGCCATGATCTATGGGGAGTTCCATATGTTTTGCATCCCACCTGAGCTAGTGGGATTTGAAATCCCAATAGTGCACATAATTGGTGTTGTTCCAAAAAAACAACAGTGTATATTTTAGGTATTTTAGTTATGGGATTTTGGATATTAGCTACTCTAAAAGCAAAGGTATTCTCCACAGAACAATGCAATGCCTGCAAAAACGACATAGTGGTAGGGCCAAGTTGGGAGGGTTCCCAGCAAAGGCTCTCCTATGTTCAAATCAGTGATCGGAGTTGATTCTCAAAGAAAGAATGAAATAGTAGTGCAACCAAAGTTGTACCTGATTGGGGGAGAGCCATTATTTATATTTCCTAGTCTAATTGTACATTTCACGTGCGCCCTTGATCTGGAATAAGATCTACGGGCTACAGTGGTCCGTACATATTGGTAATTTATAGTGTCAAATTGGTATAGTCGAGACCTTGAGTACTCAATCTAGGCGAAGCCGATATGAAGGTCTCTAGGAGGACCTTACTGAGAAGATTGTGGATGGTCTCTTTTTAGAGTCCTTGATAAGATATTCTTTTATATGAATTACTGTAGCTTCTGAAGGTCTTTGAGGACTTGACATACATATTCTCACATCTGAAGTCCCCCACTTATTTAAGTTGTGTAAGATACAAAGCTTGATATGTAGTTAATGGGATACCTTTGGGCTTGGTGGAATTTCCGGATCGGTAAGTCGATGACATCATCAAAACTTTGAAATCAAAATTTGTCTTGCAGTATATTCACATATCACGCCTCAACGTTTGCTAGTTACTAATAACCGCAACAGTTTCCTAACCAATAGAAATCGACATGTTTTTTCGATTCTTGTGGCTCTTATAAAGGTTTAAATGTGAACAACCTGTCTTAAAGAAGACTCTTCGCCTTCTCTGCCGATTCTCCCTAACCAGGTTCGGGGCTTTTTTCCATATTTCTGTTGATTTCATTAGGTCACCTCTGTTTCCATGGCTTTTGGAGGTGAATCATGAGAGAGAAATTTAAGTGAGGCCCTCGTAGGATTAGAAGAGGTTCCACTAATTCTGGATGTGCTTTTTACGACCAAATAATGCCCTTGTGTTCGTAGGAGATGATCCTAAAATCATTAGTCTAAGGCACGAAAACTCAAATTTATTTCCTGAAGGAACCATGGAGATTGACTGTCCTTGCTTGTGTCTCCTCAACAATAACTGAGAATAAACTTGAAACACTTAGGTCGAAATTCTTCATACGAACTTCTTCGTCCATGTCCAGATGATAGAATCCATCTACCCTTTATTAGGAGTCAAGCGCTGTTTATAGCTGATTTCAAGCGGGTTCGAGGTTTCCCCTACATCCATTAATTGAAGACATACTGAGGAATCTGGATATATGCATCACCAAATTAACTCCCTGTTCTTTTGGCACCAAATCTTGTTTTGTGATGCTCATGGCCTGTTTCGGAAGAGAGCCTACCTTCAATAACTTTAGTTCACTACACAAACTTAACAATAGTATTGGGGATAAAGGTATGTACTAGCTTACTAGAAAGAGAGCTTATAAGTTAGGGAAAAACAATAAGATCTCATATACCAAGGGCGTGTTTACTTTCTGCTACTGAATAATCCAGTGAAGTAGTAGGCCCATACTATTTGTTGGAGTATGTTGTATTAATTTGTCCAACATGAGCATTTACTATCACCACTTGTTGTTGGCATTTATCCAGGAAGATGTTTAGTATAGTGTTTACTAGTATGGATTACAAGATGAATTACATTGTAAATTACGTTTGTGAACTTCAATTAATGAAGGTCACCCGATTCTCTCTAAGTGTGCCTTCTTATCATTGAATTGGAACCAGAGTGTTTTACGGCCAAAGCTCAAATTTGCTCCATAGTGTGTGTCTATCTCCATCACCATCGGTTCAACTTTCATCCGTGTGTCGAAGCTGCTGGACACGCTGATGGCAAGATGTATGGGTGTCCACTTTTTGTGCCGTGGTTGATTTGCATTCAACATTTGAAGGAGAGTTGGGGAATAAATGGCAAGACAACCATTGGAATTGATTTAAGTTGTTCGTGGAGACAACAAATGCATTTCATCCTTCGACCTTGTTATAGAGGTCGAACGCTCAGGCGTAGAACATATCAACTGGAAATTCTCCTAGTTTGCGTTCCAGAGGAGCTGCTGTTAAGGATGTTGATTCCCTATAATTTATGCTGGTGCCACAGTCGGGCACGGTTTAGCTCGATTAATTTTTTTTGTAGCTAAGTGTCTTTTGTATTATGACTTTTGTATTTGTTATGAAAACGTAATTAAGCAATTTTGAAATAAAATCGTCATTACGCTATTCCAAAGATTAATTAGGTTCAAATGCGCCTTTTGGTTACAACTTCATGAAGACAGAAAACCAGTCTAAATCCAACTGCCCGCGTTAAAATGTGTTTGAGAATTAAACATGCAATCACAGGTAAGCCATGGATGTGATTTCTCATTTAATTGATTTGATGACGGTGGTTGGCATGTTAAATGCCTCCCTTAAATGCCTCCAAGCGCATATGTATGTGTAGAGAGATGTAGGAAAGATTGTTGCAGCAAAACCATCATCACCATTTGGATACGTATCTCGCATTTACTAGGGTGGACTCGCGATCTACTTTAGATACCCTCTCTGACGCATGATCCCATTGACGCGGCCCTTCACCAACCTGGTTATCGCTTCATTTAATCCACATTCCCCTTTCTCTCCTGGCGTCTGAACATATTTGCTGTATGAACAAATAGAGCTTCGTACTACCGTCTTTCCCCACACTCGAATGCCCCGCTTCCATTCTGTTGATTTGTCCCTTTTTCAAACATTCACCCATCTTCCTTTCTCTATAATTGCAATGTGGTCTGACGGCTTCTATTACCAGGAACAGATGTTCTACAACAGTCGCTGGACCAAAGAAGTTGAGAAAACGTTCGTGGACTCGTTGGTCACACATGCACAAACGGGTTTTCTTTAGGCCCGAGCGTCCTAACATCCATGCAGTCATGTGCGCCCTCTATGATGTCAACAAAAAATACAAGACCAGGATCACCTATGAGTAGGCACAAACCAAGGGGGCTTCACTGAGGGAAAGATATAAACTTTTCCATTGGGTTGTGAACTCAGAAGGAGTGACCTGAAATAACAAGCTTGGTTTTGTGACTGCCCCTGACCACGTTTGGAGGAGACTTCGTCGGGTAATTTTTTGGTTTTATTATCTTTTTGGCTGGAAACATTTTTTACATGCATTAAGGTAATGGCTGACACTTAGGTTTTCTTATTTGACGACACAGCAAAACAGGAAGGCAAGATGTTACATAAACTCTTACGGAGATCTTTGGCCCCAATTGTGTGTGTTGTTTGAACGCCCTAACAACCCTGCGGACGATGTGATCTAGGCGGATCGTTTTGACCTCAACGTCCCTGCGCGTGATGTGGGTTGGGTTGAGGCTCCTCAGCATCATGAGGGACAAGCTACCTTCCCTGCTGAGGGAAATGCTGCTATCCCTACTGAGGGAAATGATGCTGTACCGGCTGAGGAAAATGCCGGAGGTCCTGCTAAGGGTGATGCTGCACTTCCCGCTGATCCTGTTGTTACTCTGTCTGGAGAATGTTCTGCCTGTGTCCCCACCTAGCCAGAAATCTGCCGAGGCCACAAGCTCTATTGCCTCAAGCTTAACCCCGTTGAAGAAGGAAACTTAAGCACCTGCGTGCATGTGGTTGCACAAAGGTTGATAACTTCATGTTACCTACCTATGTTTGCATGTGGGTCTGTTGCAGTTGTGTCTATCTACGATCATCTGTCTAGTTTGTTAGTAATGTCCCGTTTCAGTTTTAGGGTTCATGGTTTACCATGTCTACTGTACCCAGTAGTTAGGGTTTTTTTCTTTTGTTTCATTGTATGTGTGAATCCTGTATACAGGAGCCCCAATTTTCAGTTTAGGTTACGTAGGGGTCGGCATTAGTGTGTTGGGGTGCTTTTTTGTCATATGTATGTTTTCTGTCCACATGCAGGTTATAATATATATCGTTTTTAAGTTAAAATAATTACCTTCATAATTAATTAGCATCTTAATGGCATAAAAGTGATGTGAGGCACTATCGAAATGAAAGAAAGATTATGTGCCGAATATGGATTTATGGCTTGCGGGAAATTTAAATTAACTCAAACCACTACCATAATAAAATTTGGACAGTATTTAACCAATAATTCTATTTATTAAAACTTACAAAGCATGTTAAAATGAAATATGACATTCCAGTCACACTGTTACAATGTATAGAGCATTGCGGAAGGAAGAATAAGTCAGTTTGAGCCTGCCAGTTTGCATAACATTCCTCCTTAGATGAATTTGGCGCCCCATTTTTTAACTGCTCAAACGCTTCGTTAGTGGTGTGAAAACCCTAAAATTTTTTGACGACGATGGGACAACACTTGCAGACGAAATGATGCGTTTTCTTGGAAGAAATGCAGACCTTTAATTCCCCCTTAAGTAATGGATAACCCCATTACTTAACAGTGGACATTTCGGGCGAAAACTTCCGTCCTTCCGCTAACCCTACCCATCTACCCTCTCTCACTAAACTCTTCACATTCTCGCCGAATGCACACCCTATCTCAAGCTCTCCAAATTCTCTCCCCATGGGCAACAAACGGCGCGCCCTCCTCAACGGCAGTACTTCTACAAGGGAAAATGGACCCACCGCGTCGACATTTCCTTCATCGATTGCTTGGCGTGGATGGTCGAACGAGGGCTCAAACAATTATCTTATTCCTCCCAAGATTTAGAACAGTTCAATTTTCAATGGATCTCGTCAATCACGTCTTTCGTAGGAAATACACTCTTAAATTCCTTGCCCACAAGCTAGAGTTCTGTCACCTCCGCTATTCAACTTTCAAGACCATTTTGGCACAACCCGACTTCGACTGGAACCCAGAAACCAACCGATTGCTCGCATCGAAGGAAGCATGGGATCGCATCTTCAGGGTAAGACATACATATTTTAAAAAATTTCGTAAATGCTTTGATATATCCTTAAATAAAGATATGAGAACGGTTGATTTCAAAATTCTAAATACCTACGTTGACTTAGAAAAATTTATTTGCAAAAGCTTACTGGTGGCGCGGGGAGCCGAAGTGGGGGTCGATGCGTGCAATATTCGAGGAGCCTACACCACAGGCGGCAGTATTCCCACAAACGGTAATGTTGGAGGTTGGACCCTCAACGGCGGGACTGAAAGATGATGCTGGGTCATCCAATGGTGTTAGGAGTACGAGTGGTGGTCCACTGTGGAACCGGGATGAACTGAGAAAAGGAACTGCATTTTGGTGGACACCTCTGATGAGGATTGATGGTTAGTTTTTAGTACTGGTGGGGTAGTATCTCTTTTTGTGGCTGAAGATGTCTATGGTAAAACAAACTTGGGGGTTGATGGACTCTATTATTAAGGCTGAAGATGTTTTAGTTGATTTTATGTTTAAGTTTATATCTTTATGTTTTGCCTTAGCTAGTTGGGACTCTGAATTGGATACTTTCAAAGCATATGTTTAAGTATTTTGCTTGATGTTTTCCTTCTGGTTATTGTGAACCTATAATATTTTTGGTTGTGAAGTAGTCACGTTCTTTTTCCATCTGAGGGGAGAAATGGCATGTTATATATGCAGAGAGAAATAAAATGTATTTTCATTTTAAGATTGTGTTGTTCTGTAGTAGTAAACGTCTTAGTGTGCATCAAACTATATCTGAACACCCACAACATGGGTTAGCTTTCTAGGAAATATAAAAACAAACCCTCCACAGCATTGAAATAACATTAAAATGTCTTAAATCATTCCAAATGCTCAATACACCCATTAAACCTAACATCATTTCCTTCACTCGACCGCTAAGCATGAGGCGCACCCATTTCTCCCTTGAGTCATGAGAAAGGGAGAAGAACAATTCCATATCCTTGGGACAGTTCACTAGACGGGTGACGGCCATTAGGTGCTCGTTCTCGTCAAAATCGGGTAATTCGCGAACAGCCTCAACCACTTTGGCACGAACATCAGGGTCACCGAATTCTCCCTCAAGGACCCTTGCTAGCTTCCCCATCCTTGTATTAGCAGTTTCACAGAATGTGCTGACCATGTTTACTAGCTGAAGTAGATCGGATAGTGGATCTTGAGCCCTACGCTTGCGCGAAGCACCATTGGATCTTTTCGTTGTACTTGACGAATGAGCAGGGGGATCAACAGTCATGTTATAAGACAACGGTACATCTTCGTCCACTCCCAAACATTGTGTTTCTGGGTTCCACTCCGCATTTGCGGCCATTGCAGTCGTCCACTTGCTCTGTCGTTTGTTCTTGAATGTTGGCCTCCTCCCTATGCACATCTGTCCCGCCATCACCATTGGTGCCATCTTTCCCAAAAATCTCACGCCAAGCAGCAAAGTGTGGCCAAGATTTATATCATATCGTTTTAACAGATGGATCAATCTGCATACCACAACCAAGTGAAGTAAGCCACAAACCACAACGCCACCCTTAGTCAGACAGAAATTTATATACATACAATGAATGTGTTACCTTCAAGTAACTCTCCCATACGTCCTTATCCTTCTCATCAATAGTGACCATGCACTTTGTTTCATCCCATCCAAAGCCACTTTTGCCCATCATACCAATAAGAGAGGAATATTGCCTCTTCCATACCTGAATTTTCGAGGTGATGTGTGGTTCGACCTTAATGTTGCAGTTTGGTATAGCACGTGCTAAGTAGGTCTCAAGTTGTGCAAGGTACCCATTACGGGAGCCATTGTCACACTTCCATCCGCTCGCCACGATTGACTTGAGGGTATTGACGAGGACCTCCTCCTTGTGTGGGGACCATGTCCGCCTTACTGCACCCATTTCCTTATTAGACGGCCGCCTTCGATATCGACTTGAACCTTCCTCGTCGTTGCACTCCATTACTACAAAGAAAGTCAAAAGGGTTACATTCATCCCAACCAACTTTGGTGTGAATACAGGTAAAATTGACACCCATAGGCTAAATACAACGCTAAAAAATTAAAAAAATTACATAGAGTATCCAGCATAGTCACAGCATTTGCTTAACCTCAAATTACAAGGCACGAATCAGCATTAATAAAGACGGTCATTAAAAATGTTTTCTTCTTTAAATAATAAAATCCCAAGTTAGCTTCTCGGAACCTAACACATCAATACACATTCACTAATTCCTTGCTGCATTTTGACACCATTCATGATACGTCGACCTAGCCAACTCATCCCTCCAGCTCGACCAACCAGGACTAATATCTATAGTTGAAATGTGATCTATGTTTTGGTCATTGATGGTTTCTTCCCCATCCTCAACCTCAAGCTCGAGAGGATCGGTCGGCATCTCACAACGGATGTAGTTATGTAGGAGACAATATGCTAGAATGATCCTGTTTTGGATCTTGATCGGATAGAATGAAGGGCTTCTCAATATACCCCAGCGTACTTTCAATAGTCCAAATGCTCTCTCGATTACATTCCGGGCAAATGAGTGCCTAAGATTGAAAAGCTCCTCGACAGTCTACGGCCCCACCTGATCCTCGATCCCACTCACGAAGCTGATAATGCGCGCCCCGATAAGGCGTTAGGAAATCTTCTGCATTCGAATACCTATTGTCGCACAAGTAATAGTTATCTGATTCAAGCTCAATATTAAAATACCACACCAACCACTAAGTAACAACAATAGCTGCGAGATCAAGAAAAATATATATAATCAACAATTGCAATTGTTACCTAAGGGTACTCTGAGGCCATTGGGACGTGTAACAGCATCCCTAAGGACCCTCCCGTTAGCCGCACTACTTTCCCAGTCGGTAAATACGTAAATGAATTGCATGTTGGGGTTGCATACACCAAGCACATTCGCTGCAATATGGCCTTTGCGCGTGCGGTACCGACCATTATCTTGTTCAGGAACGCTGACGTGAATGAATGTGCCATCTAATGCACCTAGGCACCCCTGTTGCATTACATATTAATTAAAATTTCTGGATAATCGGCCACAAACATTGGTAAAGATAGAAATGTGTTACATGGAAAGAGTTTGTTGAAAGTAATGATTTCATCCTTTAATGTTCATATTTTTCAAGCAAATCCAAAAAGCCAAGCATGAAATATTTCTAGGAAAAATGAAAGGTTTTGTGTGTGTTCCAAGAAATTTCATTTGTTGATTCTGTCGAACTCCACTAATCAAAAAGGGATCAATCCAAAAGGCAAAATTCTTGCCGATTGAATTATATCGAGAAATCTAGTTCTTCTCTTACTACAAGACTGGATTTTTCACAGGAATTCAACTCAATTCAAGACTATAATGTACAATTTGTCGGCAAATTTCATTAACACACAACAAAAAAAATCAGAATTTCAATTCTATTAAACTGCTCAATTAGCCCACAGAAGCACTTAACAGAAACACCATTCTTCCTACATCTGAATCCATTAAAGTTCTAACTTCCAACACTAACCTAAGAAACAAGACTATTACAAAGGCAATACAAATAAAAGAACCCAAAAAACACCCAACTTTTAAATAAATTAGAACACAAAAATAAAGCATAATTTCAGCAAAACACAACCAAAAACACCAACCCATTTGGATTAAACACCAAAACAACCCAAAAAAAGGCCACAAATTCTTGTTTCATCCATTCAATAACATTAGAGATCTCGCTCACCTCCTTAAAACCCTTTTTGCATGTGTAGCATTTGCAGTCACAGAAGATAGAGAAGAACACAGCTCTGCGTTGTGTGTGCAACGGACGGCGGCGGTGGCCTCTGAAAAAATTAACAAAAATTGAAAAAAATAGAAGAAATAAAAGAGGAGAAAGAGAAGAGAAGAAAGGAGGATAAAATACCTCACGGCAGGCGGCGGCGGCAGGCGGCGGCGGCAGGCGGGCGGCTGAAGAGAGAAAAGGAGGAGGGGGGGGGAGAAATTTTGTGTTGAAATGAGGAAGGGGGAGGGGGAGAAGGGGGAAAAGAGGGAGGTAAAAGGGGGGAAAAATTAGAATATGAAAATAGAGGAGGGAAAGGGGAGGAAAATTAGGGTGTGAAAATGGGGAGGGAAAGTGTATAGTAAAAAGTTAAATTATTTTTAAAATTAATAATTTCATTTAAAATTAAATGAGATATACTATTCAATTAGTAAATCAAAAAAAATAATTTTAAATTAAAAATTATTTTTAAAATTAAATGGGATAAATGATTTAAGATATATTTTTAATTAATAAATGAAATAAAATATTTTTATAATTAATAAATGGGATAAAGGATTTAAGATATATTTTTAATTTATAAATGAAATATAATATTTTATAATTAATAAATATTTTTAAAATGATATGTGATAAATGATTTAAGATATACTCGTCAATTGGTAAATGAAATAAAATATCATGACCAGGAATAATCAAAGACAAAAACATATACTTAGATTTCATACACATCCCAGGAAGAAGGTTGTATGGTATAACGATAACTGGCCAACAAGAATATGATTTGTCATATTGTCCATGAGGGGCAAAACCATCAGCACAAAGGCCAAGACGAACATTGCGGGGTTCTGAAGCAAAATCTGGATGTGTCTCATTGAAATGTTTCCACGCCTCTGCATCAGATGGATGACACATAACCCCACTTTCTATCTCATGAGTGGCATGCCAACTCATGTGCTCAGCTGTTGTATTGGAAACATACAACCTCTGCAATCGGGGAGTTAACGGCAAATACCGAACGAGATACAGGACCAGCTGCATCAAACACCATCCTCTGATTCCAATTCAATTGCTCATAGTTATTACAATTTGTCGTTTGATCTACAGAGTTTTCAGCTGAAATTGAATGCTCATAATCCATCTATATAGGCTCACCATGAGATGTCCAATTGTAGTAATATTTCCTAAAACCTTTCTTATAAAGGTCGCATGTCACCTCCTCCGTAAATTTGTACTTACGATTTTTACATACACTACATGGACAACGAATTTTCTCCCCATCCATAAAATCATGTTGTGTTTTTGTCCAATCTAAAAACTCAGCGACCCATCTATAAATTCTTTTGTAAGATAACTCATACATCTATTTTCTCAATTCTCTCAACATATCTTGTTCTAAAATCAACAAATATTATACATATTCATTAACACACATACATACATAAAAAAAAACTAAAAATTCCAAGAATAAAATGAATATATATAAATAAACTAGTAAAAAGTTTGTACTAACCTTAATGTAAGTCAGCTAAATGTCCAAATGTGTGACTCGTTGCATTAACGTGATCATTAACGGTCTAATGCAAAGATTAATTAAAAATCGATTGTGTGGATGGAAGAAGAGAAGAGGAAGAAATTGTTGGATGATTATAAAAATATGTGAATGAGGGTTTTCTTATATATATTACGAATTTTGCAACGAAATGATATTACCGTTGCAAAATCCGTTGCAAAACATATAGAATTTTAAAATAGTGGGTTACAACTATCACAAACATATTGTAATGGACAAATCCGTTGTAAAAAATGTTGCAAATTCAACAACTCAATAATTAATGCTTACAGCTGTATGTACGGAAGTCGTTGCAACTCCGTTGTAAAATTGTCGGCAAGTTTTGCAACGGACAATGTGCCGTCTCTAAATCCGTTGCAAATCACAATATTCAAATTGCAACGACACGGGTTCGTTACAAATTTCGTTGCACATTTTTTGCAACGGATTTAACTAGAATCTTCGTTGCAAAGTATGCAACGAAACACGTCCGTTGCAAAAACCATTGGAAGTTTGCAACGGAATGTGTCGTTGCAACATTTTGCCACGACTTTTGCAATGACTTATGTTGAATGTGGGACATCTTAAAGTTGACCAAATTTTGCAACGGAATTTTGCCATGGATAGTCCGTTGCAAAATATCATTGTTAATTTGCAACGGAAGTTGCAACGAAAATGTAAAAAAAAATCAGAATCTGTTGCAAAATCGTAGCAAAGGTCGTTGCAAATTTGCAGCGAATTGGTCCGTTGCAAAAATGTCCGTTGTTATAGCCCTGTTTTTTTGTAGTGTAATGCTCAGTATGATCATTAACAGTGCAATATATAATGTTACCTTGAACCATCGCCATTTGGGGCCAGTGCAATCATAGGGTACGGGCGTAGACCGTGCAAGGCGGAGAGGATGCAAAAGGATCACCGCATTTAGAACAGCGTGGAAGTGCTTACTAATGGTTCTCCCCGATCGTATGAAATAATGTTTCACAATACAATTCTTTTTGTAATGTGCTATCACACTAAGGAATATGGCCACTTGTTCTGAGATGACGCACCTAGTCTGACTTAGACCACCGTAGTGCTCAAGAAAATAACACAAACGACCAAAAGTGTTACAGTCCATTCAGAGGTTCCTAAGGCACGTAATATCATTGTACGCCACTAACCTAGTAAGATTCTTAATCTGGACAGGTATCCTAGAATTCACTGTGTAACGGTGGGAGCGTCGGCCACTACGGCTAGTGATGGAGTTCAAATAAGTACATATATACGAAAACAATGCAAGTGAAACAACAACATCGACCATTATCTCGTGGATGGCAATCAGAGCGCATATACGGTTGACTCGCGCCATCCCAAAATTCGCACGGACTACGTAAGTCCATCAAAGTGCAATTAAAGACTACTACGTGCAAGGGAGTAATAACTCTTACCATAATTACTATGCGGCACAAGATCCATAACTAAAGATTGAGCCCATACATACACAGGTAATAATTTCACATAATATATCCTCCCTAAAGCGCAAATTTTGAATATCACCATGGAAAAACTCCAACGCTACCACCTCTTCTAACAAAAGGCCTTGGATTTCACAAATCCTAGGGTTTTCCACCGATTTAACCACGGATCTGTTAAACTTTACACTGGGCGAGATAAAATTAACATTTATCCATACCTTAATCATCAATTCCATCCAAAACAAATAAACAAAAAAAAAAATTAATGAAAACATCCAGACATTTAAGATAGAATTCCGGGGCAACACGAGAAGAGGCGTAAAAACTTAACATTGGCAAGTGCGCACCTTCAACTAAGAACACCGGTCTTCAGGCTGTCAAAAATTCAAAAAATAAAAAATAAAAAATTCTTCACATACAGGTTAAACTAACACAAATTTAGTGTGGAAGGGAAAGTAATGTTTGGTAGAAGATGAAGATAGCCGAGACTTACCTTCGATTTCTTTGCAGCAGATGTGAGAGGGACGCCCCCTTTGCTAAGCAGTCTGAATGTGGTTGTGGGAATACCTTTTACCAAATTGAGTGTGATTTATGAGCCCCAACTACTATGTCAGAGAGAATTAAATGTGGCATGTGAAATTAATGGCACCCGAGGATAAAAGTGTAATAGGCAGTGTCAAAACGGAGGACAGAAACGGAAGCAAGAAAATTGTACACCATTCAATGGGGTCCACAGATTAACAATATGTGGTGGGGGAGTTGTACTGCAATCCGAGCATTAGTAGCCAACAGTGTCGGGCCGGAGGCTTTAGTAGAGGGCTTCCGCATGACATAGTAAACAAACGACTCACACATATTATGTTGGATATATGGGTTAATACAAGGAAGTAAACATGCCCCAAGTGGAAAGAGAAATTCTTCTCTCTGAGGATTCCTGTAGACCATGCTTGGAATAACCCCGGTAAATGAAAAGTAACCAAACCTCGCCTTACTCCCAATGGTCCTCCGACTTGGGAAGTTGGAGTTGTAGAGAGTGATCTTCTTTGGGCCTCATCATTGGTTATGTGGCCATTCTTCTTCCAAGTTGTTGTGGTTGCGCACGGGGACACACTGGTGCTCAGGTGTCTGCCAAATCACCCTCTCCTATGGGCTTAGGAGTGTGTTGTGGGGCCTCTACTACAACCCATTTCCTCAACGGGCACTCCCAAGGGATTGAAGCAGGAGTCATTCCCCCTTGGACCGTGTGCATCCTTGGGCCTCTATTGGGCTTTATCAGAGCTGGACTCCTCCTTGAGTTGGGTGCATTGGTGGTATCAGTTATATTTTACTTTCGCGTTAATTTGTTCCAATATAAGATCAAAAAATATAATAATTAGTGAATACAAAATGCAAAATCTTGACTTAAAGAATTATTTTTTACTTAATAGTATCAATTAAATTTAAAAGTGAACTCCAAATAATTGGCTTAAATGATTTCATCATCAATTAAAATAATTAATGTAAAAAAATTTAAAAAATATAGTTATATATACTAATTATTCAATGATAGAAATATAAATAAGTTATGAACTCAATATTCTTTCTTTTAGCTAATAAGTGATAAATTCACCTCCAAATTTACTCCCTCTCACTTATTGTCCATTTACACAAAGCACCCATTACCTTTTGAAAAATTACAGAAACCACCCCAGGCAGCATTTAAAACTACCCTTATTGACTTGGTCAAACTGAAGTATAAATTTTAAAGGACAAAAATGCCCTTATGGGTGTTTTTGTAATTACCAAAAGGTAGAGGGGTGTTAATGTGATGTTTATGAGGATGAGTAATATGACCCCATATATTTTTTTATTATTTATATAAAACTTAAATTTAAATTTAAATTATTTTATTAATTTTTTTAATTGAATCTTTATATAAAATTATAATTTTTAATAATTAAAATATTAATTTATTCAATTAATATATATTTATAAAATTAGCTACTAGATTATAAGTTTAAATTAAAAAATTATCATACTTGAATAAATTATATGAAATTATTAAAATTAAAAAATTATTTATCCTCTATATTTATTTATAACTAAATTTTATTAAAATTAATATATTATAATTCAAACTAATTTATGATTTATATATAGATCATATCAGAATTAGTAAAATAAATAATTTATATATTAAAAAGATATTTTAAATTATTAATTTTTAAAAAAAAATTATCCCTCACCCTCACCCCCGCCCCGCTTGCACCCTCCTCGTCGCCTCCCTGCATACGCCCAAGCCCTCTTCTGCTTTCGTCCGCCTTTGTTGTCGCCCTCCTCCGCCTTCATCCGCTATCTAAATATGTATATATATATATTTTATATATGTATGAATATATATATACATATATGTATAATTTATTAATTATATTTAGACACAAATAATCATAGTGGATAAATAATCTTTTAATTTAAGAATCTAATAATTTATACAAGTGTGACAATTTTAATTTAAATGTATAGCCTAGTAACTAATTTTTAGTAATATATTAATTGAATTAATATTTGAATTATTAAAAGGTGTAATTTATGTAAAGATTAACTAAAAAAAGTTAATAAAATAATTTAAACTTAAATTTAAGTTTGATATCAATAATATAAAAAAATATATGGGGTCATATTACTGATCCTCATAAATATTATATTGACACCCCTTTACCTTTTGGTAATTATAGAAGCACCCCTGAGGGTAACTCTGTCATTCAAAATTTATATTAAAGTTTGACCAAGTCAATATGGATATTTTTGGATTTTAAAGGCTGTGAGGGATGATTTTGTAATTTTTCAAAAGACATGGGTGATTTGTGTAAATGAATAATAGATGAAGGAATGTAAATGTAATTATCCCAATATATTTTCAATATGTGCAGTTCATGTCATACTTCCTATTTCTAAAAAAATTGGAGACCACACATGCATTTTACTTAATTCAAGATTATACAAGATAATTAACATACATAAACACATGAACAACAAAGGGCTTCAATTATCACTTGGATAACATTGCACCTCCTCCAACATCAGCTCAGCCAAAACGGGCTAATCGCAATTTCTTGACGTTGCGAATTCGATGTAGCTGATTGTAATTAACAACCAAAAAGTTAAATTTTGAAGGTCAATTAATAGAGAGAGTATGTGTGTGTTGATAAGATTTAAGATACTTAGAGGGTGTTTGGTTAAACTTATAAGCTCTTTAAAACATTTTATAAGATGTTTGAGAGCTTATAAGCTCTAAAAATCATTTAGCAATTTTTTCTTTAAAGTGCTTATAAGATCTCAAAATAAGATATTTTTTATTTTATTAGCTCTTTAAAAAATGTTAACATCCTCCAACTTTTTTTCATAAAATCCTATAAGCTTTATAAAATTAATGTATAATTAGACAAAAATATCCTCATTTACACAGACACTTTCTGTCTCACACATGACACACCCACACACACATACTCTCTCTCTCTCTCTCTCTCTCTCTCTCTCTCTCTCTCTCCACACACACACTCTCACACACACAAATACACTTTCTCTCTCTTAAGATTTTTAAAAAAGTTATTGGTATTTAATTTTTCTTGCAATTGAAAAAGATAAAATGCTTCAATACTTAATAAATTATTATGTATTAAACAAAAATAAGATTGTTGTTGATATTATATTTATTGAAAAAATATAAACTAATGACATTAAAAATTATGCGACTAGAAAATAGTCATTTCGTTAATAACGAGAATATCAATTGTATATCAATGTCATAATATTCGACTAACATTAATGTACATATATATTATTTTTATTAAAAAAATTAGGTAATAATTATTATCAGTTTCTTACTTTTTAAAAAATATTATCTATTAGATTTTTTATTTGAAGTTAAACTAATGTATACTATCTATGAAAGTATTTTTAAAATATTAAAATACAAAATATGTCAAGAAGTGACAACTTATTTGATTCTAATAGTAACATGTCTTTTTTTATCATGTACAATAAAAAGACCTTATTATGCAAACACCATAATATCTTATAAGATGCAAATACATCTTATAAGCTATAACATCTTATATTATCCAAACACTTTAACAACTTATTTTTAAAATAAGATCCAACATCTTATAAGCTCTTAAAACATCTTATAAGATGTAGGAGCTTATAAGATGTAAAAAAGCTTAGCCAAACACCCTCTTAGACTCAAATGAGAGGAGGCATTCTATATATAGATATATTTTTTATGGGTTTAATGTAATTTATTCTCATGTAACATTGTAAATTAGCAAATTATCCCCCTATTAAAAGAGTAGCAATTTACCCCTTCTGTGTTTTGCAAAATGAAGCAATTTACCTCCCTAGGCAGGGAGGTAAGTTACTTGCCTATGTTTTTATTTTTTTGTAGGGGGTAATTTGCTTATTTACAGTATCATAGGGGGTTGTTTGCATTTTTTCCTATTTTTTATGGAAATAGCAACAGATTTGGAACTGTAAAAATATACCGACTGAAATGGCAACGACACTTTCAAGGGATTTTTCAAAGGTCTAACACATCAGAACTCTGACGGATTTGGCGACGAAACTTCACAAAACAAACGTTGTATTTTTTACGGAAGCAAAGCCGTCGAAAACCCCATCTCAGAGTTTGTTCGCAATGACGATCACGATCAAACTGTGGAAAAGTTGTTGCTATTTCTAACTATTGTTATGACGGACTTCCAACGGATGAATATGACAAACGTCATCCATTCGAAAAACACAAAAATCGTCGCATAGTCCGTCAAAAATTTCCAACAACATATATCTGTTGGAAAATCCGTAGGAAAAATTGGACGAAATCCATTTTGCCACATCTTTTCTAATGGAATACGATAGACATTTTTCCTGCGAAACTCGTGCCAAATTTTCAATGAATTTGCTGACGGATGTTCGTTTGCTTATTTTTTGTTGGGTAATTAAAATCATCTTTTTTGAGGTTTGACATAATTACAAGTAACTCGTTTTTGAAAAAAATACAAATAGCCCCCTGAGGTTTATAATTTTTAACCAAAGGACTGAAATTGACCATTTTGTACTTAAACTTTTTATTAAAACTGTAGAAAAATCAGTCGAGGCAAATTGCATTACTGCTCCCCTGTGTAAAAAATTTTAAAAAATCCTCATTACGCATTGTAGTCCAAAATAATTTCAAAAATTAATTAAAAAAATAATCCAGTGCCTAAGTACATTTTGATCAGTTCAACTATAAAAATGGATGGAAATGAGCTATTTGTTAGACGGTTACAAACTTCAGGAGAATATTTGTAATTTCTCAAACAACGGGGGTATTTGTAAGTATGTCAAACTTAGGGAAGGTAGCTGTAATTTATCATTTTTTTGTTATAATTTTCCAACGAATTTAGCAATGGAGTTGCGGTACAAGGTGTGATCTATCCAAAAGTCGTTGGAAAATTCATCAATAATAATGGTGTTGGAAACATCCGAGCTATTACAGTGTTTTTTTTTTTTTTTTTCTTATTTCTAGTGAGTTATATAAATCTCTCATACATATATTGTGGATCAAAAGAAAGCAAAAATATCTCTTTTAAACTTTGTTATATATTTTTTTCATATAAAGAACATGAGTTAGTTCCACACGACAAATTAGCATTTTCATGTGGTTTGCATGATGAATATTTCCAATAAATTTGGTTCACTTCTGAACTATCAGATGGACAAAGCAACCTATGGAGAATCATATTGCAACTAAACTAATTTTCTTTGCTCTCGTCCTGATCATCACATTTGGTAAGCCTCTCATCAATTATACACTCTTCACTCCACCCCACCAGTCATTTTCTTTTCCTCACTATCCAATTTCAAGATAAATTATTAGGGTAAATTACAGTTCCCTTAATGAGATTTGACATAATTACAAATACCTCTCGTTGTTTGAAAAATTACAAATACTTCATGAGGTTTGTAATTTTTAACCAAAGGCTTGAAATTGACTATTTTGCCATTGAATTTTTTATTAAAATTGTAGAAAAATCAGTTGAGAATTGCATTATTGCTCTTCTGTGTAAAAAAACTTAAAAAACCTCTCCATGCGCATTGTAATCCAAATTTTTTTTAAGAATTAAATAAAAAATAATTCAGTGCATAAGGGCATTTTGGTTAGTTTACCCCTAAAAATAGATAGAGATAGGTTATTTATTAAGCAATTACAACCTCAGGGGGGTATTTGTAATTTTTTAAACAAACGAGGGGATATTTGTAATTATACCAAACCTCAGGAGAGGCAGCTGTAATTTACCCTAAATTATTATGACTCCCTATACTAAAGTATCAAATTAAATACTTTATAAATCATTGAACTAAATATTTTAATAATATTTTACCATAATCAACAACAAACCATAGACACCTGCCCTTTCCCTTTGAAGGAAGTAATTGAATTTTTATTTTGGATTTAATGTATTTTTCGTCCCGTATCTTTTGTATTTTGGTATTTTAGTCCTTTATCTTTCTAGGGTAGCAAATAAATCCTGTAACTTTTTAATTTTTTGTGATTTTGGTTCTTCAGTCACCGGAGTTTGGAAATGTTGCCAGAATTTTTTTTTTTTAATTTGGGGCTTTTCTTCTCATTGGTCAATTTCTGCTAGCATGGAACAATATTTTTGTCCTGTATCTTTTATATTTTGGCATTTTAGTCCTTTATATTTCTAGGGTAGCAAATAAGTCCTATAACTTTTAATTTTTCATGATTTTGGTCCATTAAATTGACCAATAGGAAGAAAAGCCCCAAATTAAAAAAATTTCCAGCCAACACTTGTAAACTCCGGCAACGAAAGGACCAAAATCGCGAAAAATTAAAAAGTTATAGGACCTATTTGCTACCCTAGAAAAATAAAGGACTAAAACACCAAAATGCAAAAAATACAGGACGAAAATTCCATTTAATCCAAGTGAATATTATTGAAGTGATAAGAAGTATTATTATATGTATTTGTTATCTCAAACATTATTTGCAGTTGGGCCTTCCCGGAAAAAGGTAGGAGTGGCGGCGGAAGCCATGGAAGTACAACCAGGAACGACGACAGCTTCAAGCAGAAACCCAGACCGGTGTCATAGATCGTGTAACGCCGATAAAGACTGCATTGATTCTCATTGTGGCAGCAAATGTATAACTGTGGTGCACCCTAGAATCAACTCTTGTTTTGCTTGAGTGATTGGCAAACCTAAAAATTTGATAATTATCTGGTTACAGTTCTGAAATCTGTAGCCAAACAGCTGCCCCTTATATTTGCGCCATACATGCTCTATGTTCACTGATACTATACAGTGTTGTAATTCATTTATGTATGCTATAAAGAGGAAATAGCATTTTCCGTTCGTAATTTAGGGTCTTTCTTCTTTTGGTTCTATTGGTTACAAAATTCTCACTTTTGGTCCTTTAACTTTCAAAGAGTAATACCTTTGGTTTCATGACACATTTCTGTTAGATATTTAAGCCACCTGTCCGTTGAGTGTATGTGACCAAAAGTGCTACTCTTTGAAATTTATGGGATCTAGAGTGAGAATCCTATGATAAATGTGACCAAAAGTGTAAGAAGTCATAACGACCACGTGCTAAGCACGTGACATTTTTCATTAAAATCTTTAACAGAAATGTGTAATGATCCCAAAAATACTACTTTTTAGAAGTTACAAGACCAAAAGTGAAAACCTCGTAACCAATGGGACCAAAAGACCCTAAGTTATGGCTAGGGGTGGCAGACGAGTCGAGCCGGCTCGCGAGCTTCGCGAGCCGGCTCGAGTTTGAGCTCGACTCGAGCTTGAGTTTTTCGAGCTTGAGCTCAATTGTCTCTGTTTGTTAGGCTCACGAGCTTTTCCCCTTTTTTCTTTTTTTTTTTAAAAAAATTATATATATATATATATATATATGAATTTTTATATGTTTAATTTGATATTCAATACTTTATCAATTTCATACTAAAAATTGAACATATATTGCAATTATTAATCAATATCATACATTTTATTTTAGATAATAATAACTATGGTATTGGTACTTTTATTTATACATTTAAACTTTATATTTATATAAAATCAAACTTAATCAATAATTTAGTAAATTTTAATATTTTTTAAAATAATTATTTAATATGACACATATAAATTTTATGTTATATTTTAATATCTATTTATAACCTCTTATACTTTTTTAAATTAACAAGTCCTAACAATTAACTTATGATTTTTTGTATCTATTTTTGAGTTTTATATTTATATCAAAATACATAGTATATACGTTATACTATCTATAAATTTTACTTATAAATTTATGTCCAGACTTAGTAATTCCCATGAATTAATCTAAAGATGATGATGATGATGATGATGATCATAATAATAATAATAATAATAATAATAATAATAATAATAATAATGACGATGATGATGATGGTAACATGGTTGAATAATTTTATTTATTTTTATTGTTATTTATTATATATAATGAGATCAACAAGCTTACTCAACAATTTAGTAAGTTTTAATAATTTATTTAAAATAATTATTTAATATGACACATAAAATTTCTATGTTATATTTTAATATCTATTTATAACCTCTTATAGTTTTTTAAATTGACAAGTCCTAATAATTAACTTATGATTTTTTATATCTATTTGTGAGTTTTATATTTATATCAAAATACATAGTATACATTATACAATCTATAAATTTTACTTACAAATTTATGTCAAAACTTAGTGATTCCCATAAATTAATCTAAAGATAATGATGATCATGATAATAATAATAATGAATCTCTCTAATTGAGTTCTATTAATAATTTTATCTGAAAACTTATATGCAAACTCTATGCATCTGTTAATGGGAATTATTTCTCCTTTTTCAATATTGTGGCCTAGAAATCTTATCTTAGTTTGGAAGATACTCATTTTTGGTTTAGATATTACTAATCCATTTTGGATGACTAATGTTTTAAACATCTCTAAATGTTTAAAGTGATCTTCTATGTTATTAGAGAAAACTAAGATGTCATCAATATAAACAATAATAAAGTTCGAGAATTGGTTAAAAATATCATTCATGATATTCTGGAATTCTGAAGGTGCACTTTTTAGACCAAAAGGCATTACATTCCACTCATAATGGTCAAAAGGAACTGTAATCAACCCAAAAACAAAAAAAATATTTTTGTCAAGAAGCACTCGATAAAATGAAGGAAAAGCTTCAAAAATACAAGGCACTCCTAGAGAAGGAAGAAAATCAGACTCCTAGCCCTTCGAGCAAATATCACAAAGAATCAGGAGCAAAAGAGGTATCATCTCTAAAGAGCAAATGATTGAGGAATATCTTAATCAGGTCCAGAAAGACCTCAAACGAAATCTAACAGGACCGGAGTCCCCAATGGGGACCTTTTCCAAAGATGAAGAAAATAAGTATTCTTGTTTAGCAGGAGAATCACAAGACCCATTTGAAGAACCCAATCACGAAATTATTCTTGATCAATTATTTCAGGGAATCAAGACTGCTTTGAAAGCAAAGTCAAAAGTTGAGACTTCTGAATCTTCGGAAGAACAAAGAATAGATTACCACAAGAGATCCGAAGCAGAATCAGAAGAAAGTAATTTCTCCAATATAATGAAGAAATGAAAGCAGACAACACATAAATGCCGGAAGAAGACAAAGTTCGAAAATTTTGACTGAGTCAAAGACATGAACACGTGTCACATGCAGCAACACATGTCACACACACAACAGCACGTGTCATACAGGCAACATGTCTGGAAATAACTCCAGCCATTTGTCTCTAATACAGAGGACACCTGTCAATTACGGACGGACTTGAAATAATACTTTCAGATTCGACCTTTCCTATAAATACACCCTCTTGGCTCATTAGGAGCAGGCTGAAAAATACTCTTGTACATGTATATCCTCTTTTCCTCCCTCACTAAATAAAACCTTAGTTTTGTGCACGGGTTTACACTTCTGTAAGTTCTTTACTTTAAATTATTGTATTTACTTATCGTATTTATATTCCTTTTAATTTTGCTCATAGCCTAATGAAAGGCTAAATCTATACTGTTGAATTATCCATGACAACGAAGATGGCAAGGTTCTAAAAATAAAAAAATAAAAAAAAGTATTTTAAGTTAATGATAAATATACGGGGAAAATGAATGAATATGGAAAGGAGACCCTTTGGGTCGTTCCCTTAAATTATGAGTATGAAGGAAGTTTGTGTTGCCACTGCTGCCCGATTTTGCCGAGTATGGCGTTGTTTGGGCCTTTAGGTGGTGTTTTACGACTAAATCCGTACTTATTAATTTAACGGAGCGTAAAAGATTCCCAAAATTACTCTATTTCTATTCATTTAAATTCTCTTTATATATGTCACAATTAAAGATAATTCTTTATTTTTATCGCCTTTCGCCTACATGGTCGGATTTATGGAGATTTTTGTATATTTTTGCTATCTCTCGCTTTCCGCCTACATGGTCGGATTTTTAAGACGAGATTTTGTATATTCCCGATCCCTCCATGGCATTTCGCCATGGCTGGTATCGGAGCCATGTTGTTGAAGTTGTATTGGATAATTCAACAGTAATTGTTTAATATATTGCTTAATATGCAATATTTATCTGTTTCAGATACAAATACTGTTAAAAATTTCAAAAAGGAAGAATATGAAATTCCTAAGAATTTGAATCAATTAAATAAATGGACAATTCCCAAGGTAAATCCTAGATTAATTTATAATTTTGGCCGATTTGATTTTTAGAAGACTAAACAGATTGTGAAGACTAATGAAGAATCAATAGCCCTTGATAATGAAGAAAGAGTAATAAAACTTTTAGATGCTATAGATATAGGGCATTATCAAGATGAATATAAATTTTTACATATAGGACTAGTACAAATTGCCTTTAAACCCTTAACATTAGAAGGTTTGCCTGAAAGCTTTTTAGCTGCTCTTAGATTGAAAAAAATCTTTGATTGGGATAATACAGTCCAGTCTAGCTCATGGCCCAGTCTTTTTTAATGTTTATCCGAATTCACAATTATCCTTGTCGAATGCCAATATATTGGATGCTTTAACATTAAATGTTAAGAGTCATGGGTATAATTATACACCCGGATCTGAATTAATATGTGTATGTTATAGAATATATTATAAACTTCTCCATACCCTTAATCCCAACTGTAGGATACAAGATAATAAGTTTTTAGAACAAACTATATTTTTTGAAACAAATTTACATAGTTCTAGAATTAATACTAGGAGGCAAATAAAATAGAGTGAAATAGAGTTTCCAGAAAGTTGGATAATTGAGAAAGAACTTCCAATTTTAAGTCACATAGAAAGTAATTATGCTAGATTTATTCAAAACCCAGAAGAAAATGTTATAATAGACTTCATTAATAATCAACCGAAATGTTTAAGAAGCAATTCTTCAAGGTATTCTACAGTATCATATTTTTTATCAGTTGAAATTAACTCCATCTAGAGCGTGCACTTTCCGAATTAAAGAAGAAAATAGCCAAGAAGATTTAAGAGAAAATAAAGTTGAAGAAATAAGGATTTAGTCTATTAATATTGCTAAAGGAGTATATAAAGATCCAAAATTAAATGAAGAATTAACTTCATAAACAAATTTCTGTTTATAAATGAATAGTCTAGATCCAATTGATTTTGGAAACAAAGATCCCATTTGTGGATTATTCTAAAATAATAGATTTTAGTCCTGGATCTCTAGTAAGAAAAGAAATTCAAAAAGAATTCAGGAAAAGAGAGATGGAAACCATTTAGGAAATGGTTCTTTGAAAACTTTAATATAACAAACTAAAAAATGATCTCCACACAATTCTATAGAGAATTATCTATAAGGAATAAAATAGTTGCTTTTGTTCCTTGATTTATCGTTAGATATTCAGAACAATATTTGAACGTATTAGAGAGAAAATATTTTCTAGATAATGGGAAAGTTGTCAATAACATATTTCCACCTCAACAATCATTTAAAATGAACTCGAATGAAATAGAAATTAATTTTAAAGCATTTTCAAAATTAATTGAAGATGACACCCTAATGATTACAATGGCTCAAATTAATGAGTTGATGAAAAAATAAAATTATACAAATTTGTATTTAAATATTATAGGAGAACAAATTATGGAACTAAATAAAAAATAGATAAAATAGCTGATTGACAACAGGAAATTAGTTCTAAAAATACAATAATTAGAGGGGTAAATAAAGAAATTATAGCAAAATCATCAATCCAACTGCCTCCTGAAATTGAAGATTTCCATTTAAAACCCTTAGGAGAATTAGAGAAATTATTGGATTAAAAATTTAGGGACTTAAAATTAAATACCTTAAGTGATGATATCACTACTGAAAATAGTAGAAAAAATTTGCCAGAAGGGATAAATAAAATAGAGAAATATGCTAGGAAGCCTATGCAAACAAAGTTTTATTACCCTAGGCCCACACCTCAAGACGTACTATATGAAGAACAAGAGATTTATGACCAGCATAGCTATAATGGAAAACAAATTTATGAATGGAATATTGATGGATATATAGAAAGACAAATCTACAATACTATTCATAGAATGATGATGTATAGTACTGTCTGTAAAGGAAATAATAATACAGATAAGGCTATTGCTAAAATGATTATAGCAGGTTTTACTGGTCTATTAAAAGGTTGGTGGGATAATTATCTTAGCCCGATGGACAGAAATGAAATTTTGAGTACAGTCAAACCAGAAAATATGAAAGAACAAGAAGTTTATACACTTGCCATAAATATAGTAGAACATTTTACAGGAAGATGGTCCGATAATAGTGAAAATATTAGGACCCTATTACAGAATTTCCAATGTAAAACTCTAACATCATTTAGATTCTACAAAGACGTCTTCCTTACTAGAGTAATGGAACTCCCAGAATCCAATGATGCTCACTGAAAATCTAGATTCATCGATGGACTTCGTCACCTATTCGCTGAAAGAGTTAGGAATAATCTTAGAAATGGAGGAGTAGCAATAAATTATAATCAATATATTTATGGGAAGTTAATTGGAACTTGCATTCAAGAAGGTTTAAATCTATGCAATGAAATCAGATTAAATAAACAAATTAAAAGACAAAATTTAACAGAGAAGAAACAACTAGGAGAATTTTGTACTCAATTTGGAATAGAAATGATGCCGTCAGATAGACAAAAAATTCCCAAATATAGGACTCCAGAGGGATGAAGGAAAAGACATAAAAAACGAAATGATAGAAAGGAAAGAAATAACAAAGAAACATAACCAGAAAAGACGAATGAAAAACTAAAAATAATGTAATAAAAAAGATAAGAAGATGTTACATATGTAGTGAAACAGACCACCTTGCAAATAGATGTAGAAATAAAAAAGCTAAAAGATTAAAAAATAAGATTAATAGTCTTAAATTAGAAGACCAAGAAAAAGAAAATATAATAAATACAATATTTTCTGAAGAAAAGAATCCTCCGAATCTGAGGAATTAGAAGAAAAATTAGATAATGAAGACGAATTAGGAAATATAGAAGAAAATTCTGAAAATTTATCTACTTCGTATGAATCAAATGAAGAAGAAAATTTCCCATATGCATGTAAACAAAGGACTAATGAAGAAGAATCAGATGATAAATTTTATGAATTAATGGCACAATTCAAAGATCTAGGAACAGTAAATGTCCTTACAGATAGTCATATAGTTGAATTGCTTAGGGAAATTAAGGACCCTAAGATAAGAAATATTATCCTTTGTAAAATGGATAATAATAAAGGTTCATCGTCTGAGTCAAACCAGGCATATGAAAATTTAATTAGTAAACCATTTGAACCTTATACAATTACTGAAGTTAAAAGAATACTTAGAGAAAAACAAACAATTAAAGATAATTCTTCCACTGCAGAAGATCTAAAACTAGAAGTTGAAAAATTAAAAGAAGAAATAAAAAATATTTTCAAAGATTTTTTCCAATCTAAATTCCTGGCATCTCTAAGAGCAGCTAAAAAGCTTTCAGGCAAACCTTCTAATGTTAAGGGTTTAAAGGCAATTTGTACTAGTCCTATATGTAATAATTTATATTCATCTTGATAATGCCCTATATCCATAGCATTTAAAAATTTTATTACTCCTTCTTCATTATCAAGGGCTATTGATTCCAAAACTAAACAGATTGTGAAGACTAGTGAAGAATCAATAGCCCTTGATAATGAAGAAAGAGTAATAAAACTTTTAGATGCTATGGATATAGGACATTATCAAGATGAATATAAATTTTTACATATAGGACTAGTACAAATTGCCTATAAACCCTTAACATTACAAGGTTTGCCTGAAAGCTTTTAGCTGCTCTTAGAGATGCCAGGAATTTAGATTGGAAAAAATCTTTGATTGGGATAATACAGTTCAGTCTAGCTCACGGCCCAGTCTTTTTTGATGTTTATCCGAATTTACGATTATCCTTGTCGGATGCCAATATATTGGATACTTTAACATTAAATGTTAAGAGTCATGAGTATAATTATACACCCGGATCTGAATTAATATGTGTATGTTATAGAATATATTATAAATTTCTCCATACCCTTAATCCTAATTGTAGGATACAAGATAATAAGTCTTTAGAACAAACTATATTTTTTGAAACAAATTTACATAGTTCTAGAATTAATACTAGGAGGCAAATAAAATGGAGGGAAATAAAGTTTCCAGAAAGTTGGATAATTGAGAAAGAAGTTCCAATTTTAAGTCACATAGAAAGTAATTATGCTAGTATTATTTGAAACCCAGAAGGAAATGTTATAATAGACTTCATTAATAATCAACCGAAATGTTTAAGAAGCAATTCTTCAAGGTATTCTACAGTATCATATTTTTCACCAGTTGAAATTATGACTCCATCTAGAGCATCCACTTCCCGAATTAAAGAAGAAAATAGCCAAGAAGATTTAAGAGAAAATAAAGTTGAAGAAACAAGGATTCAGTGTAATAATATTGCTTAAGGAGTATATAAATATAAACCAATTTCTTTTAATTTTCAAAAAATATTAAAAATTTTCATTTATTAAAAAATTTTGAGTGACAACGACGACAACCGTCACCGTCACCCCCTCAGCGGCGAGCGTCAGGGGTGGGGGGTTGGGGTTGGCAACGAGGGTTGGGGAAGTGAGGCTTGGAGGGGGCCTGGCGGCAGGGATGAGGGGGGGGGGGGGGTTGGGCTATGGTGGGGTTTAACATAAATATTTTATTTTTTTAAAACAATATATTTTATAATTTATAATTTTAAATGTAATATATAACAAAATAGATTAAATCTAGACCCTTGATTTTTTATGAATTTAAAATTGAGCGATTGAGATGAATTGATTAGATCCTACGGTTTTGATGCAATTAAAAATAATCCAACGACCATTAAAAAAAGAGATAATATAACTACATAAGGGCATAACGGTCTTTTAGCAAAAAAAATTAATGTCGTTAGCTGTAGTTAACTGTGAGGGGCAAGTTTGCAAGGTTTTACGAAACACATGAATTTTTTTGTCTATTTTTAAAACAAATAGAGATTTTTAGCTGACTTTTAAAAACAAAAGGAGGTAATATGCAATTTAGCCATAAAATTAATCATTTTCCTATTATTAGGAAAAAATTGAAAGAATTTATTGTTTGCGTCCCCTTCCAAGTTCTATTTGATTTTTGCTCTTTGAGCCTAATAAAGGTTTTGTAGCTCTAAGTACTCTAGGAGTCTATTCCTTAGGACCTCTTCTTAGAAGATGATCATTATGATTAAGAGAGATCTGACGAAGAACAACAACTATCATTCCTAGTTTCTTCAACTTTTTTATTAATATTCCCAATAGTAAGTTTTTTCCATTCATTGGATTTGACACTCAGAGTAGAGGTTTGGTGAGGAAGTCATTCGTGGCTCCACTATTAATACGTACACTCCAAATATTATTAACTAATGTTTTAAAGCTATCAAAACGAAACCACATGTTCTCAGACCTGAATATAGTATATATGGAGAAATTCTAGTTCAAACACAACTCGACTAAATCTAAACCAATCATATGAAAAGTATAATATACTTGCCACATGACTAGGAAAAATGACCAATCATATAGCAAGTGTATTACACTTGCTCTATGATTAGTTCAATTGGGTCAAACCTGGTCCGGGTAAGAATTTTCCATGATATCTGTGAGGTTCCTTTTTTGTCTCCAGGAGAATGGGGGAGTGGTCAAATATTAGTGCAACAAGGTGGTATACTCTACTTTGTGGAAACACATGCAGGAAATGAGAGTTAGCAAACATGCGATCGAGTCTCTCACATATAAAAGCCGAGCCAAACCTTCTACTAGACCACGTAAACTTATGACTAGTGTAGCCTAAATCTATAAGATTACATGAGTTGACACATTCAAGAAAAATTTAGTTCGGTTATATGTAGTATGGAATCCCCCCCCCCCCCCCCTTTTTGCTTTTATGTAAAATGTTGTTGAAATTTTCCAAAGCTAGCTATTTAGAGTGAATACTAGAAACAATATTTTTAAGCTCGGAGCAAACTGGGCTTGGAGGTGCTGCTGAGAGTGGTTATAAACTGCGGTAAGCATGAACAGTGGGTCACCTCCCTGGATTGCTGCTTCCACATGCAAGGCCTTGCAGAACCACAGATAACATTTGTTGTGATTGAATTGGAGTTCCACATGATCTAGATACCACTTGAAAGTTCACTGTCGTTGCCATTGCATAGCTATCAAAACGAAGCCGACGTATCACTGTACCCGAACATTTAGTCTGCATACGAGTATCCAAGATCACGAAAATTGTAGGTAAGTAGTGATTAATCAGAGACCTAGCCACATTAAGAAACTCTGGTCTAGTTGCTCTTCTACTATTCCAGACGAGAATCTTCAAGAGGAGGAATAGGAATTAAGACATGGGGCATGTAACCGTTCTAGATGTTTCTAGCCCTCAACACAATTTCGTTTTGGGGCACAATGGGTTGTTGGGGGGGGGGGGGATTTTATCTTAGCATGGGGAATATAAGCACATGATATTGGATCTCCCTCTCTCTCCCTAGCGAACGACTCTCTGTCCTGGCTTATATCAATTATGACCTTTGGATTGTGGATAGGGTTGATGAAAACATGGGTACCACATGGAATGGTTGGATTGTGAATTTGAATTGACCCAAAGTTATCGTGTTGCTTCTGGCCCTTGAGATTCCTCATTGCATAGGGTCTTCTTTAGGTTCCTCTTGCATTTCTTGACCTCCTAATTGTTGGTTGTTTGATGGTAGACGTACTCTTAGAATTTGGTTTGAATCCAGAAAGGAAATGGGGGCTCGAGGTTGGCAAGATGGGTTCCTCCTCATGCTAAAAAATAGTGTCTGAGGAAGGATGGTTGTTTGGGTTGGTATCTGTATATGGTTTTGCATGTTGGACAGGAGGATGTGTATCATTGCAGTTTGTTAATTATTTCGTGTGGATGATGAAATGTTCGGCTAAATTGCATTTTTGGTCCCACATTGAAGGCATGTTGCCCTTTTTGGTCCAAAAATGTTAAAAAAAATTTGCAAACTTGGTCCCACTAGCAACTTTTTGTTTAAATTTTAACGGAAAGTTGCACACGCATATCACGTGCCGTTAAGTCAGCCATGGGTCACGTGAGTTGAAGATTTGGGGTTGAGACTTATGATTTCATTTGCTGAAGTTGCAAAAACCCTAAGTTCAGAAATTCCCAAAATCCTCCTCCATGCGACAGACATTGCGAAGAAGACGAACACCAAAAATCTGACAGACATTCGCCATGTCTTTGAGACCGGCACACTTAATCGACGGTGAAAATCCCGAATACGGTAGTAATTTCTCCAAGTTGGTTTCTTGTTGTTGCATGTTTTTAGTTGGTTTGTTATTTTGTAAATATTTTTAAAGGACACATGGGTGTCGTTTGTTGTTGTTTTTATTGTTTTCTATTGGAATAAAGGATGACAGAATGTATTGTTTAATGGTGGTGTGGTCCCTTGCTATTTTGTTGTCCCTATTGGTTTCTTTTTTGTTGTGTTGTGTGTATTATATTTTGTTCTTCATTTGTAGTTGGTGGTATATTGCTGAATATGGTTTTTTCTTTTTAAATTTCTGAAACAGATGATTATGTCCATGTTATTACCCTAAAAGTACATCATGCAGGGTCTTTTGTTCATGAGCCCGAAGTTGTGTATGTTGGGGGTGTTGTTAGTGCTTTTGATTACTTTAATATGGAGTTTTTATGTATTAGTTACATTGCTAGTTTGGTAGAGCAGTTGGATTATGTTGGGGACAAAAGATATTTTAGGATTGATAGAAAGAAATGGAGGCATGTACTATATCAGACAGAACTACTACAGATTACTGATAAATATATGACAAAGAATGGAACAAAAAACAGAGAGATGACACTTTACTTAGATGCCCAACTAGATGTTCGAAACACAAATTGGGTCCTCTAAGCCATTGACTGATCAGGTAGATGGGGACTTGGGGAATGATATGGACTTAGACATGGATATGGTTGAGGGAAATGATGTAGGAGAAGTGAGTAATGAAGACAGTGAGTTTGAGGATAGTGAATTTGATTGTAGCAAGTAGGGGTGGCAGATGAGTCGAGCTTGACTCGAGCTCGAATTGTTCGAGCTCGAGCTTCCAACGAGCTCGAGCCAAAATTTCTCTGCTCATAAGCTCGCGAGCCACCTCGCGAGCTTTTTCCTTTTTTTTATATATTTTTTATATATATTTTATTTTTAAGATTTTTATATATTTAACTCCATATGGAACAATATCAACTTTATATTCAAAATTAACCATATATTATAAGTATTAATCAATATCATATATTATCACTTTGGATAATAATACAATATGGTACTTTTATTTGTATATTAAATCTCTATACAAAAACTAGCTTAACGAACAATTTAGTAAGTTTTAATATTCTTTTGTAATCTCTTATACTTTTAATAATTATTTAATATGACACATAAATTTTATGTTATATTTAATATTCATTTGTCATCTCTTGTACTTTTTTAAATTTACTAGTTCTAACAATTAACTTATAATTTTTTTTATATTTATTTGTGAGTATATATTTATACCAAGATACGTAATATGCAATCTGATAATCTATTTTATTACTTATAAACTTATGTCAAAATTTGATGATTCTAAAGATAACAATAATAAAAATAATGGTTGAACAATGTTAATTATTTTTATTTGTGATTTTATTATATATATATATATATATAATGAGATCAATCGCTATTTGGTAGTTGGTACTTGATACTTAAGCTTACAAAAATTATCTTTTTATTTTTGTATAGTTGAATGATATAAAATTTAAATCATCATCAATTTAATTTTTTTTTTATCTAGTGAGATCAACAACTTTAGAAGCAACTTATGTTTAACAATTAACATATATAATATTTTTTATAATTGATATAATAATATTTAGAAATAACAATAACAAAAATATACTTTTAAGTTATTTAATATGTATTTAATATATTTTTTCATAATTAATATAATAATATTTAAAAATAACAATAATATTATTAATTATTATATATTTATTAATAAAAATAAATATTTAATAAACCCTAAAATTAGAATTAGAAAGCTAATCTTACCTTTTTCCTACATCAGAATTTTACTTCTTCCCCAAATTCCCAAAATCCCAACCTACATTAAGCCCTAAAAACTAAACTCCAAAATCAACCCCTCCACGCTACGTTGTCGCACCGCCTTCGTTGGCAGCCTCGGCACGTCTCCACCTCCTTCATCGGCGCCGTTTGGGAGAAGGTAAATTAGTTTTCATTGTGGCAAATTGATCCTGTACTCGGTGATATGTCGTTGATTTGCATAAACTACATAAGATGCGTGCTTTCTGCTAATGATGACTCTTGTTGGTCTACCCAGTGGTGTTGTATGAGATTGTGGAATGTTCTTGTTGAGTTAATTCTTTTGTTTCTGAAAATTGTGATGAACTGCCCTCTCAAGTGTTGACAATTGGCTCCTATAGAGTCTGGTTTCTGGCTTGCATTTCTCTTGCACCCTATTTTTTATTACCTTTTGGTGTAGAAGGTTAGAATGTTGAGTGTTTTTTGTCATAAAAAATCAAAAAGCTGCTTAATTGCCATTCTAAAGTACAATATTATTAATCAATGTTTAGTTGGATGTAAATTTGTAATATCCCTTTATTTGCCACTATAAATGAAACAAAAATCTCCTGTATTATCAGCTTGCTTGTAGTTAATTGTGGACGAGTTTGTTCCATGTGTGTTGTTTCTAATCTTTATTGGCTAGTGTGGAAAGGCCTTTATATGCCTGCTGGGACTCATAAATTCAGAATTTTGTTTTTGTGTGTAGTTTGACATTTGAAAGAAGAATAGCATTATTACTAGTTGTCTGAGTTTCCAATTAATTGTCAGGCCATGTTATTTTTTGGATATTTCTTGTCTTTTTGTGATAGAAGTCTCCTCTAGTTGAAGTGTTAGGACTAAGCTAAATCTGGGTTACTCTTACCTGTGTTATTGAGAGGATGGTCTGATTATGGGATTTTGTTTTTCTAGTCAGTAGTCTTTCTTTGGTTACTTCCCGGAGGTTATGCTTTGGGATAATTTAATTTATATTTCAGAACACATGTTTTGCTCTCTCTTTTTTCTTTCTTTTTTTATTTTTTGGTGGGAGGGTCAACACAGCAAAATATAGAGGCATCATTGTGCTGCCTCTATTTTGGCCTGCCTCTGTTCGTAACAAAGGCAACAAAATACAGAGGCAACATTTTGTTGCCTCTGTTTAAACACAACAACAGTGCTACCTCTGTATTTTGCTGCCTCTGTTACGCATTTGCATGTATGAGTTTGTCATTGATTTTTTTTTTTTGTTTTTGTGCCTCTGTTACATTCTTGTCATTGATTTCTATTTTCTTGTCATTGATTTCTTTTTATTTTTGTGCCTCTGTTCATGTTGTCTCTGTTACATTCTTGTCATTGATTTCTTTTTGTGTTTGTGCAGATATGAGTTTGTCACCAGGTACTTCTTTTTCTATAGCTGATTCAACAAGTCCAGTTATGCAAAACGATAGTGAAAGTTTACAACAAACATTCGGTGCTAGTAATGAAGAGATAGCTAATGAAGCTGTTATGAATAGTATTGGCACTGAGAAAAATATTGAGCCCGATAAAGAGAATGAAAGTTTACCGCCAAAGCCCAAACGTAAAAAAAAAATCAGTTGTTTGGGAAGATTTTACAGAAGTGAAGGATGCAGATGGAGTTATGAAGATTTCTTGTGTACATTGTAAGAGGATGTATAGCAAGACCAAGACTACTCCAACAACTCAATTGCATCGGCATTTGCAGAGTTTCCCTAAATATCTTAAAGCGAAAGTTGACAAGGCGAAAGATGGACTTTTGCAAACACAACTTGGCTTTATGACAAGTAGTATGGATCCATCCTCTTGTCCAAGTTTGTATAGTGGGAAGTTTGATATGGAGCAGATGAAAGAATCATTGGCTCATTGAATAATGATGTATGAGCACCCTTTCTCTATTGTGGAAGAAGACGGACTGAATTTGTTCTGCAGAAGAGGAATGCCTGAGTGGCGAGTAATGACAAGAAACACAGCAAAAGCCCATTGCATCAATGTTTATGAGTCGGAAAAGAAGAAGCTGAAGGGTTTATTGAAAAATGTGAACAAAATCAGCCTCACAACGGACTGTTGGAAATCAAAGAACCAAAAGATCGAGTACATGGTGATAACTGGTCATTGGATTGACAAAAACTGGCAATTACAGAAGCGTGTGCTTAACTTTGTGCACATTCCACCCCCCCCCCCCCCCCTCGAGGTCTTGAAATTGCAAATGCCATTTGGCGCTGCTTGGAGGATTGGGGAATCGAGAGTAAGATCCACACTATATCTGTGGATAATGCTTCAGCAAATGATTCAGCTATTGAAAATCTAAAGATTTATGTGAGAAACAAAAGGAGGCTGCTTTGTGAGGGAAGACTATTGCACGTGAGATGTTGTGCCCATATACTTAATCTCATTGCTCAAGATGGACTCTCTGAGATTAAAAGTATTGTTGATGTTATACGTGAGAGTGTATAATATGTTCGAGGATCCGATGCAAGACTTAAAATATTTTCTGAGATAGTGAAACAATTAAATTTACCAGAAAAGAAGTTAGTTGATGATTGTCGGACAAGGTGGAACTCAACATACGAGATGTTGGCTGCTGCAATAAGATTCAAAGATGTCTTCCCAAGGTTTGCTGATCGGGAGCCACATTATGATATTTGTCCAAGTGCAGAAGATTGGGCAAAAGCTGAAAAAGTATGTTCAGTGTTAAAGCTATTCTGGGTTGCTACACACATTATTTCTGAAAGTGACTATCCTACGTCAAACTTGTTCCTTAATGAGGTGAGCAGAGTAAAAGCCTTGCTGGATAAGAAGTCACTTGATAATGATATATTCATTCGGGACATGGTTGCAAGAATGATGACAAGTATTGGGGAGACTCCAATTTGCTGATGTCCATAGCAGTTGTTTTGGATCCAAGGTAGAAGTTGAGAGCACTTGATTTTTGTTTTCCAAGATTGTATTCTGCAGGGAATGTTGAGAGGCAGATTGGTATTGTTCGAAAATCATTATATGAACTTTATTCCGAGTATGTGGCAATTTCCAACACTAAAGACGTGTCAAGTGGGGAAGTGCAAAGAAACAAAGTTCCGAATTCAGCTCGAGTACATGATAAAACTGAATGTGGTTGGTTTGAGTATACTGAATATTTGAAGTCAGTGGAATCTGTTCAGCCTCAAAAGTCTGAACTTGATTTATATCTTGATGAAAATTGTTATATATATGAGAAGGATCAGAAAGATGGGAAAGACTTCGATATTCTGGAATGGTGGAGAATTCATGCCTTGAAGTATAAGATTTTATCGATATTAGCAAGAGATCTTCTGGCTATCCCGATCACCACTGTTGCTTCTGAGGCTACATTCAGTGCAGGAAGTAGAGTCATAGATAAATATCGAGCATCATTGAGCCCAGACACGGTTCAAGTGTTGATGTGTGGAGGAGATTGGCTAAGAAAGGATTTGGAGTGAAAAAAAAAGTCTTCGGTAAGTTCTTTTGTATTCTTAAAGCTTTAATATTGTTTTTTAATTTATTATAAGTGTAGGCTAAATTTTTTTCATTGATTTGCAGAGTGACAACAAAGCAATACATGTAAACTTGCCTCTTGATGGTGGTACGTCCTAAAGGTATCTTCATGCAACACAACTGCTGAAAATTGTTTAAATTATTTCTTTTAAATTGCATTACCATATTGTGGCATGTTTGAGTATTGAGACGAATTAATGTGGGGTTTGAGGTTGAACAATCCTTCTATTGGTATTGATTTGAATTAGGTGGTAAATTTCTTGTCTTTTTTGTTGGGTTTCTGAAATTTCAGCAATTGGTGCCTCTTTTTTTTGCTATTATTTCTATTTTTTTTTTTTATGAATAAGTTGTATTGCTATGATTTCTATTTCTTTGTTGATAAAAGATGCTTAATTGGATGAATATTGTTATGTGGTTCTAATTGTCTTTTTATATCTATTGGTTGAATATTGTTATGTTATGTGGTTCTAATTTAGTTTATTTTTATGCAGGTTTAAGGCAACAACATCAAGGACGATTTGTTATATGAGCTTGACTTTTGTTATATTTTTGAACAAACTTGAATCTAGAAAGACTTTTGAGTGTAGTTTTGGCCAAAGTAACTGATTTACTATTATTTGAATGGCGGATTGGTATTTTGGCAAGGTTCATCTTTATATATTGATGTTTATGAATTCGGTAAGATTTGTTTATTTTTGTAAATGGTTAGTTGATTACAAACGAATGGACTCATTACCTAGATTGTGTTAAGTAAAAACAGGGTATCGAGCTCGAGCTCATGAGCTCGAGATAACCAACAACTCGAGTTGTGGCTCGAGCTCGAGCTCGAGCTTGATGTGAAACGAGCTAACAAGCTCGAGCTCGAGCTCGAGCTCGAGCTCATTATAAATGGTTCGAGCTCTAGCTCGAGCCCGAATCGTGGGAGCTCGACGAGCTCGAGCTCGAGCCAACCAAAGTTGGTTGAGCTCGACTCGTTTACACCCCTAGTGGCGAGGGTGAAAAATATGAGGATGGGACTGAAACAGGGGATAGAGAAGGGGCTGAAACAGGGCATGTAGATGCATCTTCTAAATCTGATGTTGATGTGCTTAATAGTGGGGATGAACTTGATGCTGATTTGGAAAGTGATGGGGAAGGGAAGGACAAACCTCTTATTTTCAATACTGCTAATATAATGGATCCTGAATTAGAATTAGGGATGTTGTTTCGTAACAAGACAGAATTCAGAGAGGTTGTACACTCACATGCAATAAAAACAAAAAGAAATTTGAAGATTACCAAGAATGACAACAGGAGAATCTATGTAGGATGTGTAGAAGAAGGTTGTGACTAGAGAATTAATGCACTGAAATTGGGGAAGGAATGCACATTTCAAATTAGAGAATACATTTCAGAACACAAATGTAGCATGGCTTTCAAAGGAAAAAACTGCACATCAAGATGGCTATCTAAGAAATTTGAAGATAAATTCAGAACATATCCTAAAAGAAATGTGAAAAGATTCAGACATGATGTGTGCAAAGATCTAAGAGTGACAATATCCAAGCATCAGGCATGTAGGATAAAGGAAAATGCTTTAAAAAAGATTCAGGGGTCTGATGAAGAACAATATGTACAATTATGTGATTATGCTCAAGAGTTAAGGAGAAGTAATCCAGGGTCATCAATTCTCATGTCAATGCAAGATAGTTCAGAAGGGGCTACAGCTAGAAAATTTGATAAGTTTTATGTTTGTTTCCATTAAAACAAGGATTTAAAGCAGGTTGTAAGCCTGTTATAGGAGTGGATAGGTGCCACTTAAAGGGACCTTTTGGGGGAATATTGTTGACAGTTGTTCGTGTAGACCCAAATAATAATTTGTTTCCTATTGCCTATGTTGTTGTGAGTGGGGAAACAAGGGCTTATTGGGAGTGGTTTTTGGAGCTTATTAAAGCTGATTTGGACATTGTCAGAGATGATGTAAATACATTCATCTCTGACAAACAAAAAGGCTTGGTTCCAGCCTTTGAAAGTGTATTCCCAAATTCAGATAATCGTTTCTATGTGAGGCATCTACATGGGAACTTCAAAACATCAGGTTTCAGAGGACAAGCATTCAAGACAGCTTTGTGGAATGCAACTAGAGCAACTACAATTCAGGAGTGGCAATGGAGGATGCAGGAAATGGCTTCTTTATCAAAGGATGCATATGGGTGGTTTAGTGACAAGCCAACAAGTCAATGGAGCATATCCCATTTCTCAGTTTTTCCCCAAGGGTGATTTGCTTTTAAATAATATATGTGAAACATTTAATTATTGCATTTTGGATGCAAGGGAAATACCTGTTCTTACCATGCTGGAATGGACTAGAGCATGGCTAATGACAAGGATGCAGGAAAGTAAAGATAAGACAAGGTCCAAGTGGAATGATATGAAGTTGTGCCCAAGAATCAAGAAAATAGTGGAAAAAACAAGGAGAGGACTTCAGACTACATCCCAATTAAATCTAATGATCTACATTATGAGGTTGCATGTTATGACGGAGCTCGTCATGTGGTTGATTTGCAGAAGCATACATGTTCATGCAGGAAATGGGACCTCAGTGGAATCCCCTGCAATCACGCCTGTTGTGCCATTGCTTGCTAGCATCTGGACTCTGATGATTTTGTGCATCAGTATTACACAGTTGAGACATTTCTCAAGGTGTATGATCATGCAATAGCACCAATTAATGGACCTCGGTTATGGGAAAAACCTGGGTACATTCCTCCAGTACCACCAAATTATGGAAGAAGAGTTGGCAAACCTACTAAAGCAAGGAGATTAGAGGCTGATGAAGTGCCCAACAAGAAGGAAAAAGGAATTAGGGGTCCAAAAAAACAGACAAGAATGAAAAGGGGTTATTACAACATCAAGTGCAAATCCTGTGGTGGTGTTGGCCAAAATAAAAAAGGTTGTCCAATGAGAAAATAGGCAGAAGAATTTGTAGTCTCCTTGAATGAAGAAGAAGAAACAAATGTCAGTAACTTTCATTATGTGTTATTAATTTTGCATTTCAAGTCTGTTAATGTTTTTTTTGGGTGTTTGTAGGTTGATGTGTAGGCTGAAATTCCTAATGAAGTGTTGACTGAAGAAGAAGTCCCCAATGAAGTGCAAACTGAAGTTCAAGCTTCAAAATTGGTTGTAAGTATGTCTTGTTTTTATATATATTATACTACAAGTTTTAACTTTTAATAATGTGTTTATAGGCAAGTAAAAGAATGAGGGCTGCAACTAGGACAACTGAGCAACAACTGTAAGGAATAAAAGACCACAACAAAAAGTAAGTATTGCTAACTCTAACTGACAATTTAGAGTTGTTTACTGACTTGTTTATTTTTTCTTTTCCATACATACAGGTTGCAATGAAACCATTCCCAAATCCCACTATGTCAACAGTCACACCATCACCATTTCCCCATGTCAATACGATGCCCCCACCACCCCAAATTCCAAGGGTTAATATCAGGGCACCCCCTCCTTTTGCACCAAACCATCCCATGTTGTCTCAATTTTCAAGTTGTGTTAGTACACAAGCTAATGGATCCAACTTGCCTTTGTTGGTTAAGGATGGAAAAGAAATTGTCACACTCAACAACCTGAACATAGTGATGAAGACAGTTCAAGCCAAGAAAAAGTCCAAGACCACTGCTAGCAAGGAATGAGCATGTGGTACAGAATTTGAAGATTTTGGGAATGCAAGAGTTGGTTTTTGTGAATGCTATAGTTGGTTTTTTTGAATGCTATAGTTGGTTTTTGTCAATGCTATAGTTGGTTTTTTGTCAATGCTATAGTTGGTTTTTGAGAATGCTATAGATGCTCAATACCCAAATCTCAATTGTATGTTTAGGTGACTGCTTTGGGTAATCCCTGATGCTTTGTGTATTGAGCATGTTGCTCTATTTTGTGAATGCTATTGGAGATAAAAAAAAAAAAAATTACTCTCTTTTTATTATAATAGTGCCTTCTAAAAAAATACTCTGTTTTAGCCTTGTTTTGTGGATGCTCTGTCTTATGAATTCGTTGTGTTTTTCTGCACTTTCATTTCATACCCAACATCACAACAATTTATTTTCACAAACACAGGTTGAAAATATCCTATTTCCTTACATTACAAAGTATTATCAAAGAACACAAAACAAAAGAAAATACCAAGACTTTATTCATTTGTCGCAACTTGGCATTCTCTTCTTCAACCCTGTTTATCCGACGAAGTAGCCTGGGGATAATCAAACGTGCTCTTGCACAAAGTGGATTATCCTCCCAAGCAAATAAGTCACAACCATTCCTTCTTGCACATGCATGGAATCGCCTACCCGAATTTTGATTCGTCCAAGAAGTACGCATTTTTGCAGCCTGTCAACAGTAGTAGTTGATGCGGCTAATTTCCGATATTTCCACCGTCTTCACAGTAATAGAGAAGAACCAATAGAAAACAAAAAAATAATATATATATATATGGAATAAACTCATATTTCCATTGTAGGTACCAAAGCTTCATTTATATGGAGGAAAGGCTCATATTTGGCGGTAGTTTTCCTCCAAAACCTCAAGTCACGTGCAGCATTACCAAAAATGAGAGTTAGGTGAGAAAGTGACGATGTTTGCAACTTCCCATTAAAATTTAACGGAAAGGTGCTAGTGGGACCAAGTTTGTAAATTTTTTAACGTTTTGGGACCAAAAACGAAACCCCGTAAATGGGACCAAAAAGGGCACCAGGCCTTCAATATGGGACAAAAAATACAATTTAGCCTAAAATGTTCATTGTTAGTGTAGGGCTCATAGGAGTTTTAAGGTCCTGGTTCGCAAGGTTGATCGACGTGGGAGCCATTTGAAGATTGAAAGTTCTAGGATGGAGAAATTGTTGAAGTTAATATGCTTTTGTGAGTTGTTTGGTATATTTATAGACTCATCACAAACTTCTTGCATGGAGAAAGGGGAAGGAGGAGTTTCTGTTGGGTTGTTTGAAAGTAGGGGATTGACAATTCGTTGTAATGTCTTTGGCTTATTCGTAGCTGGGGTAACACGTGGGTCTCCCGTTCACGTGTCTGGACATGTGTTTCTTCAGGGCAAGCAACTGGACTAAGGGGTGTGGGCTTTGTGGGGCTTTGTGGGGCTAGCTCGGATTTCAAGTGTCTCCACGTGTACCTTGTCGTTTGTCTCTGTGAGTGTCATGCAGTCTCTTTGATTCTCTTCTGCTTCTATTAAGGCTGACGTCGTCTCCTAACAAGCTGATGATGGAGAGTTTCTGTCAGCATAGAGACCGGTCACAAAACTTGCAGTTGACCCAGTGCTCCTAGGAAAAGGTCTTCCGAAGGCTGAGCATCCTTCTTTGCCACCCACATTTTCTAGGAGGGTTTCTTCATTGAGTTTGGCTGGTCTAAGGTCAACTCTTTTGTTGTAGCTTCATTCATTCTTCCTATAGCCGGATTGTTGATGGGTTGAGTTCCAAAGACGTTTGTGTGCATGGGTGGATATTTACGTTTTGGGCGGTGCTCAATAATGCGCCATTCAGGCTCCACTACATCTTCCAGCCTTGTATTGGCGTCTAGATTTAATGATTGTCGTAGCTGGTTTCTGTTTGGTTCTTGGACAGATGGACTACAACTCTCTCTTGCGTGCCTAATCCGCCTGCACGAATGGCAGAAATCCTCTTTAACTTCATACACTAAGGGTTGTAACCAGTGAACCATATGTATATTGGACGGTGGGGGTTTTGTGGTATCGATTTCTTCTCACAATCAAGCATACTTTCCTCTAGAAAATGATCCTGTATGGTAGTCAACCTTTATGGGTCTCCCTACCAATTTTGCTATTTCGGACATTGTATTAAAATCGTAATATTCGATTGGTAGCTCCGAGAGTTATATCCAAATAACCATGGAATCGAAAGAGGCCTTGGATGGTCTAAAATTCGGTGTCCATTGAGATATTGCAATATACTGATTTTGGTAAAATCACTGTCCGCCGGCTAAGGCCACAAAGTAGTCTTATGAGTTATTAAACCTGATAATAAAACATCCTAGTCCCACATCCGTGATGGTTAATGGACCTTGTACATCCCAGATTTTCGTTAGATGTTGGTTCAGACGGAATGTTGATACTTGGATGTGTGTTGTTTTGAGAATGGAAGCTTGTCTCCATAGCTTCCTAATGGCATCCATTGTTTCTTTCGGAATTTTAAGGTGGGTGTGTATTACCTTCCTGTGTCTTTGATATCCAACGGCTCTTTTACTTTCCGACAATGATCAAAGCTCTGAAGCCATGCAGGGAAAGTAATAGCGTGGTGAGGATTGGATGAGTTTGCGAAGTCTAGTTATATAGGTTTCCCGGCATCACTTCTTTCAGATCCTTCCCTGAATATCCTTTACTTGGACGAATGTGATTGTGTGTTTTCCAGTTCCAAGCTCCTGTAGGGTGTTGATTTATGAGGGCTTTGGTGAGAGTCAGGTGGTCCCGGTGGAGGTGACGGCGGGATGAGAGTCAAGGAAACCGGTGGTGGTGGAGAGACTACCGAGAGAGAATTCATTCTATCCTTTTTCAGTGGAACTTAGTTTCTTCTCTTTAATTAATTACGTAAATATAATAGAAATTAAAATGATGTACATAAACTGAGTATGCTTGGATAGCTAGTCATATTATTTAAAGTAAATTACAATTTACCTCTTCTAAAATTGGGTACAATTATAAATACCTTCTCGTTGTTTGAAAAAATATAAATAACCCCTCGAATAGAAAATAATTATGTAGTTCCTAAATGGAAATGTAAAAAATATTACTTTACCCTTGTTGAATTTTTTATTTTTTTTTAAAAATACATTTCAAAAAATATAAAAAAATTTGAGAATGGATAAAATCAATAATTCATATATAATATTAGTCTATAAAAATATTACAAAAAATTCTAAGATACATATAAAATTATAATTTATAATCCAAAAACAAATTTTGAACAATTCACCACATAAATTGAATGAACACCTAACGGAATGAACTCGTTGTTATACGGACGTGAAAGTCAAAATGGTATTTGTAATTTTTCAAAAAGAAAAATATTTGTAATTATGACAAACATCAAGGAAGGTAGTTGTAATTTACCCTATTATTTATGTGTTCTGTAAATAATACAAAAATATAGATGTAATTTCGAAATAAAATGACGTATGCACATAGATCAACAAATACATTTAGAAATTCAATTACTAATTTAGTCATTTTAGAAAAAGATTTATCTATGAAGATGGATTGGGTATGAATATAGCTCCTTCAAAGATAAGGTGGGCAATAACCACAGAATGCACCATAAAATTGTAGTTTGGAAGTCTGAACACCCAATATTAATTTTAGCAGATCTCCACACAAACAGTTGAAAACAAGTTTCTATACAGCCTAATGAATGCTCAATATGGATTTCCAGGTCAAACATAATAAATATATATCACTACTAAAATCCATGTAATTCCCCAGCAACTCAGCTGGTTCATCCACAATCACCTCAACATTATGCACTAATGAGAAAAAAGCTTCATCCACCATCATATGAGACACAGAATATTGTCAAACCCTGGACTTAAAAGCCAAACTGCCAAAAGCTGGCAAATATGTAAAAGAACTTGGAGATCAAGAGCAGCTCTTTTTCAACCAATATATTTTGTTTTCCAGGGGGGTCCCGGTTCCGAAAACTGATATAAAATCAGTAGTCAATGTTAGCCTAATCTCGCTTCTCGTTGTAGTACCTAATGGCAAAAGAGCAAAAAAGTTTTAGTGAGGTGTTTTTCCAAAACGGAAACTTATAGAATCTAAGATTGCAGATTATGACGGAATTTTGGACCAAAGTAGTAGGAAAAACAGATACTGACACAGCCTTCATATGTTAGCTTCCAGAAACTCAAGAATAAAATTAGACCACAACAGAATCACACATTACAATGGTACTAATTTTATTGAAGGCTTTAAGGCAGAAACTAGTGATACTTTGTTTACATCAAGTTAATGGCTTCAGGGTACCTTGCAAGCACCTTTGTATGTGTTATCCAAGTTAAACTAAGAGCCTAGCCCTCACTTCTTTTGGGACTATAGAGATTCGCACATCAAATTTCTTATTTGGACTTCAGAAATACCAAATTTGTAACGGTCATGACAAGTCTAGGTTGCAGCTATAGCTCCATTCTTCAATAACCAAGTATTGGGGCAAAAACGTGTAATGTGAGAGAAATGCGGCCTCTCTATCTCTGCAATCGGTAATATTACATTGAAATAGTAGATAATAACTTTTTCCCATACTTAATGGACAAATCAGTGTCATGGACAAACAGGCGCTATTTCTACCTAACAAATAAAATGCGACAGATGAGGCACTAAAAGTAAGATTTGAGCAAAACCCAATATAAGCATTAACATCAATCAATGGACTCCACCTCTGTCATTTTGCAGAAACTGCCTGTTCTCAATTTAAAAGTAAACCTTGTATCATGAAAAATACTCCCTAGTGCAGCAAGAAGCTATGTGGGATAACTTTGTTTCTTACCAAAACCCAAACCAGTGAAGTCATTAGAGGTTTTACATCCTTGCTTGTTCATCTCGGCTCAAGTTCCCTTTTTAGCTGGTCTAGCACTTGTATATCTCTATCTACTACAGAGTTGATCATAAAAAGGATGTATAGGGTATAATAATCACCAAGTCTCAAGGATATATCCCCTGCCAGGCCTAGGCAAGATATCTACATTCGGCACAGAGATAATCTTCTACTTACTTCTTTTGCTACCTTACGGAAGTCTCACTGCTAATCTTGCATTCAAACCATAACATTGTTTTCCAGACAACCATTATATCCAAGCAATTAACAACGGTACACCACCTAGGAAAAGTATTGTCAAAAGTTTATTTAGGAAATACCTCTTCAGCAAATTTAATCAAAATGGTTGTCCTCGGTCTCTGTTGCCCATCCACAGGTACAAAATGAGCTGTTACAACAGCTGGAAAACCTGCATTATCCAAGACTCCCTTCAAAAAGGAAAAACCAATCATTAGAGCCCCAAACCAACAGAACTATCACTTAAAAAGCACTGGAAGATGCAGGATGTACCTTCACAATTCCAGCAACAAATGCTCCACAGTTGAAGGCACCCATATCTTTGGGTATGGAGATAAATCTACGGAATAAAATCCCCAAATCAGCAGATGCAAAGAAAAAAGAAAAAGAAATTGGCCTGTCACAACATGAAACGGAACATGAATGTATTACCTGTTGAGAAGAAGTTCCTTCTCACTGATCATGTACTCATCCTCATGCTCAGTGCCTTTTTCAAGTGAATCAGCCACCTGATGTCAACATAATGTAAAAACTATGGGCTTGTTAATCTTCACAAATTTGTTCATAATAGCAAAGGCATAAGTGAGAGAAATCATGCAAGAATGATTTTTGAGGCTGACGGGCCTCTGTCCCTGCCAAACCACATGTACAACAAGGATCAGAAACCAACTGCAAGTCATACATTTTCCAGTAACACGGTCATGCCAATCAACTATAATATGTCAGGAATTCCCTACTTTCTTCTATATATATTTAACGCCGAAGAAGATCAACTGTATGTGCAATCGCCAGTGAGGTATAGAAGGAAGAGAACAATAAAACACAATAAACAATGTCACGGATATCAAACAGGAGCCTCATTCAGAAGGTAAATAGAAGGGGAACAGATCACTTGATGACTAATATCCAAAGATTTAGGTTTAAAAAGTTTATATAACCCGAGTTGATGCATGCCCTGCTCACAAATTAAGGCTAAAATTCTCCAGTTCAAGGTCAATTGCCACGGGTAATTGTATCGAAGGAGTGCATTTTATGACAACCATGAAAACCTTGTGGATAAAAGCAAAGGAGAAAACTATCCACCTGTTTCCTTCTACTCAAGCTCCCAACTATAAAAAGATACAACATTTCAGCATGTACGTAAATGGATCCCCACTTTCCATGGAACACACTACAGCCCCACATTCTGTTGCTGCAGTCAAGTATCACTTAGCATCTAATCCACAGGTTTCCTGATATACCCCACTATTTTTTCTTATATTACACACTAGCAATTTGGAGAGAGTCTCAACTGCACATCCAGCAACATTCAGCAGTCCTAAGCTCATGACAGACCAGTATATGTGAAAGTCAATTCAACACCAAAATGTCCCTCATTTGATCTGATGCCGACATTACCCGTTTGCAGGTGTAAATCTCTTATTCTCTGGCATAAACTTATCAACTTTACAGAGTTTGCCTTGGTTTGTCTTCCTGTCATTAGGTGTAAAAATAGCGATCTCCATCTTCTATTTTGCATGCCTTCAACTTACTCTTAGCAGCACTCTCAAGTATAGAAGACTCCTAATAACAAGAAATCAAGGGCTCCTGATTCTTCTCATTTTCGACTTATGGGATTCATAACCTATTTTACAATCATTGATAACTAGCGGAAGGAAATCACCTTGGTTGACTGCTCTCCTTTGCAGCTCAGGTATATAGCTGTATTACTCTTTATCTCTCAGCCTCTTTTGTCTTTTTTATCTCTTAGTTAGACAAGAAGTGACAATGAATTCTGGTAAACACGTATCTATAAGAAATTTGTTACATCTCTCACAAAATTTCAGCTTTATTTCTGATTTAACCTTTCCCTTCTTTTTGCACCGCTTATATGTGGTGCATAGTATCATCTTTTCGTGTCATTAGATATTCTGGACCCTCATTCCAACTAATCCAGAAAGCAAGTAGTCATCCTGAAGACTAAATATCCATCTCAGAAACCTTCAAGCCACTACAAATACCGGACTAGGTCAGTAATACTTAGAACTCGGTCATAAATATAAAAGTGAACATCAAAGATGTTCCAGAAATACATCACATAAAGAACTTCATAGTCAAGGTGATCCATCAAATTACCAACATACGTACTCAGCAGGATATTGCAATCAAAATTTAGATAAATATTGTAAATTATATTACTTTAAAGAGACACCTTTATCAAGTTTTAGCTCAATTTATGGGGCTGTAACATGAACTTGGTCAAACTGTAGCAGAAATATATAACTGGTTTAGGCTGACAAGTTTTGACTACTCCAGGTTTGAAGCCTACTCTTCTCTGTGAAATATTTTACCAGTTTTGTCGAATTGTCTTACAAATGTCAAATAAAATCTACTTAACAGATCTAACTTCTAAGCTTGTGAGACCTCAGCATCAAGGACCCATTTACACATCAATATAATCTATTCAGAATCAATCTTTAAATTCATTGAACTTTAGTGTGATCACAGATCCCTCCTAGGTATAAACTTCCATTATAATAATACCTTGTGATAAGTTACATCAACATAAATCAGAAGACAGCCTTAAAGCCTCCTAGAGAACAGAAACTCGAGAGAAAATGACCTGGGTTCACAATATACAAGGAAAATTCACCTGGAGTCTTAACATTTCCTGTAGAATAAGATCCCAAATCTGTTATATTGGTTATATTTTACAAGAAAATTTAGGGACCGGATTTGTTTCTCGAGTATCAACTTCTTAAACAATAATGTCACTTGTAGCACCAGCTTTAGAGTGATCGATCGCTACGAGGACTCTGAAAAGCTTGGGGTTTAACATTGTGACTTCAATCAGTTGATGATATTTAGCTGAACAGAGACCTAGGCTTTCACAAGAAATAACAACAATCAAATCTCCTTTTCACGGTGACTTTGGTATCACTCATGATCACATAGTATATCTTCCTCTCACGATACAAAAATGCCTAGGAAGGTAAAAGGCGTTTCTTACGGATATTCTGGAAGCTTACAAGATATAACAGAAACATCTATGAAAATTATTGTTAACAATGTGCAGGTTGCTGCTAAACAAGTAATTCTCCAGTCATAAGGTGTTTGTCGATAGAAATAAAAAGTATCTTCGTAGAAGGAAATGAAACAAAATATAAGAGAAAGAAACAATAAGAATAAAGTGTGTCACAACCTTTCCGAACAAGACCTTCCACACTGTGCTGTGTATGAAAGATAAAATACCCAATAGTCTTGTCTCCCTTCTGTTACCCTACAGCATCATAAGAAGACACCAAGTAGATGTGTCAATGTAATACATGATTCGGCACTTCAGAGCTAGATTGCACTATATGAGATACTCAAGAAGTGCGAGAATACATGTCAGCTCTTTGGTTTGAAGATTTAAGTGACATATTTATGCTCATTACTCAAACAAATTAAATTACAATAATATATAACTCTACAAAGAACTACACTAAGGTTTGATACAAGACACAGAAAGGGAAAGTATTTCTTCTTTCTAGATGGAACACAACAAGTTACTTGTTCCACCATTATATAAAAAATCATATTCCCAGTTAGAAGTTAATTATTTTAGAAACTTCTATCAAATTAACTCAGAAAACTTCTGTCACAAGTTACCAGAACTGCTTTCACTTGGATAAAGGAAGAAAATGAATAGAAGCACTTGTGAAAATGCCTAGATCAAATCTATCAAGCATAAAATATGGCAAATACAGTGATCAATTCAGGATGAATCCCATGTTGCAACAAAACTGACTTATTCCTTACTCAAAATAAATCTTGAATACTTTTTTATTTGCACATGAAAACTGCTATATACTCACAGATAATCTTGTGTACAAGAATGTTTTTTCATATACGAAAAGTTAAGAGAAGAAAAAAGTGGGGTTGACAACTCTTGCTCATGATGGCATTATAGTACAATAAATATACAAACGTTGCCCATTTCCTTGAAAGGAACCTCTGACAACTAAAATATGTTAATGCTACCATAAAGTTCCCTACCTTCTCCCTGTGACAAAGAAGTTCCAGAACCCTAGCTCCAACAGCATAGCCAGCATCCTCTAACCTGATCCAGATTCAAGAGCTTCATCAAGAATTCCATGTAGACTAAATTCAAATTAACTCAGGCACACATTTTTCTCTAGAAAAATCTCATCTACACTTTTAATGAGAAAGCTCAGTTAGTGACAAGAAATCTCAACTGCATTCGACCACACATGTCTCAGATATTGACCATCATTAACCACAAAAATAAATCCAAGTTTCCCAACTTCTTTTCTGATGGACCTAGATGGTTCAAGCTGAAAGGTTTTCTTTCCCGATTTCAGGAAATCCAAAGGCACTTCTCACAAAATTCTACTTCAATCACCAGACCAGATAGATCATACTCAATATATTTTAGCATTTTTCTATTAAAATCTATGTGACTCAGAGTTTATCACAGTACTGAAACATAATCCAGAATAACTGAAACTGATTGATCGGCAGTCACCTTCTTTCCAACTCTGCTATGTTGTCGACTTGCGTCTGATTGTACTGAACAAGCTCGGAAAACAAGAATGCAAATGCGCTCAAACTCACCTGCAACAAATCCTCAATCAATTTTGTCATTACAGCACGTAATTTGTAAACTTTTGCGTCAAATTAATAATCCCAACTCAACCTCAAGTTGGCGTAATTCCATCAAATTATACTACCCAAAAACCCATTTCAGCTTATATACAATAAACTAGCTGACTCTACCAAATATCAGGCAAAACCCTTACAGCTTCCCCAGATAAAAAATAAAAAATGATTCAAAAAATATGAGACGGGTTAGTGAACTTTCGCCCATAGAATATTTGATCAAAGACCCTCCTCTATCCCAATTCGAAAAGTAAATCAAGTTTGTAGGTGACTGAACGGCAAAACCAAATGAAAAGATGGAAGTGAAGATCTGAATAATATGCAAATACCTCTTGTTTTCCTTTGCTGAGGGGTCTGTCGAGCACATTTGTGTATTGCTTGATTTTCCCAACTCCTATCATTCTCACTCCCCCTTCTCTCTCAAATCCAATTTCGCTCTCGACTGAGTTCGAGTTGCGAATTTTCTGTCCGTGAATCTATACGAAGGTACTTCAACTAATTGTCTTGATTTCCTTTCTCCTTGTATTTTGAACTCACTATTTACTGTATTCTTTCGGCTAAATTTGCTTTACCACCTCTTATTTCGTACATATAACATACACCACCCTTCTATTTTGATGAAATGTATCTATTAGCCCCAATGAATGATGTATCCATGTTTTTGAAGTAGTATTAGGATGAATTTGGTCTAGCTTTTGAATAATTGATTACAAAAAATTAATTTTATTTAATTAATTTTGTGAAATTGCTATTGGCTAAGAGCTCCCATTTTTTTACTTCACCAACTCAAATTATTACGTTTGGACAATTCAAAAATAATTATAATTATTATTGGGGTTGTCAAACGCCTTTTAAATCATGATAGACTAAAACTAATTCTAGATGTAGGTTAAGTTACGCCCTTATCACCATAATTGAATTTTTAAAATGACTTTGAGATCATCAATTGTAGAGCCAATCTCAATAGTTATCGAGGTAAAAAAGATTTCATTCGCAACTTGTCTATAGTTTAATTTGGGCAAACTTGCATATGAACCCCCTTATATTTTCAAAAGTCAGTTAAAAATATCAAATATAGGCAAAAAACTCATATCTCTAACACACACTTATTTATCTTTATTTTTCTGTCTCTATCTCCACAAAACAAAACAAAACATTACAAAAACAAAAACAAACACAAGACTTGTATTTTATAAAATCCTGCACACTTGCCCCTCACCGTTAACTAAAGCTAACGGCATTAACTTTTTCGCTAAAAGACCGGTATGCCCTTATACATTAATATTATCTCTTTTTTTAATGATCGTTGAATCGTTTTAATTGCATCAAAGTCGTAGATCTAATCGAACTAATCTCAGACACTCGATCTTAAATTCATAAAAAAATCAATGGTCTAGATTTAATCTATTTTGTTATATATTATTTAAAATTATAAAAATAAATTATTTTTAAAAATAAAATATTTATGTTAAAACCCATCGCCCATCCCCCCACCTACCCCTGCCACCAGGCCCCCCTTCCCACCCCCAGCCCCGCCACCAAACCTCCCTTCTCCAACACCCCAAGCCTAGCGCTCGCCGCTGAGGGGGCGACAACGACAACAACGTCGCGTCACCCCCAACCTGGGCGATCACAATGGCGGTCCCAAGGCTCATCCGGGCGGCGACCACTGACTGTGGTCGCCCAGGGTTTATCTGGGGAACGTGACGACGGTTGCCCATGATCATTGGGCGATGGCGACGGTTGCCGTCGTTGTAGCCCAGTTTTTTTTAATTTTTTTAATAAATTGAAAATTTTGATTTTTTTTGGAAATTAAAGAAATTGATTTTATTTATATAAAAAATAAAAAATAAATATTATTTAATAGTATAATTTATTTACATATATTTAATAATTAGGTAATAATACATAATTATTATAATTTGTTAACAATTATATTTATAAAAATGTCATTTTAATTTAAATATTTTTTATATTTAAATATAATTTTTTGGTATTTTAATTTGATATAATTTATTAAAATAATATTTAAAAAAATAATTTAGTATAATTTATTATAATAATATTCAAACTAAATAATAAATTTAATTTAGTTATTAATATAGAATTGTATATTTAATTTTTATTTATATAAATATCTAAAAAAGTAAAGTTAGTATATTATTTTTTGAATTGTGATCTTTTAATTTAAAAATTGAACTTTCAAAATATATTAAAAGTTTATATATTTTTAGGTATTTTGATATTTAATTAATATATTCCATAAATAAATATAATTTATTAACATATATTCAGATTAAATAGTAATCAAATTAATGAGTAATATGAATTTATTAAAATATATTTAAATGATCAAAGAAAGAGGAAAAAATGGACACTTGTCCTATAAAATAACCCTAAAAAAGATAAAAAAAAATAAATAAATAAATAAAGTCCAGTCGCACATTGGGCACGTGTTAGACACTCTCCGTTAGTTTCTAACGGGAGAGTCTTTTTTGCAGGTTTTACAAAACATCGGGGTTTGTTTTGCATATCTCCAAAGAACAGGGAGGTTTTTAGCAACATTTTGATAACTAAGGGGGGGAATGCAATATGTCCTTTAATTTGCAATAATTGTTATTTGAATTTATAGCTGGAATCATAAAAAAAAAAAAAAAAAGAGGTAAAATACTTCACAACCCCAAATAAGGTTTTTCATTCTTTTTTCTTTTATTTTGATAAAAATATGATAATAACATTTCTTGAAATAAATCAAGGTACAAATTCTTGAACATTGCAGGGCAAATGATCAAGTCCCACATCAGTATCTCGTGCACTTCTGGCCCATGTGTGCGCAAGTACATTAGAGTTAAGCTTTATTGTAAAAACTTGTAACCGCTAATGTTACTCGCAACAATCCGAATATCGCAAACTAAAGGCCAACGGAGAGAAATCATAAAAAATTGAGGACAACTTGTGAATCGCTTAGGCAATCCCCTTCGAAGATAACATTGTTCCAATTTTTCCCGATTGCCAACTTCACCGTTGTCTCTTACTGCTAAGATTTTCTGTGTGTTCTCTGCATCTTGGAATGGGAAATATTTTATTAGCCATGCAATATAGTTTATTTACGTTTCTTGCAACAACTCTTATGCTCGTACCTCCTAGTGCCGGAAGCTTGCCCCATCGAAGTTCATTGTAATTTTGTCCCTAAATATGGGAGACCAATGTAAATCATGCTCTCTAGTCTCTATGATGTGCTCTGGTTGTGATACTTTCAGAGCAACTTCTAAATTATGCATAGAGTTGTTGGCCACTTCCAATGGTTGACGACCCAAACGTTCCATCAAGCATTTGTTGAGATTATTCCAGATATTCCAGCATACTACCCTAAACCAATCTGCATGTGTCAAGTTGTTCACAGCTGCTTCGAAACCAGTCCACGCAACTTCCCGTCCTGAACAAACGATATTTGAAGGAAGATTTGAAAGTACCCAGATTTGACGTCCAACGGTACATTCCAATAGAGTGTGTTTGATATCTTCCTCCATCGTATTGCAAACTAGATAAATATCTTCAACCTTTGAATTCCTTTTAGCAAGATTCAACATTGTTAGTAAAGCATTACAGCAAGCCTTCCAACAAAACACAAAAATTTTACGAGTAACATGTCTAGACCATAAGGATCTCCAATTGCTCTATTGAGCGGTCTGATGCTCCAACAAGAAGAACTCAAGGGTGTCTGCATTTCTTTGATTTTAAGAGCCAAGTGATGAGCACTCTTAACAGGGAACTTGCTATTGGGATTATAATTCCAAATGAGGAGATCCTCTTTGTGCATATGCCGAGAGGAATTGCTTTAATGCACTAAGCATCCGCCTGGTCAAACATTTCTTGCAGAATCTGATCATTCGGTTAACCGTCTTCTCGATCAATAAGGGTCCTCACCTTAGTTTATTGTGAATGGTTTCAGCTTCTACCAAGGCATGAATTAGAAAGGTGGAGGGAGCCATCAATCTCACCATATTCTAATACGTTCGCCATTTCCCACACACCATCGAGAGTTTGCTACTATCAGGTATTTGACTCCAAAGATGATCCTCCAAGTGAAAAAGGATATGCCACCAAGACTAGCTGCAAAGAAATCCCTTTTAGGACATACTTGGCTTTAAAAACAGGACCAAATAAGGCAATAGCGGGAATCTCCTTGTCAAGTACCTCTGTGTGGCCTGAGAAAACCAAATTGTTCATCGTTAAGAATAAAAGATAACTTACAGGGGAAATAAGTAACATTACGAGAGTCACAAAACAATGCTCAAAACCTAATCTAATCAAGATGCTCTCCAAGAAAGTCCACTCCACCGAGTCGCAAGATATACTCATATCGATCTTGATAGTAACATAGCCTTTCTTACCACCTTCTTGGTTTCTCAGAAATGGATAGTCTCATAGGCCACAAAAAAATGTTATCTAAGATTAACCTATCAGGGATAAATGTTGAGTATGATTCTAAGATAATCAAATCAAGGAATGGTTTGAGCCTATTAGTTATAGATTTAGATGTAATCTTATCGATCACATTGCATAACTAATAGGCCAAAATTGACTGAATAATTCGGGCTCATCACATTTGCTTGAATTGAACTCATCTCTTTATTTACGGCTTGACCAAAGTAGGAATATCTCCTCTTTTTATGATATGCGCTTCTTTGGTTAGAATATAGACATAGAAAAAGAGTGAACACTAAGTCGATTCTCTTGGAATCGTTAGCACGTAAGAACCCTGAAAATCAAAAGCACCAAACTTAGAAAGTAGAACTACAACCTTAACTACATTTATGCGAATAATTCGGTGGGTATCCAAAAAATATGAGTAAAGTTCAAACAGGTATCAAATTCTTCAATACTCGATGGCGAAGGATTCACCGAGCTAAAAAAATCCATTGAATTGAACTATAATAATAGGACGAATCTAGCTTTTTGGGGAAGTCCATGAACCATCAGCCCTCTTAATTTTGTCAATCATATTCTTCCTATGTCTTTAGGCTGCTCGTTGGTGAAAAAACCTTATCTTCCTATCACCCTCTTTCAACCATTCTGCTTTGCCTCTCTATTTCCACATTATTTCCTCCTCCGCCAAGCATCAGTCTATCTCTTGTTTACATTGTCTCAACTCAACGCAACCTTCCCCTGAAACGTTCAAATTTTTTAGAACCTTGATCCTCTCATCTAGATACTAAATTTTTCGCTTAATATGGTCAAAGGATTGTCTGCTCCAATCCATTCGTCCAACTCGGCAATTCTCAAACCGGCCAAGTATCCTATCTGTATCAGAAGAATCATTGCCTCCTGTCCAGTTTTCTGAGATAAGTTTTTCATAGTCATCTGAATGTAGTCACATAGCCTCAAAGTGCCACACTTTCTCCTTTCGTCCAGCACCAAAGTTTTATGGGGAAGGATTCGTGTTGAGAGCAAGTAAAGAGTGATCAAATCCAAAAGTTGGGAGGTGTTCAACTGTTGCATTTGAGAAATTGCTGGACCAATTGGCGTTTGCACAACCACGACCGATTCGAGCTTTTACAGTGTACAAAAGTTCACGTTTATTACTCCATGTAAATTCTCGTCATGATAACCAAGATCATGAAAAGAACAATCATCAATGACCCAGTGAAAATCGAGTATCTGCCAAAGCGGTCGACCTCCTTATTTTCTTCTTGATGTAGTATCTCGTTAAAGGCTGCCCATGCTAATCCAAGGACAAAGTGACCGACTGCTTAATTTCCTTGAAAGGTCTCATGACTCTTTTCGTCTAGTTGCATTCGGGTTGTCATACAAACCAGTGAATTTCCATTTATAACAGCCACCTTATGAGAAAATATCGATGTCATTATAGTGAATGGAGAACGAGTACAAACGAGTCGTAGTTTTTTTCGTCCACAGTAGAGCTAAGCCACCAGCCCTCCTTTGAGCCTCAACACATATCCAGAACAATCAAACTGAGCTTTCAACTTGTTGGTCCTCCTTTTGTGCATTTAGTTTTCACTAGGAAGATCAACAATGGGTGGTACTAGTGAACAAGGTCACCGAGTTTTCAAAATATCCAAGGTCCACACAGCCCTTGGCAATTCCAACTGATAACAATCATAGCGATTTGTGGGGCTACATGGAAACCTCCACCATTGCATCATCAACATCCACTATGTGTCTCTTGAGCAGATCGAGGATCAAGTTTCATGGCTAAATCACCGTCAATGTTTTTCCATTTTTTGTTAGTTAGTTTGTTTGCCGAGTTTTCCTGACATATTTATGCTTGGGTTTAGTTTTGGAGGTGGCCAAAGTGCTGGTAAAGGTGAACTCGAGAGGGATTTGATGGATAGGGATATTAGTGAGATTAAGTTGTGATGGAGTAATATTTTCTTATGCATGCAAGTTGGTGTAAGCTGTGTACGAGGGAGATTAGATGGGTCATTGTGGGCATGGTTGGTAACGTGTGCGAGCAGGTAAACTCTACATTGGGCATAATTAGGTCTATGAATTAGTGTTGAGATAGTTAGGCGTTAATTGAGGTGGTTGCACCAGGCCTGTTAATGGGTAAGATAATACCCAACCTAGACCCATACCCTAAAGAGGCCCACTATAATAGTTAGTATATAGACCTAGACCCAATGGGTCCAAGACCTAAAGCCAATAAGACCCGAATTTTTGGTCGGGTCTTTTTCTTAATTTATATATATATATATATATATATATATGCACCAACGCTTTGGGCCCAAAAGGATTACATGAAATACTGCTAAAAAATGATCATATAAAATAATTAATACAAGAAATAAAAAACCTAATAATATTTTTTTGAGCAACAATAACTGATAATTACATTGCAATATATATTATTTTTCCTTCTAATTCCTGCATAATTGTTGAAATATCCCATAACAAATGTCATCATTCAAATTAACATAAAATTCCTTTTCTATTATTTTTTATTTGAGTATATAAGTATCAAGACTTTAAGTTTTGGAAAGTAAAAACATAAGCTAACATATAACATTATATAACGAACATTGTATAAAAACAAAGCTATAAATACAAAAGATTAAGAAATAATGTCTAAGATACTAATTACATATTCTCTACAACTATTACAAATAATATAATATTGTATAAAAACAAAACTTGCTTCAAGACCCAAACTCTGAAAGATTTGTGCCTGCAAAACAAAATTTGCAAGTATAAGATAAGACTTAGGAAAGAAATTTACAATAATCAAATAATAACAATAATTTTTCATTATTCACTACATAATGGCTCTTCCCTATTTGAGAAGAATGAAAAATACGTAATAGGAAGACATAATAAATCACTGCAAAATTGCGGCGTGCAATTCCAAAATTCATCACAAAATAATCATGCGAATCAAGCCCATAAAATCCAGAAAAAATAAAGTATAATAAACATAACCAAATCAAGAAAATAGAAGAAAGATAGAAAATCATATATTTCAATATTATTATTTTTAGACCCAAAATCAAAATCTCAATTAAATCATGTATAAATGAAACGGAATAAGATATTTTGCAATCAAAAGGAAGAAGAAAACTTCACACTTGAAAGCAGAACAATGATTTACCTCTTTGAACAAATAGTTGAATGGTGGATGTTTGTCTTCATCATCATCGGTCACAACCGCTCCGTCACCTTTATCGAACATTTCGTACACCAAAAAATTCCTACAGCAGCGGCATCAAAGAGAAGAGGCGGAAAAGAAAGGTGAATAGAAGGGGAGGCGTGTGTGATGGGATTCTCATGGAAAGTTTTTTTTTTTTTTTTTTAACTAGGAAATTGGGGCGGACAATTGATGACATTGACTCCATTTGAATCAAAACATATCATAATCTCAATCAAATGATTTTTGAGGCATTTGAGAATAGGAAGGTAGCCTGTAGCTGCGCTAATAGAAGCATTGACTTTGTGGGGATCAACCAGTCCGTAATTGATTCCACTCGCCCGAAGAATACGCAGCAGATCGAATCGGTCCTTTAGTTCTATTGCCATGGTAAAATATTTCTGTTGGTCCAAGTTGGGAGAATAAGCACACCTCCCATGTTTTACCCATTCATTTTCCCAAAACGTTTGTTTAGTCTCGGAGAATCCTTCAAATAGATTTGGCCATTTGTAGTCCAGTTTGGCAACAAACCTTCCATCCTGGAAGGGTATAAAATAACTCTTTGGATCGCAATTCATCAGACGTTGCCCATTGTTATCAGGCCACAAATCATGAATTGTGAAATTCAGTGGAGTTCTCCGACACTGTCCACGATCAGTAGTCAGACAGAATGAGGGAGGCCATTCTTGCACCAGTTTAAAATGATGAAATGCTTTGCAAGTTTCAGTATACAAGATTGCAAAGTAAAAATTATCAGCAAGTAAACTAATTTGTTACCCATCCTCACTAAGGATTTTAAGCAACCAATATTCCTCTTTTTTTTTTTTTAACGAAAATCCGCCGTTCATGCGGGGGGTTGGGCAGGACCCCTACCTGTGTATTATCATAAAAGAGTCCTGTACAATTTCTAAAGAATCAGAGACTCTGCCTAGACCTCCAAGTAGAGGATTAGAAAAACCAAATATTTCGGCAGAAGACAATCTAGTCGTATTAAGGAAGCTAGTTCCCTATCCGCACTCCTAATCTCGTGTGACTGCTGCTTGAGACACGCCTCATTCGCCAAGAAATCAGCCGGTTTGTTCCCTTCCCTGTAGATGTGAGAAAACCGCACCTGCAACTCCCGACAAAGAGATCGAAGATACGTGAGGAGACCCTGTAGCTTCCAGTGTCCCTTGCTGGTGCGAATAATTTGGAGGACGGCTTCAGCATCCACTTCCACCCAAAGGTTCCTGCAGCCCGTTTCCACTCATGGGAAGTTGTTTAGGTAGGGTTTTGAACTTAGGGTTAATTAAAACCATTTGATCTTATAAAATACAATAGTATTACATGATTGGGTATGTGGGTATTAATGGGTAGAGGCCTGACCCAGACCCATTCTATCTTTTTTATTAGGTTGGGTTTGGGCCTTTCCCTGGGTTTGATTATTATTAATCAGGTCTTGGCTTGGGTATTTTTATTTTTATAGGCATGGGTAGGGTAATGCCCTACATATTAACAACCCTAGGTTGGACAATAAGATTTTGTGGGTTTAGGGTGTTGTAATGTTGAGTGGTTGGTAATGGTAAGTGAAAAGAGCACTTTTTTTTCTTTTTTTGAAGGGGAAATGGATGAGATTTATAAAAGAAAATCAGAGTGTAACAGAGCGGCAACAAGTGGTGGAGGAACAGAGAACCCTTCCATCCTTGAGCCAGATTTAAGCTAAAACATAGGCCACTGAATTGCCCAATGATGCACAATAGAAAAAGAACAACAGAGTTGAGAAGCCAGTAATTTAATCTCGTAATAATAGGGCCAAGGGAGGACGAATCCTGAGCTTGGTCTTGGAGTTTATGAATCAGCACTTCACAATCACCTTCCAATAAAAAATTCAAGAACCTACGTCTGGAAGCTAGGAGCAAGGCCTCTCTAGCAGTGATAGCTTTTGCAAGCTCAGGAGAAGCCAATCGCACGAATCGGTGGGGAAACCAAGCTAAGCATGACCCTGCTTCATCCCTACAGACAACACCAATGCCAATATCCGGGGTTTGATTGAAGATTGCGGCATCGAAGTTGATTTTGATGCGGCCTGAGGGGGAGCACACCAGCGGAGAGAAATAGCGGAGGCATTATACCCCGGTCTTCAGGTTAGGAGTCTCTTGAAAGGCCAGCAAATATGAACGAGCATAACCAGCAATACCATGTGGGAGAAAAGAAGAGTTTTCCATCAAAGTAGAATTCCTGTTGAACCAAATTGCCCAAGCAGTGCAAATAAATAAGCTAAAGTCTTCTGTCCCAAGTGCTTTATGAGCACGACGTAGCCGTGTCCAGATTCCCAGGGTTAGTGAGACGCAAGGGAAGGTCTGACAACGCCCAAGTTTGTCGAGCTATCGAGCAACTAGATAAGGCATGAAGAGTTGTCTCATAGGATCAGAGCATAAAGGACAACAATTCGGAGTCTGATGCATTCTCGTAGCAAGGTTCTCCATCGTCGGTAAGGCATTGCGGCACGCTCTCCATGCCAAAAGGTTTGCATCTTTGCATGGAGAGCGTGCCGCAATACCTTACCGACGGCCAATCAACAGAAATTTTCTGTTGATTGGCCGTTGTTTCGTACATCGCCGGCATTATTACCAGTAATTTTTGTTGGGCAGGATCAAAGATGTTAATTTCCCTTTTATTGCCCTGAATATCCACCACTGATCAAAATCTACCTCCTAAAATGCTAGTTTCCTTATTCAGAAAGTGATGAAACCAATAGAAACATTTGTTGATCTAAAAATATTTATATACCATTTGCTTATATTTCCCTATTATTCTCCAAAATTAGGTTTCATAATTTGTTGTGTTACATCATTACTTTAAATGACATAGTACATTTAAAATTCTATATATTAATTTTTCAGTACTAAACCTTATTTTGAGATTCTTGAAAAAGATAAAAAGAGACAAAAATAAAAAAAGACAATACATTGTTTATATTGTGTGAAATAATAAATCTACTATCTTTTAAAGTTGTTAATGGTTGACTTCACAATTAGGTTTTGTAAAGCATAAAATTGATAGAAAGAACTTTTTCAATTTATTTTTTTAAAATTATTAAGACTTTGTGTTTTGCGAGTACTTGCTTCTAATCTTTATGGCCCCAATCCCTCGTTATCCCCCATTTACTTTGTGGGTTTGGGACTTGTGATAAAATTATTGACCCAATTTAATCACTATGGAGGTTGGGCAATCCATCCCACCTTCATAGGTTGGATAACTTAGGCTAATTTATATAAATACTATAAAAAAAATTGCAACTATACTCCAAATTGGGATATAGTTGCAAGAATAGTATGAGTCGTTAGCCCAGTTAACGACTCACTCTCTTTTATATATTTTTTAAAAGCATGCATGAGTCGTTAGCTCAGGTAACGACTCAGGCATAATTTTAATTTTTAATTCTTTTATTTTTAAGAAAATGACTTGGGTTGTTTACTGCACAAACGACTAGGCAAATGACTCAAAGTTTAGTTTACTTTTTTTAGTTATTATTATTTTTTATTATTAATACTTTAATCAATTTAATTAACTAATAATTATTAATTTGAATTTAATATTATAATTTTTTATTTACTATTTTTATAATAAAATATTAATAAATAAAATAATCTTATATATATAAATAATTTATAACAACTAATAAACTCGAACTTTTACATTCCAAAAAAAATTGTAATCAAGTATTAACTTTATTATTTTGTTGTCTACAACGCCACCTTAGCACATTAGTTTGACGCATAGGAGCTTGGCTTTCTAGGAATTGAATGTGAATTTGTTGTATTGAACGTACTTGTGGCCAGTCCATCATTAGGAATTCGGATAGTTTGTCGTTGACAATATGAAGCAATTTATGAGGTACGTTAAATCCAATTATATTGCATCATTAGGCTTCAACTTGTGGGATGCATGCAATCTTTTGGGTGTACTTGAACTTTAGTATTATACTTTCACTTTTAGCATCATAGTAGGTGTAATCAAATTTGAATTTGTTGGCCTCAAATTTTAAGAGAACTTCAGTTAATGCCACAACATGACACACTCCAAAAAGTTTCAAGAATTTGACTAACCACAATCATCCTTGCATGTGCACTCTGTTACGATAGAATATTTTTGAGGTTGCGAGATTCATAAATGCATTCCCGTTTGATGCCTAATTCTCGAAAATATATCTTTGTTTGATTTGTAATCAATCTTTGGCTTATAGTTATTTTAAGAATTTGTGAACACTGAGTGTGAAGAATCTGTTCCAGTGGGCTTCAACATGAATTTGAGAATTATTTTGGCCCACTAGGAAATATTTCGATGACCAATAAATTCTTACCAAAGCATTTGACTGAATTTGCATTGGTGTATTTTCGTTTTTCAAGCTAGTATCATTTTAAGTATTTTTCATTTATCGGGCCTATCCTCAAACCATCTTCAGCAACCAACTTATATGCACCATTTGTGTAAACTTCTTTGACCACTTATGGTTCATCCCATCTTGAATTGAGTTTGTCCCTGCCCCCCTGAGTGGTAATTATCAGTCTAATGATTTGTCCACGCACGTAAGATATGGTATTTGCAGACTCATCATGATTGTTATCGCTGCTGCTGATATAATTGGATGATGTCAAACTTTTCCTATAATCTTCATCATTATTGAGCTCGTATGAGGATTGTGGTTTTGTGCTTTAATCTTTAAGATTTTGCACACGATATAGTTAAGGTCGTGTGATGTCTCATTCTAGAAGGATCAAGCTTTTGTTTATAGGAAGACTTGATGTTTTTCTTTGAATATGCAACCATCTTCAACATGTTTTTCTTTTGATACACCACTCTTTTGCATGGATCAAGTCCATCAAAGATGGGCCGATTTTTTGTTTTGCCATGTGGACCAAGCCTATTGAAGACAGATCCTCATGGATTTTTTTCAATTTTATCATTGAAGACATGTTATTTGAAGCTGTCTGGTGATATAATTGCTGCTGCCCCTTTTTATGGCAATACGGATAGGCTTAGGAGGGTTAAAACCAATATTTACACGAGAATCTTGAATTGCATGTCCTTTTTCTTTCAACATTACACAGGTGTCGTTGAGTCCATGAAGCTTCTTGTTGGTGGCTTTAAGAGGAGGTTTCACAAAGGTTTCCTTGTGCTTTAACAAGAAGCTTGAAGGCTTTAAGATCATATCCTTTTCCATCGATGGTCAAAGGTAACTTCAGTTTTTTCGACAATTCGACTTCAACAGTAGGTGACTTATCATTTTCTTTTGAGCAAAGCTCATCCTTTCTTTCTCTTTCATCGTCATGCAGCTTTGCTTTTTCAGCAAGCAGAATTTCTTTTCCTCTTTTGGCATCTTAGATATAGTACTTAGCGTCAACAAAATGTAATTTGGTTTCAATAAAAGCTTTGTTATCATCAAGCACCTTTTTCACTATGCCAATGCGGAAATATTTGAAGAATTTGATGCCATGTTGAAAGAATCACAGAATTTTCATACAACTAGCGGTGACCAAGAAGCATGTTATAAGAAGTTTTGGCGTCTATAACGGAAACAATACGGTCGACACCATGTCATTGATCAACAACTCCATGCTTATAATACCAATAGCCCTTTGTCCTCCTGGATTAAAATCTTGGATCATAAGGTTGTTGTTTAACAGTTCATCCATGGGGATTCGAAATTACTTCAAAGTTCGTAGAGGTAAGATATTAACCGCAGAGCCTCCATCGATCAATATTCTATTCATTTTTTATTTGCGAGCGTACCCAACCACGAACAAGGGATAATTATGAAGCTTAGACCCAAGGAAAAAATCTTCATCAATGAAAGTAATTGCTGACATACACTCATCGGCATCTAAGGAGTCTTCTCACTACAACAAAATACATATATTGGGACACTTTTTTTAGGATACGTTTTTATATGTGTCTCAAAATTATTATATTAGAACACATGTTTAATTGTGCCTCATTAGTTAACTTAATGAGGCACTTAAATATAAAATTAAATTTAAATTTAAATAAAAAATAAAACTAATATTTTTTTAACTTTTATTTTATGTTTTCTTTTATTTGATACTTTCTCTTTTATTAGTTTTCCTCTTCCTCTTTTTTTCACAGTTTCCCGCGATACACAGAATATCTCACGCTCTCTTCCTTCTCCATCAGAACCCTCTCTCCACGACCACGTCCTCTCTTAGGTATGGCCTCTTCTTCATCTTCTGTTTTCTTTTTGTTCAATTAATTTCAACATTATCATTAGGGTTTAATAAAACACATTGCATGAACCAGAGTATATTTCTTTCTCTGTTTCTTTTCTTTTCCTAATTTCTAATTTTTTATTTGAAAATTTGGTATTGAAGTCCTTGTTACTACACTACCGAATTTCTTTGTTGTTGATTTCATATAGAAATTAGTGGAGAAACATATTTGTATAACTATGCGAAATTGTGTGAAGATCCAAACTAATTTGAAAAGGATGAATGATTTTTCTTAGCAGTTGGTCGTGGCTGCATATTCTTTGAGGTCTATGTTGTCCATACTTCTTATTGCCTCAAAAATAGTATAAAACAATTACTAGTTCTTCTATTGTGAAATGCAGTAATAGATTGCTACCGAAATCGTGCGAAGTCCTCTAACTGATTTGTATATTGATATTGAATGTCAAATTTGGATTTATATGATTGTGCGTAACTACTGTGCAGAATCATGTAATTGATTTGTATATTGAAATTGAATGTCAAATCTTGATTTGTATAATTGTGAAGGAATCCTATGGAATTGAAAACTCTGTTTTTTCACCTGTGCAAGTATAAATATAAAACTCTGTTTTAAGATTCTTCGGTCTTCTTACTATTTGACATTCAACTATATATTTAATTAGAGTGGTTTGGAGTTTTGTCCATGTTGGGTGAGATTAGGCAACAATTTTTCATGGCAGTAATGGTTTTTTTTTTTTTTTTTTTGCCAATGCTTGAGTTGTTCAATGGGCTTTTTGGTTGAATTTGAAAAAAACTTTTGAGTTTATATGTGTATACTTGATTTGCTATATGTATCCAATGTTTTATTTGAATTGATTATTGAATAGGATAATATAAGAATTTGCTATAGAATTCTGCAGTAGAATTCTTAAATTGAGATAATTATGATAAAATTAGAAAAAACATAAAAGTATATACTTTGTTTGGTCGTGTGTGTGTGTGTGTTCCTTCAGTTAGAAAACATAGTTTACAATCTGATTTGGTAGATAAACTATCAAGCTGTGCAAGTTAGATCAACTGATCTAGTATTGGCTTTAGTACAATCTAATTTTCTGATAAATACAAAATAGTGGGCTCTATCTAAATATTCCACTCAATTCAAGGGTTCGCTTGCATAAAGTTCTCTCCTTTGTTTTAAATGCTTTGATTTATGCGGGCCCTTTGTTTTGTTAGTTGATATAGAATGAGCCGTGCTGATTGAAAGAATAGTTCTGCAAGATTAATGTTTATTAAGGCGTGTCCGTCATTGGGCTGGTGTGATATGTTAAAGGGGTTCGGTTTCTTGATTCAATCTTAGCATATGTGTTCTTGAGTTATTAGAACTACTTTTTTCTTTTGGTGATTAAGGTCCACCTTAGTGTGGTTCACCTTGATGGGCAGATATATGAAACGCCTAGACTTGTACTCTTGATCATTCAATCAATTCTTGCAAAGTGATTTATCTCTACAATATTGTAGCAATATAAAAAACCAACATGGATTGCCGATTTACTTTTTGGAATATTTAATTGCTAGGGAAGATGGCTATTGAATCAAAATATCAAAAATATAATAGTACTTGGTGATAATTGTTGTTAAGTGTAATCCATTAGGTGGCTAATATCTCACTCACTAAGTAGAAAAGGTTTCTGGATATCCTCGTAAAAATGAACAGTTGCATGATGGGCCAAGCAAAGGAAAGAGCTGGTTTGTACTTCATGAGCATTGGTTGGCTAAGGTGTCCTTAACAAAACTTTCCTGTGTTTAATGTGTAGAGGATTCTCTAAATTAAACCCTTGAGATTGCTCCAATTTAGCTACCTTTTTCTTTTCATTACTTTTCATTCAAATGAACTGAAGATGTTCCCTTTTAGTCAAATTTAGTCAAATTTGTTAAAAGAACCTTTGTTAAATTATCACTATTTAGTGATAGTATGTACTTTTTTAATTTCTATTTTCTAATTTTATGCTTTTACACTTTCTAAACACAGGAATTGGTTTTGTTTGTGTAACGAGTGATCTGTTTAGTTGTTATCTTCACGTGCAAAGGTAAGTACTCGCTTCACTTATTTCTCCTATAGTGAAATTATTTATAACATTAAAAAAATTGTGGTACTCTTATCGTGCATTATTGTCTATTAGTTTTTTATATAATACAATAAGGAACATCAAGAGCACATTTTTCTTACATTACTACTCAGTGCATATTTTCCCTTGTTATTAAAAGCCCAACACATTGCACCCTTTATATTAATTAATATTTATTTTTCTTTTTTAGAATTTCTTGAATTGTTCAATAATGTATCGAGTTTTTGTTTCTCCTTTAGACTTTTCTAAATCGTTTCGTGCATTATTCGATGGCTTTAGATTTCTTTTTAACTTAAAGATTTTATTTTAGTAGGTTCATAATGGATAAGAGTTGGATGCATAAACCAAGGTCGACTAAAGAATATGGAAGAGGTTTAAATGAGTTTCTTGATATGGCTTTTGCTAATGTTTGTCTTAGTGAAAAAAAACATTTGTCCATGTAAATATTGCAAAAATGAAAAGTGGGTCAATAGAGAGCTAAAGAACATTTGTTAGTTGATGGGTTTATGAAGGCCTACACAAATTGGGTTATACATGGGGAGACATCATCATCCGATCAAGTTTATTTTCAACAGTATAATGAAACTGTCGTCAGGACAAGAACCTTATATCTTGAAGTCGATTAACAAGAAATGGTGAGACTGGAAGAGTTACGTGAAAAGCTTGAATTTTGATCCTGATGTACCTATTGAGCAACAAATGTTAAACATTAGGGTGGATGAAGAGCAATATAAGACTCTAACTGAGCATTGGATGTCTGATAAATTTAAGGTAAAAACTCCGTGTTTGTTTCATGTTTGAATATTAAATAATTTGTGCAGTTTTACATTTATAATTTTATTTATTAACTCTAACATTTTGCAGAGAATGAGTGAGAAGAACAAACAAACGCGGACTCAATTGGAATTGCTACATTGCATGGGAAAGAGAAGTTCTGCCTTGGTGAAAGAGATAATGGTAAATTAATTTTTTAAGTTTAGTCTATAATCATTTATGTTTATTAAAGTACATGAGCCATTAGAATAATATATAATTTCACATTTTTATAGAGGAAGAAGCTTGGTATATATCCCAGTAGAGCATAATTGTTTGAGGAATACTATTTTAGGGAAGATGATTCTCCTACAAGTGCAATAATACAATAAGCAATTGTAAGTAAAAATACATTAGCTTTATACATCTATTCTAATTTCATTTTATTTTAATAGCTTAGTTCAATGAAAGCTTTAAATATTTTATTAATGTTATACGAGCAAATAAAATAGCTAGAAGGACAACAAACTGAAAATTTAGATGATAATGATGGAGTCCATAATCGGGATGATACATTTGCAAAGGTAATGGGTGCAGATAAGCATGCCCACGTTCGTATGTCTGGTATGGGGGTGACACCAGCTGATGTTTATGAAAATGTACCAAGCCGTGATGCCAATTACAGAATGGCTATGGAGTATAAAGATAAATATTTCCAAGTCGTAGATAAATATGAGCCATTGAGTGGAAAGTTAGAAAATCTATCAGCCATAGTGTATGGAAGGGCACAACCTGTTTGAGAACGTGGTCGTCCAAATATTCATGTTGCATCTCCAAATAATCAACACTCATGTTCATCATCATTACGTCCAATGTGCATTCAGGTAAAAAATTTCAAGTTGATTAAACATGTTGAAGAAAATATGTTAGATATATTTGATTTAGAAATTCATAAGCTATTTATGAAATGTAGGTTCATTCTTATGTGGTCTTGAAAAGTTTGGAAAGTATAAACGATATTGTCGCTAGTGTCTATGTCAACCAAATGGACTCTATTACAGTAAACGGTGAAGAGTTGGGGCGTGAGTGGTGCAAACTAATAGTTGAATATCAGATGAAAAAATATGTACATTTGATCAAGCCTTATGACCACATACAGACTATTGGAGATGCTCTTGGAGCACCTATTGCTTGGCCATTATCCTTGGTATATGTGACCCCATTACTTTTTGTTGTTAGTTGTTATAATTATTTTGTCGTTTTAGTTCACTTGTAAATAAAAGTTTTGCTCTATCTCCTGTTACTATAAGTTGCATTGGATGAAAATAATGATTGAGGCAACGTTGGAGTCTATTATGGAGCACTTGAAATATGTGTTGGGAGCACTTGTATATGTGTCAGGAACTTTATGACTGAACTATTTTGGAGCTTTTTTTTGTTTCAGTTTAGAGAAAATCAAACACAATTTCTTTGGATTTTCTAGATATATGTTTGGTTGGTTTATTGGATGAACTTTCTGTATATAAATTGATATTGTAACTAGTTTTCATTTCAATGAATGGGTATTGGATTGGTTTAATGAATTATTTTTTGGTCTAATGAAGTTTATAAAATTTTAATTTCAGAAGCACTTTAAGATAGAATATAACAGGATACTAATTATGCTTTACACAAAATTTGAGGTATTTAATTGTTCTTATTTCACTTTTTAAAGACATAGCCAAGTGTCCCAAAAAGGTTAAATTAGTTTTTTTGGAAAAAGTTACGGGAAACTTACTTTTGTCTCCAAAATATATAAGGACATTTATAAATGTCCTAATACATTCTTTTGGAGGCATTTAGTATAATTTAAATTGACACATATATGTGTCCCTTATTAGCTTGAAAGACACGTACAAATGTCCCCAAAAATCAGATATTGGATATTTTGGAATTTTATTGGGACACTTAAATTTTGTCACCAAATTAAATCTTGACACCCATAAATGTCCTATTATGTTCTTTTGGAGACATTTTAAAATACGTTAAACAACACATATAACTGTCTGCTATATGTTTTAAGGCACAGATGTCTCAAAAGAGTTTTTTATTTTTATTTTTATTTTTATATAGGGACACTTGTTTTGTGCTTTATAAATTTATTAATATGACATATATAAGTGTCCCAATAGACTAAAATAGAGACGCACTTTAAGCGCCCCAAATCTTCTTGTGAAACTTACACTAAGTGCCCCAAAAATTATAAGCGCCCCAATATGTACCATATTGAGGCGCTTTTTTATGCCTCAATCGGGGTATACTTTTTGTGCGGGGTATTTCATGAAGCATTGTTTTCATCAAAGGATCCACATTTGATTGTAACAATATTTGTTGCCGCATCATCTTCTATTTTACCTTGGCGAGCCAATTGCATAACCTTGTCCTTGAACACAAAGCAGTCTTGTATCGAATGTCCAACTAGGCGATGGTATTTGTAATATTTTGGATCATCTATTTCTCCAGCCTTTTTAGAGTACTTCATGTGAGGCAATTCGATGAGATTAGCCTCTTGTAAGTCATCAAATATTCCAGATACATCGTACTCAATGAATCGGTATTGCTTTTCTTGCATTTTCTCGTGGCCTCTCTTAAGGACCATTATTCCTTGGGATGCTATCATTATTTGACTTGCTCCGAGTTTGAAGGGCGTCATATTCACTGTCATTGATTCGTTCCTTGGAGCTTCCGAATGTTTTCCCCTTTCTTGACTTCTTGCTTTGCTTTGGTCCTACGGGGTTCTACGTGGTGCTTCCACTCCACTTGTTGTCATAATTAACCCTATATCATGTGCTCAAGTGGCTAATTCTTAGAAGGATTTGGGTAGGGTTCCCTAAAAAATATACCAAGCCCCAATGCATCCCTTGAATGCATATCTCAATGGCAGAAGCATCAGATAATCGATCTTTGCAGTTAAAGCTCTGATTCCTCCACCTGTTCATATAATTGATGATTGGTTCATCTTTCCATTGGTGGAAATTTGTAAGCTTAATCATGTTAAGAGTCTGTCGAGTACTATAGAAACGATTGAGAAATTCTTAATCTAATTGTTTCCATCCATCATATGAGCCAGCCTCCAAGTCGGTATACTAGTCAAACGCATTGCCTTTTAGTGCTCAGACAAACTGCTTGACTAGGTGATCCCCATATATTCCAGTGTTGTTGAAATTTTGATGAAATAAGCCACGTGCTGCTTAGGATTGCCCTCACCATAAAATTATTGGAACTTTGGTGGTTGATAGTCCATTCGCATTTTCAAGCTATCAATACTTTGAGTATAGGGCGTGGAATAAGTAAGGGATGATTTTGAGCTTACCTCGATCTTGCTTCTAATGGTTCCTTCAATGAACTCTTTCAGTTGATCCACATGAAGAAACCATCAGATGAAACTTGGAACTCTTTTGCGGACTTATCCTTCTCAGTATATTGTTGCTTTGTGGATGCCTCTGCTTCATCGGGAACCTCAACTTGTTTTCCCCTGACATGGCACGTGTCAACATTATCTGTTTTGTTGATCAACCTAGCAATTTGGGTATCTTGCTCTTGGACAGGCTTCGTAAGTGCCTCAATAGATCTTGTCAAACTCGCAATTTGCTATTTTTTTAGTTGTAGCATTTGTCACCATGACTGGAGCCACATTTGCTCTGAAAGAGTAGCTAGACACTAAGTGAGGAGAGGATGGGGGAGACTCATTTCCATCATCTTCACTTCCGCTACTAGGTAGGATTAAGTCCTTCTGGGCATGCTCAACAAGAGGAGTCATTTGGGAAGATTTTTTAAGTTTCTTTGATATACTCCTCGTAGTGTCACCAACACTCTTGGTATTGGAGCTTGAAGATTTCAAGGTGGCGAGTTTGGAATTCACCATTTTCAAAGCTTTCCCTTGAGTATCCATTTAAATACTTTAGATCTTGACGAATGGAAGAGATGATAGGTAGAGATGTCCAACTGGGCGTGCCAAAAATTGTGAACACAAATTTTATCATGTCTCTGTAAATTAAAATACAAGAAAATGATCAAAATGAGTACAATCTCTATTCTATCCCTTGATTCTTCTCTTCAAAAAGTATTGTTTGTAGAGGTGATAAATTCAAAGGTAAAATCTTCTTGTAGCTCTCTTTTGGATTTGGATTTGAATTTCTATAACGTTAATTCGAGGGCTCACGCCTGTAATCCCGAATTAAACGCTATAGCATTGGCTTTGGATTTAAGTATTTGAAACTGGATTTGCTACTTGGATCTTCTTGAAAATTTATTTGAATATTTATAACGTTAATTCGAGGTCTTAACGCCTGTAGTCCCAAATTAAACGCTATAATTCATTGCGCAACTTGACGAACGAATCGATATCCACCTTGAGCGTCTTGAATATTCTTGAACTCGAAAACTTTCGTTGAGAGAATCATTTTGGCCTTCTTCTCTTACTTCACCTTTCGCCTTCCATGTATGTATTGTGTCTTGAATGAGTTTCAATGATCCCTTTATATAGGTGTCAAACACCTTTTGTACATTATCTCTTGATAGTTTAATTTAAAGAGATAAATACATTATATATTTGGAATGACATGATTGGTTATTTGATATTATCTTTTCTAATATTTGTATTTTCTAAAGAGATAAATATCAAAATTATTTGTCTTCATTTGATTAAAACGTATATGCAGTTGCTCCACGTGGCACCGTCTAAATTGGCTTGAATCTTTGATTGCAAAATATAATTTGATTGGCAGAAACACTTCAATGTTGACACTTATCAATCGTTGATTGATGAGAAAATATATATTAAAATATCAACCAAATTAACTATTTATATTTAAAATTAATTTAGTAAATTTTAAAATATAAATAAAAAAGGAAATATGATTGATAATTAATATATTATTTTTCATTTGTTATTATTTAATTAAATGCAAAATTAATTTATCTACATGGATGTGGGCTTTGTCACTTGAACCGTTCGTAGTCGAATCTTCAATCTACAAAAGCTTCGAGTTATGAGATTTTGAGGTATCTTGTATAGTCATTCACCTTTCTTTTGTGTGCCATGTCAGTTCTCTAATTTTGCAAGTACTTTTAATATAGGGTAAACTACATGACACTTTCCGTATTTTGGTGAAATAGTGTGAGATCCTCTTATATTATGTTTATATGTAAAACATTCCTCGTATTATTTAAAATACAACAAAAATATCCTCTTCGTTAGAACTAACGAAGGATGATTGACACGCGAGCTTCATTTTTTGGGTTGTTTTAAGTGTGCAAATGTCCATTTTACTCCCTTTATTTGATATTTAATATGTTTTAATAAATTATATATTGTTGATTAATTTAAATTATGGATGAATTTAATTAAATTGTTTTAATAAATTACATATTTGCTTAATTTAAATATTATTTAGTTTAAATATATTTTAATAAATTATATTTTTTTTGTGGAATATATTAATTAAGTATCAAAGTGCCTAAAAAAATATAAAAATTTTAAAAGTTCAAATTTTAAATTGAAATACAATGAAAAAAATTAATATACTAAAATTCACTGTTTAAATTTAAATATTTATGTAAATATAAATAAAATCAATTATACTTATATATTATTTAATTTAATTTAATTATTATTAAGTTTAAATTTTTTTCAATAAATTATGTTTATTTTTAGAAAATATTAATTAAATATCAAAATACATAAAAAAATTATATCAAATTATTTAAGTTATCTTATTTATTATAAACAATATTTAAAGTATAATTACAATCTATTTCAAATGAAATTTTAATACCTTTTATAAATTTTCTATTTTTAAAACAAATCAGATCATTTTTACTTAATTTTTTAAAAATATTAAAAATAATATTCTTTTTTGTTCTTCGCCGATAGCCGCCTTGCAATCAGCCATCAAATGCAGTCGCCCAGGTTCTGGACGACATCACCATTGATTTGGCCATTGGGGGCGACGTCTCCTAGAGGAGTGGGTGACCACAAATTGGGGGCCGACATGAGGTTGCCCGCCTCTTCTGCAGCAGCAATTGTGTCGCCTCCTTTGTGCCTGGGCGACGGCAGTGACGACGAGACTATTTTGGGCTGCTATGACCTCACCGCCTATAACAATATATGTATATATATTATTATATATTTATAGTGTATATATAATTATATATATAAATAAAAAATTATATTTTAAATTATTTGATATCTGGACTGTTTATTTCTTAACTATTGAAAATCAGTGGCTATTATAAGAATGGTATAACGAGCAACTCAATAAAAATTTAATGCCATTAAGTATAATTAATGGAAGGGGCGAATGTACATTATTTTAGAAAACACAGGAGATTTTTTTGTTTATTTTTCTAATACATAAGAATTTTTAACTAAATTTTAAAAATATAAAGGATTTTATGCAATTTATTTGATAACATATGTTAGGCTTCTGATGTTCTTAAACCTCAGAGGGGTCGAGACATATTAAGGGAATCTAAAGTCGTCATTGACATACGATTAACTTTCTTTTTTTAAGAAGGAACTCCATATATACTTACATGGCTAATTGGAGACAGCTCAATTTGATAGGGATTTCCATGGACTATCAAAACCTTCCAACAGATGAGAAATTATCAAATAATTATTCTATTCCGAGATAGTTGCACCGCAAGTTGAGTTGTTGATTATGACAATATGCATGGCTGGTAACTAGTGAAATTCAATGTTCTGTTTTTTTTTTCGAAAATTTTTTATTAATTAAATCAATTACAGAGCAAGTGAGACACGTTTGTTATGTGATTGAGGAAAAATTGCAATTTTCGTCCTATATGTATAAGGGGTTTGCATTTTTAGTCCTGTACGATTACGTTTTCGCATTTTAGTCCTGTAAGTTCGCAATTTTCGTGCTTTTGGTCCTACTCCGATGAAAATGGCCGGAAAAAGTCAAATGACTTGCACATGACTGTGTTTTAAAAAATTTTCTGGCCATTTGGCTTAGGTGGCATTCCAGCTATACACTATTTTTATTTTTAGTAAATGACATGGCATTTAGAAGCATGCCACATAGGATTAAATTGGAGGAAAAATCACTAGGCACTTCCCTCCATTTTATTAAACCCCAAATTGAATGTAAAAAGCCATATCTCTAACATCTGTCATTTTTCAAACTGAGGAAGAGTTCCCTTCGAGCTTTTTACTGAAAATGTTGTCGGTAACAGCTTCCATCGACTGCTATTGTGGGCAGTGAGTCATGCTTCGGACATTATGGACAACTGAAATCCTGGAAAAGAATTCCACTCATGCCGTGATTTCAGTGTAAGGGAAAAAAAAGTTCTTTAAATCGTTCCATGTAAAATTTATGTTTGATTTTGATTTTTTTTTATGTTTTCGGTAATTTTAGAGAGGAGGTTGTCGATTCTTTTGAGTGGGAGGACCCTCCAATGTGTCGAAGAGCGAAAGCAACTATTCTGGATTTATTGCGAAAAATCAACCGAGTGGAAGAAGAAATGAAAATCTAAAGCATAGAGATAGAAGATTGAAGAGATTTTTCATTGTTGTTGGGATTTTTTTTTTCTTAATTTGGGGTTTAATAAAATGGGGGAAAGTGCCTAGTGATTTTCCCTCCAATTTAATCCTATATGGCATGTTTTGGAGGGAAAATGTCATGTCATTTAGGGACAATAAAAATAGTGTATAGCTGGAATGCCACCTAAGCCAAATGGCTTGGAAAGTTTTTGAAAATACAGTCATGTGCAAGTTATGTGACTTTTTTCGGCCATTTTCATCGGAGTAGAACCAAAAACGTGAAAATCGTAAGCTTACAGGATCAAAATACAAAAACGTAATCATACAGGACTAAAAATGCAAACTCACTGTACATATAGGACGAAAATTACAATTTCCCTCTGATTGATTACTTTTTGGTATTTTTGAAATCTTATTCTAACAATTGATGAAAAGAAAAGACCAAAGATTCTTATTTGACGCGAACAAATATGACTTACAAAATAGAAGTCTGGCTGTTAGAGAATGCCACGAGTGTATTACTCATTATTTTTCTAGGAAAGCCACGAGTGTATTTTAAAAATGGATTTGAGTTTCGGAGGTTTTCAAAAGTATATTGGAGAATGTGATTAGTATTTGATACATACTTTTTCTCGAAGATGGTTAAAAATAAGGGTAAATTACATCTACCTCCTCTTAGGTTTTGCATAATTACAAATACTCTTTCGTTGTTTGAAAAATTACAAATATTTTTTGAGGTTTGTAATTTTTAACAAAAGACCTGAAATTGACCATTTTGCCCTTAAATTTTTTATTAAAATTGTAGAACAATTAACCGAGGCAAATTACATTATTGTTCATCTGTGCAAAAAACTTAAGAAACCTCTCCCTATACATTATAGTCTAAAAAATTTTGAAAATTAAATAAAAAATAATTCAGTGCATAAGGGCATTTGGTCAGTTTACCCATGAAAATGAGTTATCTGTTAGACACTTACAAACCTCAGGGGAGTATTTGTAATTTCTCAAACAACGAGGGTGTATTTGTAATTATGCCAAATCTCAGGGGAGGTAGCTCTAATTTACCCTAAAAATAAATTGAAATATGTAAGTGGTTTGTTTTCTGAGACGACGAGAAATATTGTATATATACTAAAGAATTAATTACACTGACATCCCCTACTACTATGAGAATATACAAATTCCCCATTCCGTTAGTCAACTTAATGGATTTTGCTGATGTCATAAAAAAAATTGGTCTCAATTTTCTATAATATCCTCAACCTGAATAACTCTATTTTCTATGACTTAAATACCCTTAAGGGATAATTTGTTATTTTTAAAGTTAATAAGAGCATATACTCGTACCTTTTAGTATATTATTTTATAATATTTTTTTAATCACATATTGTGTATGTGTAGGTTGTGGCAGTAATTTCCATTCCTAACAATCATAAAAGCTTGAAATTTTGTTGAATTTATATTATTTTATAGCAAGTAATAAAATAAAGCTTATATTATTTAAATGTTAAAAATATTGAAACAAATTTCAATAGTTTAATCAATTTTACTATGTCAAATAAAAATTTAAACGGAAAATAATATGATTGGTATTATTCTTTTAACAAATAAGATTTATTGTACATATCACATTATATATTGATAGTGGGTGTTTTATAATATCATGAATATAAATATATAGAAAAAAAAAAAAATAGGTCGTTTTGGGTGTTTTTGATAGTGGGGTTTTAGACTGATTTTAGTCCGGGTCTAAATTCCTATGGCACTATGTTTGAAGTTATTTCTGGAATGTTTAAAATCCATTACAAAATACAAGCAAACATGTCATAGTGTTGAAAGATCAACTCATCTACAAAGTTTAGGGATAATTACGTTAATCTATCATGAGATTTGGTATAATTATATGTAAACTTTTTATTATTTATAAAATTATATTTAATATTTTTATATTTATTTCTGTCTAATAAATAGATTCTTCCATTATCAAAATTCATCGAATATGTTGATATTAATAAAAAATTAAATAAAAATTTATATTTACCCCGATTGATTTATTATTGACTTATTGCAGGTTAAATAATCTAACATAATCACCAAACTACCATTATAAGGGTGAAAAATAGACCTCCTCGCATGCATTAGCGTGTGAAGGTGTATAAAAGTAGTTTGGTCAGAAAATTTTTTTTTGACTGCAATAAGTTAGTAATAAGTTAATCAGGGAGATACATATGAATATTAATTTATTATTTTTGCTAATATGATCATTAAATTCGGTGAATTTTGACTAGTGGAGGGGTCTATTTGTTGGATGAAAGCAAACGTCAAGGGTATTAGACGTAATTTTTCAAACCACATGGGGTTTACGTGTAATTAAAACAAACCTCAGGGGAGGGTGATGTAATTAACCTAAAAGTTTAAGTTGTTAGAGAGAAGAATCATTTAAGATTAAGGGTTAATTACACTTAGACCCCCTCTGAGAACATAAAAATTACACTTTTTCCCAAATAAGTTTTTGAAATTATACTTACACCCCCTCCAAAAATTCTCCATTTACACCTGACCCACTTTCATTAGGTTTGGACGAAAGAAGCTGACATAAGCAAAAAGAACTAGATAAAATTTTAATTTTACCTCTCATTTACCTTTTTATGTATATATTTATACTGATAAAGGATAAATGTGATATATACATATAGAGTGAAGTTAACATTATTACGATTTTCCCCTTTTAAGTACAAAATTATTACATGAAAATATTAAATAAGGGTAGAATTGAAAGTTTACGTAATTTCTTTGTTAACGTCAATATTTTTTGTCTAAATCCTAATGGAATAGGGTCAACTGTAAACGGATAACTTTTAGAGGAGGTATAAGTGTAATTTAAAAAAAAAATTAGGAGAGAGTGTAATTTTATATTTTCAGAAAGAGTATTAAGTGTAATTAACCCGAATATTAATATTGTAACACGTCCCCTTACATGTAAACCCTAGACGTGAAACGTTTCTTTCGTATGGGTGGCAATAAAATTCAATCCCAAAATCTATTTATTTTGGTTGACTTCAATACCACGTTAAATGACTATATTATCTAAAATTAAAGATTATCCAACACAACAAAATGATAAGCATTTTCTTTTGTCCCTGTCTACTCCCAAGTCACCAACTTGCAGTTTTTCTGAGGGTACAATAAAACGAAGAACATGATTTGGCATGACTTGCACATCCATGGTCCACCCACTCAAAGTCAACCTTCACTTACATCTATTCTCATTACATCAAGCTCCATACATTAATCTCTGCACTGCAAAACCATTCCATAATCATGTCGGAAAACATGCTTCTGCTGCTGCCCTGGATTTTCTTCTGCGGCCTAACCTTAACATTCGCCGCCATCAACACCACCACAGACACATTGAATATTTCAAAAGGCCCCACCATCGCCAAACCTGGTTGCCCCAGCAAATGCGGCGACCTCGCAGTCCCCTACCCCTTTGGCATCGGTAGAGGCACCGGCTGCGGCATAGGCGAATTCTTCGAACTCGACTGCAACAACGCCTTTGACCCTCCCCGTGCTTCCATCGCCAATATTCAAGTATATCAAATTTCCGACAATCAAATGCGCATCTCCAACATCATGGCAAGGAAATGCTACAACGGAAGCAATGAGGAAATTATCCAGTCCAAATTTATCTCCACGGACATCAGCGTCACACCATACAGCTTCTCAGAGCTGAACAGATTCACGGTCATCGGCTGTAACGATTTCGCGGAGGTAACTGGCGGCGCCAGCGGCCGGAACTTCTCTGCCGGCTGCTTTTCTGCCTGCTTGAAACTCGAAGATGTCAGGGGCGGATACTGCTCGGGTACAGGCTGCTGCGAGACTTCCCTGGCCAAGAGTACATTCTTCATTGGGGGCCTTAACGCCCGGGAACCTAATACGTCTGTTTCATCGTTTAATCCGTGTAGTTACGCGTTTGTTGGAGAGCAGAAGCTGTTCGTTTTTAATGGGGCATCGGACCTGACGGACCCAAATTTCATGGATCGGGTCATGACCACGGTCCCCATCGTGTTGGACTGGGCGATCGGGAATTTGACATGTGCGGAAGTCCGGAACTCCACAGACTATGCCTGCCAGGCTAATAGTAACTGTGTTGATTCTGACCGTTGGTTGGGTGGGTATCGGTGTAGCTGTAACGAAGGGTACGAAGGCAACCCGTATCTGGATCCGGGATGCACAGGTATAATATTCTGTTTGAATCTCCAATCTTTGTTTGTTCGTATGATCAAACTGAAACAATTTTCAAGTAACAATGGGCCACAAACAGTGTTCCGACGACCGTTGGTATGTACCTGGGATTCATTTGTTTGAATTTGTAGATATCGATGAATGTGCGGATCCAAACAAGAATGATTGTGAAAAGATTTGCATTAATACTGTGGGGAGTTACAACTGTTCTTGCCCAGAGGGAGAAAATGGGATCGGTAGAAAAGATGGACGTGGTTGCACTGCTCCCAAGTCACGGTTTCCTGTAATCCAGGTGGCTTTAGGTAACTCATTTGTGTTATTTATCACTTTGAATTCTTTGTTTCAAAATGCGTCTATCATATGTTTCATCTTATATGTGTCCCGCACGTATATATGAAGTAGAAGTATTTGTCTTAGATTCAAATTAGGTATAAATAGCCCACGCTCCTATGAGTATATATTGATGGGTAGATATTCAACCCAAACTCAATTTATTTATTCTAGTAGGTTTGAGGTTGGATCTAATCTAATAATATTTATTAGGCTTGGTAATGGGTCGTTTCCTCTTTTTATGGGATTGGGCAGGGCAAGGTTCTATTGATTGACAACATTAGGTTCGGGTTAGATTTGGGCATGGACTCGAACCCATCCCAAATGAATCGGGTCTCATGGTGCGTCCTGATTTTATTGTTTTGAACTCGAACTCGATTCGATTTCGGCCCTTTTCTTCATTTTTATATATTTTATATATACTAATATAAAATATATTTATACACATACAAAAATATATGTATTTAATTTAATATATATCTACATACAATACATAAAATTAATATTTTTATCAATTAAATAATGAAATACATAATTTATAGACATTTTAATGTAAATACAAGTAAAACATATTTTAAAATTTTAATATTTTAAAGCTAAAGCATGCACATATTAAAAAAAGAAGATTATAAAGCTCCCTCGAGGTTTGTCATAATTATAATAAATACTCTTTCTTATTTGAAAAATTATAAATATCCCCATGAAATTAACGGGCGTCTAACAAATACCCCCTGTAATGGGTTGTCACGAGAGGGTATTTGATAGGCGATTGTTAAATTTAAGGGGTATTTGTAATTTCAAACAACTATGGGGCATTTATAGTTATGACAAACCTGATGGGAGCCTGTTGAAATTTTTGCCATGGTTTTAGCATATGATGCATGAACACAGTCACGATAAGAGACATGGATACGACGACATAGAAAATATTAAAAAATTAGGACACGACACAGCATTGACACGGCTATATATAATATATTTATATATATATATATATTCTAAATTTCTCCTAAAATTTAATTATGTAATATGAAAAATATCAAAATAATACATAAAATAAGCATGTCTTATATCAAAATTTTTAACATAAATACACGTCCCAAAAAATATACAAAATCAGTTTATTTAAAAAGCAAAAAAATTTCAATCATTCAAATTAGTTAAATTACCATGACCATCTCTCGATTTTTTAGTAATTTCATCCCAAAACTTTTAGTTTGAGAGAAATGAATTAATTTTTTTCTTTTTGATTTAGCCCAAAACTCTTTTTCTTAAAGATAGTCCAAAATTAAATTATATATAAAAAAAAACTAAACGTGTCAAAACGTGTAGAACATGCCAACAAGCGTGTCCGACACTATGTTCTTTTCTTTTCTTTTATATTTTTAACACGTGTCCGAGGTATGTTTGAATTATGTCCGTGTCCAACACGTGTCCGACACTATATCGGGTAATTTTTTGGAGTGTTCATGCATTATAAATTTTAGCTATAGCTAATGGTTTGACTATACTTGAAGAAATAATGATTAATAACCGATGCGAAGCTGTAGTTAATTTTTATACGCCATGATTAATTTATTTTAATTTTAACCATAATAATTTGTTGTAACGAAAAATTATATTTCTTCTTGTATTTTCAAGAAGTACCTCCCATTTCCTCAAACCCTTAATTTCTCAATCCAACTCCAGAAAATGCTCTATTCTATTTGAATCAACCCTAAATAGCTCCTCAAATGAGACTGCCGTAGTTGCAATTGAGGGAGGCACCGGAAGATTTTTTAAACATTTGGTATTTTGCTTATTGGGCTATAATCTCGGACAACTTAATTCTTGGGAAAATTATATTTTTGGTCTTGTAATTATAGGTCGTTAGCACTTTTGGTCCTATAACTTACTTCATTTACATCTTTAGTCTTTTTTTTAACTAATTTGGTCCTAAACATCTCACATTTGGTCTTTTTTTTTTTGGCAAATTTAATCATGTGTCAATAATTTTGGTCCTACACACTCGAGTAGATCTCATTTTTGGTTTTGTAATTATATGTCACCAGGACTAAGTTTGTCAGCATAGGACTAAATTGTCAAAGAAGGACCAAATTTGATGTGTTGGACTAAATTTATCAAAAAAAAGAACTAAATGTGTAAACAAAATAAGTTATAGGACCAAACATGCTAACGACCTAAAGTTACATGATTAAAAATGTAATTTTGGCTAATTCTAAAGAAAAGGAAAGTTTGAGGACGGGTAAAAATGCATAAAACAAATTAGGCCTCAACTGATGAATTATGGAGAGAAATGAGCTCTTCCATTAGATTTGGTTGAAAAATCAGGGTTTGGGAGACAGAGCTAGAGGAATTTTGGAAATAAGGGATTAAGGAATAATAATGCATGTATTAACTGTTCTATCAACATCTCACCAGCCTTATTCATGTGCGAATAATACGTGCTTTTTTCCATCCAAAATTGTAAAACGTTGGCCAATTTTAGGACTAAAAGTATCACATTTGAAAATTAAAAGACTAAATGTATTTTACAAAACTAAATATAATACCAAAATTGTTCCCTAGGTAATTACAGGACAAAATATGTCAGAATTATTAAACTTACATAATTAAATGTGTTTTTCAAAAAAAACTAAATGTGGTATTCTAAAACAATTACATAATTGAATGTGTAATTTATATTTAATTATATGATTGATTTTGTTCACAACGTAATTACAAGGCTAATTTTGTTACCTTCAACATATTTAAAGGATTAAATGGATTTTTTTTTCTAAAAAAAAGAAATAAAAGTAAAACGCCCTATAATTACATGACTTTGGCAGAATTAAAACATTAAAAGATTGAGGAGGCTTTGTAGGTTTTCTTTTTCCCTTTTAGGAGAGTTTTCAATCCATTTTATATTCATAAGGGGTTGGGTAAAATGCTTTTTTGGTCCTGTAAAATTAGGACATTATTTGTTTTGGTATCATAATTTAGGTAGGTGGTTGTTTTAGTCCCATAAAACACGTTTTTCAGTTTTTTTGGTCCCAAAATATCATGTGCAGCTTAGGTAGGTGGTTGTTTTAGTCCCATAAAACACGTTTTTCAGCTTTTTTGGTCCCAAATGTAGGTGGTTGTTTTAGTCCCATAAAATACATTTTTCAGTTTTTTTGGTCCCAAAATGTTATGTGTTGGGACCAAAAAAACTGAAAAACGTGTTTTATGGGACTAAAACAGCTACCTACCTAAGTTGTGGTACTAAAACAATTAATGCTCTAATCTTACGGAACCGAAAAAATATTTTGGCCATAAGGGGTTATTTGCTTATACTCTTCATTAGATGCCGCATAAACTTCTTAAAACTTCTTTTGTTCTCAAAGTTTGATCAGGTCATGAACTACACAAGCTAATCTTTCAGTTTTGCAGGTTTCTTTTCATACTTTATTAAAAGAAAATCACAGTTATACAAGCTTGTTATCAATTTCATCTTTGTTAAGATATTAATATGGGAATTTTTTTTGTCCTTTAATTTTGTCCCTGATTTATTTTGATCCTCTAAATATTATTAATTTATAAACTAATGTAAATGTGGTCCGATTTAAAATTTTTAATTAATTTTTAGTATTTTTTTGTCGGGATTTGTATATCATTTTACGAGTTAAGGGTAAAAACGCGATAATTATTGATAATACTTAGCCAAAATGAATCAGAGATATAATTAAAAGATGATTTTTTCCCTTATAATATTTATATTAAATGATTCTCATCTTTAACAATTTTTAGTTGAGTTGGTCGCTTACGATTTAAATCAAAATTGCGACTTTATTATTCCTAAAATTTATATTTTTCGGACGTTTAATGATTCAAATCAGTTCAGAGGTTTCTTGCAGGAAAATAGTAGTGTTGCATGCTTAGTTTGAAGGGATAATTACATTTACACTCCTGACCTATGGTCTATTTACACAAACTACCATTACCTTTTGAATAATTACACATACCCATTAGAAATGTAAGCATCATTTACACAAACCACCCTTATTTTTTAGAAAATTACACTTACACCCCTCAAAAATATCAATATTATTACACAAACTACCCCTATTTTTTAGCTATCAAGGATGATTTTTGTAATTATGCAAAAGGCAGGGTTAATTTGTGTAAATAGACTATAAATCAGGTTAATAAATGTAATTATTCCTAATTTTAATGCAACAATGGTCAAAAGCGATCGAGTTACAAGGTTTTTGCCATGGTTCAAATTATTTGGAGCAAAAGGATTTAGAGTTGGTTTTTAATACTATTTTGATTATTCTTTTAGAATTTTTAATCATTCTATAATGCATTATTTCATCATATCGTTCAGTTATATCATGATATATAATCTAATCAATGTAAAACTGCGGTTTTCAATATTATCACCCAGAATCCAAAGCATACATGCGGTGCTACTTTGTAAAAATTATACATTCTTGAATGTTCTCTATCAAATAATCATTTTATGGAAAAGTTTAAATTATTAGGTAAAGAATTGTTTAATATTTCCTAAATAAATCCTCATATATAGACATTATTAATTGTTGATTTAAATTTTATTTACTATCCTGTATGTTAGAAAAGATATTTTTAGGATTCTAACGGTAGCGTAATATACCCATAATTCAATAATTTTAACAATTAGGTGACTCCGCCATTGAAGTTTTCTAACTTGCCAAAAATTGCTAACATGGACTAAAATAGGGTTTTTTAAATTAGAATTCCACTGACAAAGTATCAAGTCCCCCGTCATGACTAAAGTGCATTTATGACCTATATGTTAGGGAGAGTGGCATTTTCAAAGGATTGCAATTATAAAAGGCTAGCAATTAAATACCCAGAATTCATTAATTTTCTACAATTTTAGGACTTTTTTTTTTTTTTTTTTTTTGTCATAAGCTAATTCGTATTAGTACATTGTTTTTTACTTGGTAAATGGCTTGTAGATATTTGACTTATGTATTGTATAAGCTAACAACACTGATATAAAAAATAAGAAATGAGTTTCAAGATAAATTAATATGATAACAATGTCTGGAATAAAGATAATACACAAAATAATGTAAAGTTCTCCATATTTTAATTTTACAAAAAAGAGACCAAAATATTATTCACAAATTGGACAATAAGTTTACAAAAATTGATATCAGCTTGAATTGCAAAAAAAGAAAAACAAAAAATCCAGATTGCAAAAGTTATTGTGCATATGCTACACAAAAGTAGCAAGGGAACACATAATGGGATCCTTTTTTGCGGTTCAAGCTGATGCTAGTTTTTTGTCACTTGTTTCCCAGTTTAAGAACAATAATTTGGTTCCCCTATTTGTAAAGTCAGATGTGAAGAACTTTACACTTTTTTTGTGTATCAGCTTTGTGCTAAATATTGTTTCAAAAAACCATATTAATATATCTTGACACTTGTTAATTTTCTATTTTTAAACAGTGTTGTTAGTTTATATTGTTATAAATCAGTCAAATTGGCATTATACATACAAGTCAATTATCAACTGAAAACAATATATTGAACATATAAGCTGATGATATGAAAAAAAAAAAAAAGTCCTCAAATTGAGATGAATGAATTATGGATATTTAATCGTCAGTCATTTGTAAATGCAATCCTTAAAATGCCATACAGGGCATAAAATGTAATTTGGTTATTGCTTACGTTGCTAGGGGTTGATTGGATACTTCATTAGCAAAATTCCTAATTGAAAAACCCTAATTTTGTTCAGGTCAACAATTTTTGGCAGATTATAAAACTCTGGTGACCGGATCCTCTAAACACTAAAAATTATCGAATTATAGGTTATAATTTGCAATCTCAGTCCTTAGATTGCCACCCTTTAATTACATAACAGTAAATGCAATTTAACCTTTATTTTTGTGAAACCTAACACATTAATTTTTTTTCATAAATAGGTGGTGACAAGATTCACACTCAACTCAGAAAGGACAACTATATTTGAAAATTTAAATTATTATAAATAAAAATCATGTAATATTATTTAATACCTCAACTAGTAACAATTGGATGCAGGCATATTCGGGTTCTTGTCCCTAGTGATTGCAGTAACTTCGCTATACTTCTGCTATCAGAAAAGAAAGCTCATAAAACTGAAGGAGAAATTCTTCCAACAAAATGGAGGTTTGTTACTAAAACAACAAATATCTTCAAGCGAAGGTTCTATGGAATCGACCAAAATATTCACAGCTGAAGAGTTGCAAAAAGCCACCAACAATTATGCAGCTGACAGGATACTTGGGGTAGGCGGATACGGCACTGTCTATAAAGGGATTCTGCCTGATAAGCGCATAGTTGCTATCAAGAAGTCTAGAGTGATGTATGAAAACCAGATAGAGCAATTCATCAATGAAGTCGTCATTCTAATACAGGTAAACCATCGAAATGTCGTGAAACTTTTGGGATGTTGTTTGGAAACAGAAGTTCCCTTACTCGTCTATGAATACATCTCGAATGGCACACTTTCTCAACACATCCACTCTAAAGGGACACGGACTTGGTTATCCCTGGAAAATCGTCTAAGAATCGCGTCAGAAGCTGCCAACGCCCTATCATATCTTCATTCGGCAGCTTCTATTCCTGTTATTCATAGAGACGTCAAGTCGGCCAACATTTTGTTGGATGAATATTACACTGCCAAGATATCAGATTTTGGGGCTTCCAGGCTGATCTCCCTGGACCAGACTAAGGTGACAACGTTGGTCCAGGGGACGTTAGGATACTTGGATCCTGAATACTTCCACACAAGCCAATTGACCCAAAAAAGTGATGTATATAGCTTTGGGGTCGTGCTAGCAGAGCTACTGACAGGTAAAAAGCCCTTGGACATTGAAAGAAACGAGGAATTGCGAAACTTGACAACTTATTTCATCATGTCGATGGAAGAAGATCGGTTATTCCAAATCCTAGAGCCCAGAGTAGTGCGCGAGGGATCCCTGGAGCAGCTGCAGGCGATTGCTGAACTAATAAAGAGATGTTTAAACTTGAAAGGGGAAGAAAGGCCAACGATGAAGGAAGTAGCTATGGAACTTGAACGTTTTAGGAATTTTAATAAGCATCTTTGGAATCATCAACCTGTTCATAAGGAATCTGTGGGGTTAAAGAATGAGACTGGGTTTGGAGATCTTTATACTGCTCAAGTTGCATCATCAGATGGTCTTTATACTGGTCCCTGATACCAGTGATGGAAATCTCTGGGCAGTAAAGTTTGAACTCGTGAGTAGCCCACGACAATGAAAATGTATGGGGCCAAATTTTGAGTTATACTTTTATTGTTGTGTGATGTCTTTTTCCTTGATTTTTTTTAGATTTTGTGATTTGATGGCTTATTTGGGATTTGATATCCACCTTTATCAATATATGAATTGTGGATAAAATACATTTGCTACTCTTAAACTATCACCAAAGTCACAAACACACCTTAAATGTATACAACGTACTCCAAAGACCCTTCTTGTTAACGTTCAAAATACAAAAAATGAACGATGTTAATTTTTACCCGCAATTTAATTAAGTTTATGCCTCTTACACATCAATATTAAAAAATAACTCAGCATGACATGTCATGATACGTCAAGGAATGGAGTGTAATTATGAAAATGCCCAAAATGAGGAGGGAAATCTACAACCTCTCAAAAGCGTGTGATAAAAAAAATGCGATTTTACTTATAAAATGAAAAAAAAACCCGACTTGCTTAAAAATAATTTAACAAAAGTTAAAATAAATTTGCTGTCAGAGCAACCAAATCGAAGGCTTTGTTCAATGAACTCTAAATCCCTAATGGATTTGCCACAAAAGTATCTCACCTATACAATGACAAATTCCTCAATAAATATGAAGAAAACTTAACACTGACATCGACGGTGAGGATTTTTTAGGAATGGATTCTGAAAGTAGATTGGAAGGATACTACGAAAGGTAAGTTTTTTTTTTTTTTTTTTTTCATTCAAAAGTTGTTGTATAATCTATTAGAGTTTTAGGGTTTTCAAAGTAAGAATTTAGTCTTGTAAAGTGATTGGTTGGATTTTGTACGGGTGAGGGTTTAGGGTATTTGCTTTTCTTTAGTGTTGCAAAAGCATATTCATTTTGTGCCCCACAATCATATGATATGTAGGCCTATTTGTGTGAATTGCTTTTTCGATTGTTGTAGCATTTTTTAATTATTTTTCTTTGTGTGTATGATGCGATTTTGTGTGTTTTTAATATGTTGTGCTCCCATGTGGGAATTTTGATTTCATATGTATATGTGTTGTCATTTTGAAATTTTGTGATTAAATAAGTAATTTGAAGATGTGTATGTTGAGAATTCCAAAAGAATTAAACTTGATTTCTGATTTCTAGCAGTCAGATAGGCTAAAATGCACAAAATTCCCTATATTTTGAAAAGTTTTGTAAAAAGCCCCCTGTGTTTTGGAAATAGGTTAAAACCCCCATTGTTTTTGTAAAACTCAGCAAAAAACACCTCTTCCGTAGTAACTAACGGAAAGTGTACTGAACGCGCGTGTTGTGCATGTTTGGGGTTGTAATTTAGCCATTTTTTTAGTGCGCTTCTCCTTACTTAGTGCGACTTCTAGGCTCGCACTAAGTTACAACTGCTTAAACTCGCACTTCCTTGAATGAACGCGCACAAACACACTGACACTTTATATACTTTACAGAGAGAAAAAGAGAGGCTAACGAGAAAGTAGAGGAAGGATCTAATGGGCTTAAAGAATTAAACATATTTTTTATGTATAAAGTCCAAATTTAAGTTTTACAAAAATGGATTTCTGATATGGATATTTGATATATAGAAATTTTGGTTTTATATAATTTGAATATGAAACTCTTCTAAGCAATTAATTATTTTATCAAATCATTATATATATGTAGTTTTAAAAAAATAATAATTATATATTTAGCGATTTGGTTCGATTTTTGACGATCTTTTTAAGTTCTAAATTAAAATCAAACCAATAGTGCGTGTGGTTTTACTCTAAATTTATAATCACGGTTTGGAATATAAATCATAAAAAACAGTACGATTTGATTTGGTTCAGGCAGTTTGGGTGATTTTAAAATTTTTTTTTATCACCCCTAGTCTTACCCAAATTATACCCAAATGACCCCTTGAACATATGTTATTTTTTTATGGTAAGTTTGAAAAAATAAAACTTCTCAAATTTTAAATTTACGTAAAAACTTTAAGAACTGTTAAGGAAAAAATTAAGTTCAACATTAAAAAAATAACCTTGGCACAATCTTTTTGTCCATTTAATTTGCGTTATACTTTCATTTGACGATATTTCTAGGATTTGAATTCAAATAAAATGTATCTATTTTATACATAGTCAAACTTTAACTAATTTAAATTTTTTATGCATTTTTTTCATTTTTAAATTATAACGTTACCCTCGACTTAATTTATCAAAAATCTAATTCGGTGTTGTCACTATGATAATAAAAATGAAAACTCTGAAAAAGTTTGTCAAAGTATCAATACTTGAAAAAGTATTCAATAAAATATGTCCAAAGTTTGAAAATATTTAGATGTCAAATAAATCTAGTTAACAGATAAATTTATATTTTGGGGTATTAAATTTTACCGATATCAAGACTCATACCCATGAGTATTTTGGACTTTAGACCCTACTCATAGAACGTAAGCTAAAATATTTATTTTAATGGATATGAGTCCCAATTTAGACCTAATGATATAATATTAGATTGGAGTCTGAGTATTAGCTATCATCAATAAACCTGGATTTGGGTATTGCCTCCTATTGACAAGTCTAAATTGATACCTAACATAATTAAAAAATGGGAATCTTTGTCTCCTAAAGGAAATTTGCACAGTTTGTACCAGGAAAAGAAATACATAATCAATGCAACATTCATAAAAGTGCATTTTTAGTTGCTACCATTTGGGCTTCAGCTGAAAATTATTCAAATACTTTATATTTCATTTGACATCTATCGGTAAAAATTATTTTGTTAATTTAACAAATCAAATTTAAACTTAATTTTTTATTTAATAAGTTTCCGAATTTGAGCAGAGCTCAATTCGGTTTACTTGTTTAAATCTTTCAAAAAAAAAAAAAAAAAACACAAAAACTATGCTTTCAAAGTCTTGCAAATTTAAGCCAATTTTTTCTTTAACGGTGACCTTGGGTAACAACTCGAGCTTTTTTTTTTTCGATTTTGCAATTTTTTTTATTAACCAAAATATAATTTTCAGCTAATATTATTTTAAAAATTTTACTTTTTCAGTTAATATTTAATAATATATTAATTATTTTTAAAATTTTAATATTATTACATATTTTTAATAATTTAGTATTATTAAAAAAATTATAAATTATTAAACAAATTTAATAATTGCATAAATATTTTTACTAATAAAAAAATGCCCTATTATATTTAATTGTGTAGAAAGAATTGAAAACAAAATTTTGTGAGAAAGAAATAAAATGTCGCAAAATTATTCAACATTACAAATTCTAGTAATTCCTTAGTCCCACAAGTGAGTTATTGGCGTTGGCGCCAAGATCTTCTTCTTTTTTACGGCTGTGTTGGCTCATTTTGTAGGCTTAAATGTATTTTTGGTCCCGTAATTTAGGTCATTTGGAATTTTCGTCCTTTAACTTTCTAAGGTAGCATTTTAGTTTTGTATCATTTTAATTTTTGTGATTTTAGTCCTTTTTTCACCCGGAGTTCACCCTTCTCGCCGAAAAAATGCATGTGTCTCTCACGTGACATTTTAAAATTAGGGCTTTTGTTCCTATTGACCTATTTCTGTCAGCATTTTGTCATTTAAGTTTCTAGAGTAACATTTTGGTCCTGCATTTTTTTTTCTAATTTTCACGACTTCAATACTTTTTTTTGCCAGATTTCACCCTTCTCGCCGGTGGAGTTGAACTCCGGCGAACAAAAGGACTGAAATTGCAAAAATTAAAAAGATGTAAAATCAAAATGCTATCCTAGAAAATTAAAGGACGAAAACGCCAAATAGTTTAAGTTACAGAACCAAAAATGCAATTAATCCCATTTTGTACTTGACCATCATTATTGACATAAATGTGCAACCGACTTGATGATGCTGTAGAGTTCGATTCCATTAGATCATGATATGCCCTCATTGATGGAAATTGAATCGATAAAATATTATATCCTAACGTATATCCGAAAATGATGCTAAGATCAATATCAAGATAAACATGTGTAGAACAAGATTCTGTATATATTGCCATGTATGGAGTAAATTAGAGTCGATCATCTTGTTGGCAAGGTTGAGACATAGCAAGAACAATGTAAAGTGAAGTTGTAAACATAGATATTGCATGGGGTGTTGAAATGCGAGTCTTTAAACATGGCATTACTTCCAATAGTAATCCTTCAACTAAGCTAGTAGATCTCTCCGTACGACTTCTCCTTTTGTCTATGGGATTTGATTGGCACATCCTCCTATTGTGTTAGATTTTCATAAGTCATATATTCTATTAGTTGTTGAAGTGTGGCAACCTAATAAATATTTTCAAACATGGTTCGACGTTGGTCTAATAATGGATTTAAGTCTTTACTTTCATGGGGTCTAGTATCACATCTTAATCGAAGGGATTGCATTTGGTCAAACTGAAATACATAGAGAATAGTATAAGTTGGTAATTTTTCAAGAAAAGAAAAATATGTTTAAAATAAAGTATATTTTATTAGTTGACATACCACAATTTACCGCAGAGATCCATCTCAAGATTGCTACCCACTTTTTACATGTCTTTAGGGGATGATGTACAAAAACCCGAGTTATGCGATTGAACCACTCTTCAGATCCCTCTCTTGTATCAACTCCAATGAAAATGGTCGGTCTACACGCAATCCTATCGTATCATCTCTAGCATCGACTTATGTCCTCTATCTGTTGATTGTACCAATGAGTTCTTGAACGCGATCTAGGCAAGATGCAACCGAGCTTATGTCCCGAACATCTGCCAATTATCGAATATTTTGTCGCTTTCTGAATTGGTAAAGAACTGGGTCGAGATGGTGCATTTTTAATATTACATAGAATCACAGATGACATGTTGAAGTCCACAACTGTGGATTATATTCTAGGTGGCAACTCTCTGATGTATGGTAAGCTAACTCATACCATATAGTTCCTAGCAAAATTAGAATAAAAGAAAGGTTGTACGTTTAGTGTACAATCAATATTATCCTAAATGATTTTAAAGTATTTGTCTAACTACCTAATCATGCTGCATACGATCTAGTATCTCTCTTAGGACTTGTCTAGCCCTATGTAGTATCTCCATAAATGCAAAGGTACAGTTCCATCTAGAAAAAGAATATCATGTTATCGAAAAAAATACGTGTAACACATAAAAGTTGTTTAAATCAAACGTCATTATGCATTGTTACCTTGCACCACCTGGACATACATAATTATCATCAATTTGGTATGGGCCCATATACAAATGATGTGAATTAACACAGAGAGATAGTGAAGTTATTTGTGATCAAGCCCTGATGTGAAAGTAATTCTTAGTGAAGGATAAATTGAAAAAAATTATTTTTGATACAATTGCATCCCAAGTTTTTAGAGAGAGAGTTTTTGTATGAGTAGTCAAATTAATGAATAGTAACTTAGGATTAAAAAATAATATATCTTTTATTTATAGTAATTTGGTTATTTTATGGTGAAATAGGGTGCATATATTTATCATGTGGTATATGCAGAAAATTACTCTTATGCCCTTGTAAGTAAATTATAATTACTATTATATACATCATACAGCCCCCTACTCTCAGACAGAATACGTTGGACGAAATTGTAATCTGGGCGAGAGTAATTGCTGCAGGAAAAGAAACTTAGTGCATTGAAGACTTGGTGGTGGGTGGGTGGGAGTCCATTAATTATTCTTCCCCCCCCCCCCCCTCTTACCACATTCATTCTTCCTACCTTCTTCAAGAGCAAACTCTCAAGTAACACTTATGGCTTCCAAAGGTAAATTTTTCCTCCTTTACTAAACTCTTACTTGCAATTTTCTTCTTTAGCATTTTCTGCATTGTGCAACTATATTGCATTGCCATGTCTGGTAACAAAAATTTTGGTGAGGGTAGTGCAGCGACGCACTATGAATGGGCAGTGGTGGGTCGGCGGACGCGTGGGATGAGGGTCCGAGGCGCAGCTCCGAGACGGGAGAGGGGGCGTGGCCCTCCCCAAACTCGAGGCATCGCGGCCTTGGGCTGGGGGGAGGCCGCCTCCTCCCCTGCTCGAGGCAACGCTGCCTCGAGCAGGGGGAAAACCCCCCTTCCAGCTCGAGGCAGCGCCCCCTCTAACTCGAGGCAGCGCCTCGGGCTGGGAGGAGGCCTCCTGCCTTGAGTTGGGGGGAGGCACCCCCTCCAGCCCGAGGCCATGCCTCGGGCTGGGAGGGGGTGCTGCCCTCCCCTCCGGACCGAGGCGTTGCCTCGGGCTGGGGGATGGAGGCTCCTCTCCCGGTTTCGGGCGACGCCTTGTGCATTCCGACCGCGTCTGGGCTTGCTTCCTGTAGTTTTTTATCGGCGGGCGTATTTGATACGTGGGGGATGCATTTTCAATCGACGAGTAATTTTGGTTCCTCGAAAAATATTTGGGATGATTTCCACGGTGCGGTGGCGAGGAACTTTTCCAAGTGTCTTGTCGACTCTTTAGATGATTTGGAGAACTTGATTGATTTTGATTCACCTAACTCAGGTGGGTTGGACACTTGTCGTGGCGGATGGGAAGGCTGGTGATTTTAAGCGCGATGATAACTACCAGTATGAGGGTGAGAGCGACGAAGTTAGCAGTGAGAGTGGGGGGTCTGAGAGTGAGGGCGAGGACGAGGAGTCTGAGGTTCTCGAGGCAGCTGGGCGTTCGAGTGTAATTATGGCATTGGGAGCTGATAATGCGACACGTCTGCGGGCGCGGGATAGCCGAAGACCCCGAGTGGTGGACGTGAGGACTTGCGACAACGTTCTTACACGTGAGCATTTAGCCTTTATACAGAGGGAGTGTAGGATGCCTTCCGCGCATAAGTTCCTTCTTCCCTCTCCCTGGCAGAGGATTAGGCACCCCCCCGATGGATATTTCACGGTGTATTCTTCATACTTTGAAATTTTTTTTTTTTAATTAAGCCACCCCGAGATGGGGGGAACTTTTCAGGGTCCCCATCCCTTCTATATTAGCAACCCAAAAGAGATAAAAAGTACAACGGAGAATACTAACTCCCTAGTTTCGTCTAGTAAGCAATAAATAAGGAGTACTACTCCCTTACAATTATAAGACCAGAAGGCATAGATAAGGAGTACTACTCCCTTACAATTTCCCAAGAAAGCATAAACGAGGAGTACTACTCCCTTACAATATAGATTTCTAAAACTATATTCACTATTACCAAACTTATCATGTAGCTCAAGTCTAGCTTTCTTGTACAATTTCATCCCTGCAAATTTTTCAAAGACAAACAAATATCCAACAAGTATGGTAGGGGATGACCCTCCCTTGTACATTATGATCAGAATATGGCTGCTAGCAAAATACCCTACGTATTTACAATAACTATGGTTGTGCAAATAAACAATTATGTTCAAAAATAAGGGTTTCAACGCCCAAATACTGTGCAAGTATGGTTTAGGGTGTGAGACAACCTTACAAAAAATAGTACTCACAGGTTTCAAATAGGGAGTTATAAATGAAACAGGAGGTACTACCCTTTCACAGTTCTGATATAAGGTATGCATAATGTATCAAGACGAATTATACCTTTGATTTTACATGTGAGTTGTTCATTGGTGAGAGTGGTTAGTTGTGCAGTGCAGGCTTGGTTGGCAAAATAGTCTGCAGCTTGGTTGCCTTCTCGATAGATATGAATGATTTTGACCTCCAGATTTTCCATGTAGCTGAAAATAAGCTGCAACAATTTTTGTATGTACCGGGCTCCTTGGAGAGGTTAGGTAAGAAGTTGGATAACATTTAGTGCATCCACCTCCAACCAGACTTTTGGATAATCTTTCTGCAAGCATATTTGGAGACCTCTATGAATTGCTCTTAATTATGCTTGTATGTTGGAGGAGTGTCCCAGGGGTTCAATGAATGCTAGCAGCATGTCTCCTTGGTGGTTTTTGATGATGCCTCCCGCTCCTAAGATGCCGGGATTTCCTCGAGATGCTCCATCTGTGTTTAATTTAATCCAACCCTCAGGGGGTCTTATCCAATGAACAACAATAAGTTTATGTGTTCTGTACTGTTGTTCCAGTGTGATTTTCAGCCTATTAGCAGCAAATAGGTCTCCCTTCCAGTGATACTTCTTCCAAAGTTTGGCTCTGCTTAAGGTTTGAAGATGCTTCAGCATTTTGAAGATGATAGATGAGGCCTTGAAGGAGGCTCCCCTACGTTTCACATTATTTCTGACTGTCCAAATGTGCCAGAGGACAAGGAAGGGGATGATGTCTCTAACATGCAACTGCTGTGAATTTGATAGTTTCCAAGCTTGTATAAATTGTAGCAAGTTGTCAGTCTGGGGCAATGTAATGTTAAATATGTTTGCAAAATATGTCTATGCCTCTCTTGCCTGGTTATTCCAAAGAAATATGTGTACTTCAGTTTCTTCTTGGTAGCAACAGCAACACTTAGAGGTCATTATAAAGCCCTTTCTTTTAAGCTTGATGTCCACAGGTATCCATCCGTTTAGCAATCTCCAGGCGAAGATAGAAATGGTTGGAGTTATCAATGTTGACCAAATCCTCTTGTATATAGGTAGTGTTGTGTGGTGTTCCCTAAGGTGCTCCCAAGCTGATGAAGTTGTGAACAATCCAGATTTGGATAGTTTCTAGTGTATATGGTCCTACTGATCTTTGAGGATTGGGACTGATGAAACCAATTCAACAAGATGAGGAGGTAATACTTGCTGCAACTTATGAGTGCTCCAGTTTCCATTGCTCCAAAAAATCTTCACAGGTTCATGTGATATGATCTCTCTTTGTGAGAGTTCTTGTAGGGTTCCTTCTGGGAGCCAGTTATCGTGCCAAAAAGATGCCTCACCATTGCCTAGACTCCAGAAGATATTATTCTGAGTAGCTTGTCTGACTGTGCACAACCTCCTCCAAATAGGGGAGTCATTATTGGTGAATTTAGCAATTCCAGGAAATTGAGCACCACAGTATCGACTCCCAGTGTATTCAGCCCATACAGAGTTATTTAGTCTCAACCTCCACCACAATTTCTGAGAGAATGCTTCAACCACTGCTCTTAAATTCCTGACTCCAAGTCCACCTTCTTTGGTAGGAAAGCAAATGTTGTGCCATTTGGTCCAGTGTATCTTCCTTTTGTCAAGGGAGGAACCCCAGAAAAACTTAGCAAACAGCTGCTCAATTTTCTGAATGATACCAATTGGGGGATTAAGCACTTGGAGGTAGACAGGCATTGATGAGAGAACACTTTGAATTAGCTGCAGCCTGCCTCCAAGGGATAAATGACAATGCTCCCATCCAAATATTTTAGCACGGATCTTATCAATGAGGGGTTCATATAGCATTTTTCTTTTGTGGCCTTTGTATAGAGGGGCACCTAGGTACATCATAGGCAGAGTCTTCATTGTAAAGCCTGTGATGTTCTTGATCCTCTGAGCAAGTACTTTGATTGCGGGTTCTCAATTATTCATACTTTGATTGCGGGTTCTGAATTCCTCCCCATCCCCTCTTAGTAGCGTTAATCAAGAGTTACGGGGTTTGTGTTAGCCAGCTCACGCCGAATTCGTTCATGTATTTCGAGGCTTGGCAGCAGCGTTTTCGCGAGATGGGACTTCCCCTGTCGTTAGATAGTTTTCATGCCTTGTTTTGCATCTGTCGCATGGCCGAGCTATCTTCCTCTACGGATGACGGTCGATATTTTTACTTGAGTCACTGAATGGGGTGTATGTTTTTGGACGGGCTCGTTTCTTCTAAGGGCCCTTGGAAAGAAAAATTTTTTTACGTCCGGGACGACGATTGGGGTTTCACTACGGATTGGTGTAGTTCGCCGATTTTACATGGGTATTGTGCGAAATTCGGTAGACTCCACGAGATCTTTATGGCGGCGGGGTTGTTTAGTCGTGTTATACACTTATCACATTATTTCCCCTCTGGTATTGACGTTTATTTGTGTTTTCCTTTATCGTATGTTTGTTTTTCCCTTTATACGTGTTGATTCCTTCTTTGTTTTGCCTTCTTCTGCAGGTAAGAAGATGGATGCGGACACCGTCGCACTGCGGAGGGCTGCCACAAAGGAAAAGAAGCGTAGCGAGCAAGGCTCGGCTCGCCCACCACCCGGTGCATCCGCGAGTTCGGGTGGAGGAGGGCTCCCATCTTCCTCTTTCGGCGCCTCCAACTCTTGAGCCACGGGAGTTCACTCTGGGTTTTCTCCCCGGCCGAAGAGAGCGAGGGGGATGTTCCTTCGGCGCCGGTTCCCGCAGGTGTTCCACGGGGTCGCATATTTACCGCCGGCGTGAATCAGGTGGAGGGCATCCAGTCATATTGGGACACTGCCGACCTTTCCTTGGCTTGGAACCGCACGAGGGATGTAGTGAGCGATGATGATCTAACTCGATTTTGCACCCTAAGCGACGAGCAGGTAGATGAGTTGTTGGCCGGGGATGCCCCCGAGTGAGTTGCTTATCATTTTACTTCACTATGTTTGTCTTCTACTCTACGTGTCTAACTTCCATGCTCTTTGATTAACTTGTTCGTTGTTTTGTTTGTGTAGTCTCTCACCTTGAACACACTAGCCCGAAACCAGCGCTTGGAGAAGAGGGGAGAGACTGATCGATTGGATGCACTTGCGAAGCGGCGTGAGGAGTGCTCGAAGTTAAAAGAAGATAAAGACAAGGTTCTCGAAGATTTCACCGGGTTGGAGCGCCACTACGAGCGGGAGGCGACTACCGAGAAGAAGTTTTTTGGCCTCCTCATCTGGAGTTGCTTTTGTCGGCAAGACCAAGGAGGAGGCAGTCTCCGAGTTTCAGGCCTCTGATAGTTTCGAGGGTATCGTAATCGAGAGGGCCATCCCCGTCTACGAATCTGCCATATATAAGTGTCGTCGTTTTCTTCGTGGTGTTCTTTGCTGCAAGGGTCAGATTACTGAAGAGGACATAGTCAGCATTGACCCCGACTTAAGTGAAGAAGAAGAAGAGGAAGATGCAGGTCCGGCTTGCGGCGGAGCCCCCCAGGACGGCAAGTGAAATGAGGGGGGTTGTATCTTTCCTGTATTGGATGTTTGCTATGCTTATTGTTGACTGCGAAACCTCGTTCTATACTTAAGGGAACTTGATATTTAGGATTTTATTTTCTGTAATCGATGTATTAGAAACTTCACATGACTTTCTTCCGGCTTCTATAGTCGGATGTTTTGATATGTAATCGACAGTAGGTAGTATGGTGTATGTTTTCTTCCGACTGCTATAGTTGGGTCTTTTGATATATAATCGGCAGTTGCACATGATATGGAACTTGTGTTTTTTAAGTCATGTTTATCGGAGGTCGCCTCAAGGGGTGATTTTGCTCGAGTCCCGGAGTTGATTTTTGACCAACTTCAAGGGGGGGCAAAGTTTTCCGGGGCAACGTTATTAGGGAGGATCTCTGTGAAGTTTCATTCGCGTGGTCCGGGGCATTCGTTGATGCCTCAAGGGACCTCTCGAAACTTCAGGGATCACCATGTCGATCATACTACGGCGAAAAAATAACTTCATTCATCAAGTTTAAATTCAGTCTTACAAAGGATAAGAAAACTAGCCGAAAAAGGGGGGGAATGAAAGTTCGGCCTCCTATACTAGTTCTATTACATACTTGAGTCAAAAGGGGAATTTCGCTTCCCTATCGTCCTTCAAGGATAATTCTTCTTCAAGTTCGCGACATTCCAAGTGCGTGGGATGCTTTTTCCATCCAGATGTTGCAACTTGTATGCTCTTGCGTTCACGATTTCCATGATTTTGTAGGGGCCTTCCCACTATGATGTGGTCTTCCTCCTTCACATTTTTTACCAACATGTCGTCTATATACACCTCCATATTCCGGCCGATTTGATTTTGAAACATATGATTGACAAGTCGCTGGTACGTTGCCCCCCCATTTTTCAGCCCGAAGGGCATCATGTTGTAGCAGAAGACTCCTTGGTCCGTGACAAAGCTTGCTTTCTCTTGGTCTTCCGGTGCCAAGGGTATTTGGTTGTATCCTTGGTAAGCATCCAAGAAGCTCAACATCTCCCACCCGGAGGTGCAATCGACTAGCAAGTCGATCCGTGGGAGGGGAAAAGGATCTTTCGGACATGCCTTGTTCAAGTCCGTGAAGTCGATGCACAAGCGCCACTTTCCATTTGGTTTTGGGACCAGTACTACGTTAGCCAACCACTCCGGATATTGCACGGGGCATATGTACTTGGCATTCAACAGCTTATCTACTTCTTCTTTTATGGCCTGACTTCTTTCTGCTCCGAACATCCTTTTCTTTTGCTTCACGGGTTTTGCGTCGGGATTCACACTAAGGTGGTGCATAATAACATCGGGTGAAATCCCCTGGAGATCGCCCATACTCCATGCGAACACTTCTTGATTTTCTCTTAGAAATCGGCTTAGGCGTTCCTCTGCGAGGGGGCTCATTGTGGTGCCTATTTTCGTATTCTTTTTCTCGCCTTCCCATGCGAGGTTAATTACTCTCAACTCTTCGATGGCCTCGACTCTCCTTTCTCCGAACTTCCCTTCCATGGGATCTCCCGGGGTTTCCCATATATCGAAACCTGTATTTGTCATAATCCTTTTTCCTTTTTCGTTTTGTCCTCGGCCATCCAACTTTTCCCGCGACCTCTTTAGGGTATTTGCGTAACATTCCCTCGCCATCCGTTCATCTCCTACTGCCTCTCCCACTCATTCTGGGGTGGGGAACTTAAGTTTCATGTGGAAAGTGGATGCTATGGCCCGAAAGAGGTTCAGGCTCGACCTGCCCAAGATGACATTATAGGCAGATGGCGCCTTGACCACGAGAAATTTCACCATCTTAGTTGACCTTTTAGGGTATGAGCCCAATGATAGTGGTAACGTCACCTCCCCTAATGGATCGATCATCTCGCTGCTGAAACCTGTGAGTGGGGTGTTAATTTTCCGCAATTGAGCATTGTCGATCCCCAGGTGGACATATGCATCGTAGAATATAATGTCCGCTGAACTTCCGTTGTCCACCAACACTTTCTTGACCCAGAAGTTGGATAGTGTGGCCGAAATGACCAAGGCATCGTTGTTTCGGTCTCTCCTTGGATCCACGTCTTGCGAGCTAAAGGAGATTTCCTCTAGTTTCTCTATGCCAACGGTGTGGACTTGAACAGGGGTCTGCCAGTGGGCTCCCCTTGCTTCCCGAACAAGTGATTTCCTTGCGTTCATGGAGTCCCCCCCCCCCCCCCTGCTGGACCTCCCGAAATTACTGCTATGACTCCTGCTGTAGGGAGGTTGTCCCCATTCGAGTCCTTGGCGGAAGTCGATCCATGGGGGGTGCGACTCGGCCCTTAGTCAAATGCTTGTCCTCTCGGATGCTGATTCACATATTCCCTCAAGTATCCACGTTGAATCAATTTTTCTATCTCATTTTTGAGGTGGTGGCATTCCTCCGTCGTGTGCCCCTTGTCCCGATGAAAACGACAATACTTGTCCGACTTAAGCCTCTTGGGGTTGTCTTTCATTTTTCTTGGCTATTGATTGATCAAGCTTTGTTGTTCTGCCACCACTAAAATTTCTCTTCTGGAGGCGATAAGGGGAGTGTAGTGCGTAAATTCAGTTGGCGGCTGGTGCTTACGCTCTTCTCCTCGGCTCCGTTATCATGAGTCTCCGGGGCAATATCCATCCCCTGAACGTCGCGTGCTCGTGACCTGGTTTGCATTCTCAATATTGGGGCAATGTTTCCCACAGACGGCGCCAATGATGTGGAAGTGGTTCTTAGTAAAGGATAAATCGGGAAAAATTGCATTCGACACAATTGCACCCCAAGTTTTTAGAGAGAGAGTTTTTGTATGAGTAGTCAAATCAATGAATAGTAACTTAGGATTACAAATTAATATATCTTGTATTTATAGTGATTTGGTTATTTTATGGTGAGATAGGGTGCATATATTTACCATATTGTATACGCAGAAAATTACTCGTATACCCTTGTAAATAAATTATAATTACTATTATATACATCAAGCCCAAATTTAAAGAAAGTAAACATGCACGTTAGTAAAATAGATAGTGTAATAAAAAGATTTAAGCACAAATATATTAAGTTAATTTTAGTTGTGGCAACTGCAACGCGCCCCTAATTTTCCCTTTACTCTTTCGAACTAGCATTGCATAACTCACTGTATAAAAATTAATAAACTCCAATTATATGTCCGAGTTGCATCGATATTCTATAATATTTGGCGATACAACAGGGGTACTAGGTTTCTAGATGAGTCAAAACACATAACACAATCTAACAGTAATATGTGAAATACAAGTGTATACTGTTTTACGATTGCCATCAATATATAATAAGTCATTTTGACGCCAGATATGAAGCTTGCAATTGCATTATTGTGTAAACAGGAACCCTTAAACATAGTTGTTTCACAGCTCCATATCTCCACAAGTGTTGTGATAATATGATAATCATCCGTCATTTGCCACATTCGTACACACTATATAATCACATCTAATGTATTAAATCAAGTATGCAAACATGGGGTGGATTATGTTGAAAGATATTCCAAAAGTATCCATAATTATCACCATCGGATACATCATCATATCTATATTGTGCTTCGTATGAGAAGACACTATTATCTTGTGGACCATTTAGCACTGTTCTGTCCATCCATCATATCAAATAATAGAGTAAAATCATATTGTCACCAAAGCTTTACAATTAATATAATATTGGTACCTGAATAGTTACAAATAATTCAATTAATACATGAGTTCTCACTAGAAAAAAATTCACTATTGGCTATAAATTTATTGGCTACGGATTAAAATTATGGTAAATAATTATTATTAATCATGATTAAATAAAAACCGTTGCAAAAACCTAAATTATCCACCCTAAAAACTCTTTTTGCCATGGTTATGAGCCATAACAAATATTTTTGCTATGATTTTTAGCAATGGTAAATGTTTTAGCTACGCTCGCAGATACTACAGCTGATAACCATTGTATGACCGTGGTGAATGACTATTCATTACGACTATTTGTTTTCAACCATGACAATTAACTATGGTTAAATATTAAATTTTTTCTAGTGACTATTAATGTCATAAGTCATTCACCACAGCTATTTATTTTCAACCATGACAATTAGCCATGATTAAATATTAAATTGTTTCTAATAACTATTAATGTTATATTGGTAGCTGAATAATTAGAAATGATTCAATTAATATACAAATTTTACCACTAAAATCACTTTTTGGTACCCAATTGATGTTTTTTTTTTCTTTTTGTATAATCTTTTTAATGTAATGGCCATTGTACACTTAGAATAAGTAAAAAACTAATAAATATACCAAAAAAATTAAATAAAATTTAATCAATGTATTTTGTCTTTATTTGAATCATCTACTTTTATTTTCTACATTTGAGTATTATATTTGATAGTAATATTTTATTAATTTATTATTTTCTACCCACTTTATTTGTCAATATTTATATAATATTACCTAGCGATTAATTATATTAAAAGTAAAATCCAATGCGTTGCAACCATGAAGAAGTTGAATTGCATGCTAAAATTTGAAATTTATAATCTAAAATGGAAACTTTTGAATTTAAATTGAAGTTTTGCAAGTAAATTTTAATATCTCAATTAAATTTAAAAATATCTTTGACGATGAAAATTTATATTCCTTAGAACTTGACTATTAACATAAGTTATTTTATAGGAAAAAAATACAATTTTGATCCTATAAGTATGGGGGTTGACGTTTTTAGCCCTATACAATTCAATTTTCGCATTTTGGTCCCGTAAATTCACAATTTTCGCAATTTTGGTCCTATTCTAGCGAACATGGCCAAAAAATGTCATGTGACCAAAATGCAAAAATAAAATGGTACGGAACTAAAAACACCAACCCCATACTTATAGGACCAAAATTGCAATTTCTCCTATTTAATATTGATTTTTTCTATATATATTTACAAATAAGATAGTATAATGTATCAAAATAATAAATAAATAATTTTAATAACCAAATATGAAAATCAAAGTCAGTTGGTTCAAATAAAATAAAATATATCAATAGAAATTTATACAATTTTTTCTTTGATATATTATTATTTTTTATTCTAATATCTAAGAGTAAAATGATCATTGCATAAAAAAATAATAAAAAATAAATTACAAAGTATGAATCGGGTACCGAAATGATATCAATGGTGAAACTCCGGTACTAATTAAATTACTTATAATTACTCAGATACCAAACTCCATAGTGACATTGAAGACAAAGCTCAAATACTAATTGAGTCATTTATAATTATTCAATTACTAAATGACATTAATTATAAAATTCAGATACCAAAATAAATTTTAGGCCAAAATACTATACATACTTCAATATATTAAGGTTGGGGTTTACTACATTGGATTAGGTTATATTAAATTATTAGTACAACCAAATTCAATGTTTACTTTCATTTTTGCAAGCACTGTACTATTCATTGGGCCCCGGTAGGGACGTCTTATTGATTCTACTATTTATCTTTAAAATTTGAGGTGGATTTTTAATCCACCCCGTCAGCCCACTTTTTGGTTTAAGTGATAATGATATTTTGCCCTCAGTTATTTTGGCTTGTACCAACTTTATCTACCCACTGTTTTGCCCTCAATTATTTATAATTAATTTTATGTTATGTGTAGTTATAAATTCAATTTGATTACAGTTAATTATATTTGATACAATTAGCAATTCAATTCAATTAACAATTCAATTCAATTAACAATTCAATTCATATAAATTCATGTTTATATTTGATACAATTAACAATTCAATTTACAGTTATAAAATACAACTCAATTACAGTTAATTATTGTTTAATAAATATTAATTTATTATTAAGATTTATAACATTTGTAATTTTATAATTTTTAATTACAATTAATTAAAAGGACCATTACAGTTAAAAAAAATGTTAATTCAAATTTTATACTCTCCATTATTAAATTCCAAGAAGTAAAATTATATACAAAGAAAGATACTACAATGAGTATTTTTGGTATTTCAATACCAAAATAATGTTTAATCAATTGTAGTAAATCATACATAGAAAAACATTATTAATTCAATAAATTAATTTCTGTTGCAGTAAACAACATACTATTTATCTAGACCTAATTTAAATATGTATTTAATACAAATTATCCGATCTTATATTTAATCCTCACACAAAAGTAAACGCATATTAAAAAAAACACACAAATAAATAGAAGAAGAAAGATGTTAAAGTGAAATTTGTCTCTACCAAATGAGAAAAAATTAATAATATATATAGGTAAAGGAAGTAGAGTATTTTACGTTGAAGCGGACACGTTATTAGTGCTTTCCACCTACGGGAGATTGGACAGCTCGCTGCATCTGCATGCATGCAGCGAGGGGTCCAATGCAGCGAGTTGCCCACTCTTCTGCACGCATACTGTAAACCTGACATTGCTGCATGCATGCAGGGTCAAGGCCGGCCGTTGAATGGCCTTGTGGCCTTGCTAGTCATGTCAGCAAGGCCATTGGCCTTGTCTGAATGGCCTTACATGCAGCGGGAATCCCGCTGCATTTGTAGCAGGAATCCCACTGCAATTAAATTTTCTTTTTTTGTTATTTTCGTAAAAATATATTTTGTTTTGTGGATTTAAACTGTCATGCTCTCTTGTGTGTTTTTATGAGCTCAAGAGTTTCTTTTTCTTATCTCAGAAGTGTCTCTTGATATTCATCTTTCTAAACTAATAACAGTCTCGCCAAGTTCAAGTGGGTAAGATTTTTGGATACATGTTTGTTATACTTCCTGACTTAGAATTTGATTTTCTTAACTCATGTCATACTTATGTTCATTCTTGATTCTCTTGCAGACATGTCGACCTCGTCATCGCGTATTGAAGTTTTTGTATATTTTGGTGGTCAAATATCACAGGATGCTTGGTCCGTTTCTTATGATCGGATTGCTTGCGGATTTATGAGAATGTCTCGTTCAACAACTTATTCTGAGTTTTTGACAAAATTATATCAGAAGACGCGTGTTGATAGAAATGAGTACGTATTGAAAGTTTTCGCTAAACATTCATGTCTATATATGGGTCGAATAAAGGAAACTCTTATACCGATAGAAGACAATGACAACTTATCAGAATTCTTGGATCCGGAAGTTGGCTACCCTATTATGGAAGTATATGTCGAGAAAGAACAAATCAACCATGAGGTTAATCCACAAATGATGAGTCAACAATGGGGCCAATACATGTCGCTTTTAGCAACTCCCGGGTTCCCTTCTTCTAATCATGATGCTTTTGCAGGTGCTTCTACCTCTCGTCATGACTTTTCATCCAAAGATCATATTCACACAGAAGAGTATGCCTCCCATGTTGTTACTGTAACTCAAGGACTTGAAAATATTGGAATTCACAACAGTGGAACAACTCTTTCACACGGTGTACATGAGACCTATAGGGAATGTCAACGCAATGTTAATTTCAACAATCATATTGAACCTGAAATTGACCATGCGGAGGTTGCAGAGGATCCACAAGCAGACAGTTTTGCAAATTTTGAAGACCATGATTCAGAACCTGATGAAGTTGTATTTCCAGTACCCCCTCTTAACCCAGAGGATGATGTTGACATTAATGTCATTGCTGAGACATTATCAACTGCTACAGAAGGTATGTCATCAGGTCACCAAGCTACACTTGATACACCTATGCCGCCTACAGAAAATGATCAAGTGTTTTATCGTTCTATACCATTCTTCGCTCGAACATTCCCGGAGGTACCTGCGGACTCTGTTGATGTCCCGACTTTAAAGTACGCAAAGTTTTATGATTCTAGTAAAGGCAGGCTTGATGTGGGGATGGTGTTCAAAAATAAAGATCATTTAGTGTGTGCTGTAAAAGATCACTCAATACGACATGCAATGCGCGAATATGTTGTAGTTGAGAGTACAAGAAGTAGGTGGAAAGTTATCTGTAAGCACAGCACTCCAGGTATGTATATATATATATATTAATATAAAAATCTACGAATAGAAGAAAATTTTCAATGCTTGCATTTATTTTCTTTTACAGATATGTGGTGCAGATGGGTGCTTCGAGGAATAAAGAAAGCAAAGATTGATCGGTGGGTAATCACGAAATATGGGGGAGATCACACGTGTCTTATGAATGACATGTCTCTTGGACATTGCAATTTGGACAGGAGCTTCATTGCTTCTTTATTATTGGAACAAGTTAAGTGCAACCCTACATATGGGATAAAGAATGTCATACAAACTGTGAAGGATCAGCTAGGATTTGACATATCATACGCTAAGGCATGGTACAGTTTGAGGATGGCTCGAGAAATTATTTATGGTACATGGGAGAGCTCTGTACGAATGCTGCCGAAATATATGAGAGCCCTACAGAAATGGAATAAAGGAACAATTGTTGAATGGGAACACAAAACTTTCCAGCCATCAAGTGGTGCACATGTGATCAAATATGTCTTCTGGGCGTTCGAACCGCGTATAGAAGGGTTTCAATTTTGCCACAGAGTCATAAGTGTAGATGAAACTCATTTATACACAAAGTATAAACATAAGATGTTGATTGCAACGGCCATGGATGGGAATCAACAAGTCCTCCCTCTAGCGTTTGCTATTGTCGATGAAGGATCAACGTTATCTTGGAAATGGTTTCTTCAAATGTTGAGCAAACATATTATAAGAGGGGCATCTGGAATGTGCCTTATTTCTGACCTTCATCCTAGTCTCATTGGAGCAATAAATGACATTCCCGACTTTATTCCTCCTCGTGGTGTGCATCGATACTGCTTGAGGCACGTGTGTTCCAACTTCAACAATCGTTATGATAACATGCAGTTAAAGGATCTTTGTTGGAGAGCAGGTTCAGAATATCAAATTAAGAAATTTAATTGCATTATGAATGAGATAAAAAATATAAAGCTAGAAGCATATGTGTACTTGGACCAGATTGAAAAGGAAAAATGGACAGCTTCTCATGATGGTGGATGGCGATGTGGTATTATGACGACCAACATATCCGAGTGTATCAATAGATTATTGAAAGGGGTTCGTCGTCTACCTGTGACAGCTATTGTGGAAATGACTTTTGATCGTTTGGTCTATTATTTTCGTGAGAGGTTGGCAAAGAGTAGTACAATGTTAAACAACAATCAGCTATGGACGGACTATGCGTACAAGTTGTTCAAACGTTGGTGCGAGAAATCTACAAAGCATACAGTAACGAGATTCAATCAGTTTGAACAGTCAGCCTCAGTGATTACAAAACGCCATCATGGACAAGGGGGTAATACTCACATCGTCAAAATTGCCACACGGGAGTGTTCATGTGGTAAATGGAGCCAATTTGGGATCCCTTGCTCTCACGCTCAAAAGGTATGTGGTGTATGTGGGCTTAATGTTGCATCAATGGTTAAACAATATTATGATTTAATGCATTATAGAATGACATACTCTAAGTCTTTCCAACCTTTAATGGCGGAAGAGTATTGGGATACCCCAGAATTTGAGTTGATTCACAACACTGCTATTCGTGACACTGCTCATCCTGATCGAAGTCAAACTACACGCATCCCTAATGAGATTGACGAGCCACAAGTAGGTGCAAGGCAGCAAGCTCATATCCAACAAGATTCTCAAAGAAATCAAGCTTCTTCACATCAATCTAATGTATCAAGACGGGGTCGTAGGAAACAAAATAATGTAACTAATTGTTGATTATATTTCTTGTTTTCTTTTATTTGTTTATAAAAGTACACATTATTAATTGAATAAGTTTACAGAAATTGTCGGTTGCAAAGTTAAAAATATTTTATAATTAATTAATTAATAATACTTAATTATCAAAAATATTTTTTATGTTTATTGATATTAAATGCAAAAATTATAATTTCGAATTTTAAAATAATATTAATTGAGAAATAAATTTTGATTAAGAAAGAAATTTACAAAACCAACAAAAAAATGGACTTCTGATTCTTTTGAAAAAAATATTTAAACCACGGTATTTGTGCAATTATTTTGATAATATTTAAATAATAAGCCCTTAATTCGACTATTAAAATATTATAAAATATACTTTCAAACATCAAACTACTTGAATTCTTAATTTGCGTCCAATTCAACTAAAACTCATCTTAGTTTAATTTAGTTAATAATTAAATCAAATTTAAATACAAATTTTCAAAAGTCAACAACAATTCAAACAAATTCGAACATTAATACGTTCAACCCAATTTGATGTATACAACCCTGATTTGTGCATTACCCCATAGTCTCCGGCCTGAAATTTCTGTTCGGCCAGAAAAATCTTCCCTTTTGTCTTTACTTTTTGGATTCGTTTGATCCGTGTGATAGGATTAGGTGTGATGTGACTAGGTGTGATAGAAAATTGAATGATAATTAATCCTATCTTACATTATATGTTGTTTGGTTTGAAATATTATATGCAGGATATCCTATGTGATGATATAATCTGGTATTTGATTGAAGGGATTATAAAGATTGATTAATTGTAAAAAGACTATTAAAGATATCATCTTTCAAGTTATTTACATTTTTATATTGTACCTTGTGAATGGTTACAAAAAATAAATAATAAAAACCTCTAAATTATTTATTGAAATACAATTGCTTAATATAAAACCAATTTGTGAATATTTTCTTTTTTCTATATTTATATGAAGTAGTGTTTCAAAATATTTATCCAATTTAGTTAATTACTTAAAACTCAAATATTTTTCAAAATTAGCAAAAAAGAAAGAAGTGCCATTTTTCATAATATTTTATTATTTAATTATTACAATTTGAAATACATTGTTTTAATCATGCAAGTAATTCTCAAAATACAAACACGGCAAAAGTTAAAAAATCAAAAGTTCAAAGTGGAGACGGGGGAAAGAGAAACAATGTATGGAAGGGTAAATGTGGGAAAAAGAAAATAATACTAGCTTATAGTAATTTGTGTGATTGTGGATCATGAGGGGTGAGTGTGATCCATTCTCCCTCGAGATCTGATAAATAAGACGGGGCCCGATGTTAATACCGGGCTCTAATACTACTAACCAAACGCATGATTAGGCATAATAAAATTATTTATCATGCCTAATCATGCGAACCAAACGAGGCGTTTGGAAAATAGAGTGACGATGAATATGTCGATCACCTTAAAAAATGTGTACATCTATACTATATATCTATACTATCTATACAGGAAGAGTATTTCTCTCTATTTTGGTCTGCTTTTTTATATTTTATTTTTTATCTAACTTCCCACTCCTCCGATATCTTTTTATAGTTTTTTTTTAATTTTTATTCATCTAATTTTGTCAGTATCTTTTAAAAAATTTAATATCAACTTATTTTTTGTATATATTTTATTAAATAATCTATATTATATAAAGGAGAGCACTTTTTTAGTGTCTCTCCCTATATTGGTTTGTTTTTTATATTTAATTTATTTTTTTATTTTTCATCTAACTTCATTTTCCCCATTATCTTTTCATAGTATTTTATAATTTTATTCATCTATTTTTGTCACTATTTTCTTAGCAATTTAATATTACTTTATTAAATAATAAATATTTTATTTTAAATATTTATACTATATATTAAGGGAGAATACTTCTTTAGTGTCTTTCCTTATTTTGATTTACTTTTTTATATTTAATTTTTTTCCATCTAACTTCTCACTCCTCCGGTATCACTTTTTAGTTTTTTTTTTAATTTTTATTCATCTATTTTTGTCACCATTTTTTAAAAAATTTAATATTTATTTATTATTTTATATATACTTTATTAACCAATAAATATTTTATAAATATTTTATTTAAATATTATTATAGAAATTATACACACATAGAGCGTGAATTACTAGTGTAGAAGAAATTGTCAAGAAAAACTCATAAAAGTAATATAAAATCTGACTCTGGTTATTTGCTTAACTACATTTCGATCCTGGCCATGCAGCACAAACCTCCGACAACGGTGATAGAGGATTGTTGGATGATCTTAATTAGGTTTTCAAATAGGGGAAATTAAGAACTAACTCCTTTTAAATTTGACATAATTATGAATATTGTTTCGTTGTTTAAACTATTACCAGTATCCTCTAATTTAGAGGTCGTCTAACAACTAATCCAGTTCGTTAGTTTATGTTAGGTTTTCATCCATTTATAATGAATTAACCAAAATACCATTGTGACTATGAATTATAATTTTACTCATTTTTTAATTTTTTTATGGAGTAAGTTGGCAAAATTTTTTTCCTATTTTTTTAATTTTTCATCCACCTCATCTGATTTTTCTTATAATTTTTTTATTTTTTTATGAAAAGAAAAAATATAGTAAGGGCAAAGTTAATAATTTCGAACCACTATTCAAGAGTTACATAATTTTGTCAAACATTAGGGGGTATTGGTAATTTCCTAAACTACAATGAGGTATTTATAATTATATCAAATTTCAGGAGAGTTCGTTATAATTTACCATTTAAAATATCAAGAAAATTACAGATTTTGGGTTGTTCAATTTTTAAGTTGTTCTTCTTGATTTTATAAGATATAGAGAAAAATAAAGATATGTATATAATTCTTTTTCAAAAATTTAATATGTTTGGTTTAAATTTATTATATTAATTTAAAACAAATAAATAAATTTAAAAAATATACTAAATTGTGTGTTTTGAAAAGAAATACAGTCATACACAAATATCCAGAATATTTTTATTATTTTCTAAATAACAAAACCTTCGACTTTTGAAAAAAATGGCGACGTTAATATCAAATTAACACCAAAAAACCTAATAAACGTGCAATATAAAAAAGTCTCTCTCATGAGTGCTTTTCGTCTCTTACTGGAGATTAGTGTAGGTTTGATGCTTATATTAATTTTTTAGTATTTACTTAAATTTTTTTGAACTTTTATTTTTGAATTATCTTTTTTTCCTTCATGTTCCATTGAATACTTTAGTTTGTTACATTGATTAACCATTTTTCTATTTAAATATTTACCTTTAGTTATAATAATCCATTTATATTATTTTTCTTTCTAATTTCGTGATTTCTTTCAATTAAAAAGTCACGATTTCTCTACTAGATCACTAAATGAAAATATTTTTTTTATCTAATAATAGTTCATCAATACATTTTTTTTTTAATTTCAATTCGAAAAAGTTAACTAAAATGTTGTTTTTCTTGCTCTCTTTTTCATGTATGGAGATATAATTGTGAATAATTTGCTTAGATTAGTTTATATATTTTTATTTGTATTAAAAGTTCTCCTATTTTTCAAGCTTTGTTCATTAAATTTCATGTATATTTATTTAAAACTCTTTATGGAATTATATGTATAGATTAAAAATATTTGTGATGTTTCCTCCACCAAATTGATGGACCAAATTTCTTCCATCAATTTTAGAATTTAGTGATGTTTACATGTAGTTTTTTTATTAATTTTTTATTATTAGGTATCCGTTATTTTCTTTTCATAATTGTCACTATCGACTTATTTTCTAATTTAGAAGTTCAGGGTAGAAATATTCAACCAGATAGAAGAAATTAGAATGAAATTATTATAAAGTAATTCGACTACTTTATAGTATTTATGATAACTAATGGGCACAAATCCAACTACTAGAAAAAAAATTATTATGTATATATTGCTGTTATATCTTCTTTTGTAGAGTTTTGAATTTTTCAGTGTATATATGTACTCTTAGCATATAATTTAGAAATATAAATATCTTTACTTTTTAATGTTGTTAAATTTTGGTTGATGAAGAAAATCAAAAGGTGATACTAATTTTTTTTAGAAACTTGAGTACAAAAAAAGGATAATTTATTATGAATTATATTTTTTCTAAGAGAAATATGTTTATATCATATGGCAAATATGATAGTATCTTTTATATAATGTATTTATATTGATTATGTTTTATGGCGTGTCAAAGATCAAGATTTTGTGAGAATATGTATAGATATCAAAATTTATAAGTAAATTATTTATTTTATTCTTTGGTCCCTCATAATAAGTGAAACTGACTAAAGGATTAAGAAGAAATATAGGCAAATAATAAGTTCGGTATCAAGGAAAAAATAATGATCAGGTAGAAAATTTAGTATGATAAAAGGAATTATTCATTAAAAAATAATTCGATTATCTGAAGTATCTATGATAATTAATAGGCATGAAACCAAATATTAGATCCTTTTTTTATTATGTTGTGTTTGTAACGCTCCCATGTTTTATTGTATATTTTTATTGTTAGCATATAATTCTGAAACATATATATCTTTATAATTTCATTACTTTCAGATATTGTTAATTTTTTTATCAGAGAAAGAAAAAAGTGTTGCTAATGCTTTTCTTTATTATTCCTTTAAAAACTTTATTAAAGAATCATTTAATACGAATCATATTTTTTTTGGGAGAAATTATATCAGGGTAATAGGATAATATCTTTTACATTATGTATTTTATTAATTGAATAAGAATATGTATATATAGTATTTGAAACTTATAAATAATTTTAGTAATTTCTCAACGTTCCATAAATAAACTTATTAAAGAATTCAATACTGAGTTTTGTATAAATAAGTTTACAATATTGTATATAGTAGGATGATTATTAAAATATAACATCCATAATGTAATTTGAAGTTTTTAAAAATATTATAAAATTTATAATTTTTCGTGCGTAGCATGGGATTCATGCTAGTTTATAGATATATTATATTTTTAGTGGAATATATTTCATTATATTATTAGTTTATTTTTAAAAAAATAATTATCAAAATTGGGTCAATTGGGTTCCGATTGGACCAGTTTTGATTGAGTTTGATCGGTCCCCACTGGTCCACTTGACGCCGATTTTATACCATAGACCCGAACCGGATGCTTAGTTGGTTCCCAATCGAACCGGCCGGTCCGGTTCGGGTTAATAACATTGACAAAAACACTTCCTACCTTTTGTAAAATTATATATATTCACCTTCCTCAGGGTGTTATAAGTATAATGTTTTTCAGATATTTGTATGAGTTTTTGCTTCTGAGTAAGGGGTATAATTATAATTATAATATAAGCTCAATGAGTGTATTTATAATTTTGTAAACGTTAGGAGGTGTTTATATATTTAGACCTAACCTCAAAAGGCGACAGTATAAAAACAAAGAGAAAAAATTAGGTTTTGGATTTTGAGGAGAAGAAAACCAATCTTTGTAACCATAGCCTCAAGATGAATATAGAGTAGAAGAACACTTTGATGTCAACCACACTTGTAATCGTCAGTAATTTACATAATCTGTAAAGCAAGCACATCTCAAAGTAGAGAGCTGAAGGGCAATCCCATTTATTTCTGCACAGTTTCATCTTAATCCTATTCTCCCAAGATGGATTTAAAGCACCCGATTCCTTTAGTGTCCTTCGGGGCGTCCTCCGGGGGAGTATCCGAATGCGGTGTTTTGTACAGCTTGCTCACGAAGTATCCCTCTGCGTCAGCCTTCTCGACGAGCTGATTGTACGTCTCCTCATCGAGGCGAGGCTGCCTGCATAGAATCTGTGAACAAACAGAACCAAGCAAATTTATGCAACTGTCGTCAAGATCATCAGGCAAACATTGTGCTGGAAACACAAGGAAGACAAGGCATAAAGAAACAGTGTTTATAACAACTAATGAGAGTATACGAATTGAATAGTTAAATGGTCTTTTGAGATTCATTTGACATGTGCACAACTATGATCCTTAGATATTGTTCTCTTTGTTCGAGCCTGGAGTCTACCCCGACATTACATCCAGGTCCAGCACTGGCAGATACACTATCCTATTCAGACAACTCTCCATTTTTCTGCCCGTGTTCACAGTCTGACTAAATTCAATCCTAACATTAATGCCCTATGTCATTTCTCTTTAGACAAATGGATCACATGAGTTCTACTTAAGCAGACATTAAATATGAGCAAATTTCAACAACCAGTTCATCAATGCTTGTAACCCCCTACATGATAACTTTGAGCCAGTTCATCAACTCGTTTGCCCTCTATCCCCGTGATACAAAAAATTCAAGATTGAGGAAACACTGATGGTTACAATACTCTTAAGTCTTAACAACCTAAACCCCATCAAGAAAAATCATAGAAAAAACAACCTGGACAAGAAATCAAGAATCTCCCACAAAACTGGTAATTAACAATGTCCATACACAAAAAACAACCCAGAATTCAGTACAAAGATCTGTAGAAACATACCCATAGATAGTTCCTGGTGGGCTGTCCAACCAATGCATGCTGATAATCCCAATCAATGTACAAAACCCAATAGTCCCCAGTGACTGGAATTATAGGCAGAAATGGGGGAACATAGAATTTGACCTTGAGCTTGGCCTCATTACTCTTGGGATCAACCTTGTAAGCAGTGCCCTTAACGAAACTTCTTTTTCCACCGCTCCATGTCTCATTCAAGACATGAACAGTGCCGTCAGGATTGAGAGTGTAAGTAGCCCTTGTGTCCGCACCATTCCTGGGCTGAAAACTTGATGGGAGTGATGCTATTTCATACCATCTCCCCATGTACTTCTCTATGTCGAAATCCTTCACCACTTCCATCTCTTTCTCCGCCGTTCGTCAGCTGCAAACAGATCGTACATAAAACGCTCAAGGTCAAATCTTTCTTTTATTGATTTAGGGTTTTTTTTTCAGTTTCTTGATGTTTTCGGAGAAGGGATGGATTGAAGGTGAAAATTCTTGGGCGCTACGCCGGGGAGCAGTGGGATTTGATGGAGGGCCATCCCACGAACGCCCCACTCCTGAAATCTCACAGTTATTAGCGATCATGAATGTGGTTGCGAGAATGGAGGTGGACATTTGACATGGGATTACAGTGCATGCTTAAAGAATGACAAATTTATCCCAAAAGAAGAGAAAATCTCCATTTTAGTACCAGGATCCGTGCTCTTGAGTTTGGGTTGGGTCGCCTGACTCGACCCGCTCCAAACGGCCCGATGAAACAACCCATCAAGAGCCGTTGATCTTCTAATAGCATCCACATCAAGATTGTAACATGTGGATTAAAGTAAGTGGACATATTCAGTCATATAAATACACCCTCCATGCATCATTTATGGTAAAACATTTATTACACTCAATCCACATTAAACAACACAGTTCGCACATATTATCTCGATTTCAAGCTGACTTAAGTATAGAACGATCTTAATTGAAGAGATCTCAAAAAACTAACGATCTGTTGTTTTCTCAAATACCCAAACTACTCCGAATACATTTGAAGCGACATGGGATCTACTATCCTGATCAACATTTGAGAGCCACATGCTTAGGCGTGTATCATGTCAAGAATCTTGGAAATTCCAGTCTAGCTTTTTGGGGGGTTAAATAATTCAAATTGTGCCATTGAACAATGCAATATGCACAAAAAAATTTATTAATTAAATAGAAATAAAATGGATACTTTAATATTTATAAAAAGAAGCATTTAAACTATATTGGTCCTGATGTGTTCTTCAATCGCACAATTTCTAATTAATATTCACATTTTTATGTAGTTTACCTTCATTACTAATTATAGAACTCAAATATTCAGTCAGCACTTGCTTTTTTTTTCCTCCACCAACCCCATCAAAGAAATGAGGTGTTTTGAGGTGTAGAGAAAACAAAATTAAATATTAATTGAATATTTAGTCTCTTATAATTAATAAATGCAAATAAAACAGATAATATTCAGACCAAACACATAAAAATCGTCGCAAATTACACGAGTTAAGGAAGGATTTTAGAACTCTTTGGTATCTTCTAGAAGAAAAAATAAAACACAAGTACACCCCTGAATTAATGTCGTGGAAACGTGTAACGTTCAACGTTTAAGAGTTTTGACCTCCCTATCCAAACAAGAGGGAATAAGGAGGAATGCATGGACCAGCTATTAATCCGAGGAATATGTGTTAGAGCTATTAATGCGCAATTTACATCCTCTTCCTCTTTTCCCTCCTTTATTTTCCTTTACTCTTTCCCCCCAAACTCCCCATTCCTTTGCAGTTTCCCTTATTTGTTTTTCTCCCCTACACTTAACCGGGAATGTCACTTTTCTCCATTTGAGACCCCCCTCTATAATCATGTGAGTCTGATGGAATTTCTTCCTCTTTCTTTACTTCTTCTGTTGATGAATTTCTTGATCCTTGATTTGGGTTTTTCTTGAATTTTTAATCCAATTATAATCAACGTTGTTTGCCTTTGGGAGCATCTTCATAGAATGGTTTTGATCTATATCTGGAAATTTCCGTAGTTAGATGCATGCATGCATGCACTAGAAAAAAGAATGAATTTTTGTTACAGTTAACTGCTAATTAACCAGGGCTGGATGACGGGTTTTAGCTGTTGTTTCTGTAGGCAAAGCTTTGGCTAACGAAATGTTGATTAACTGTCGTCGAAAGTTAAGTTTTTGTATTGATTTTGTTGGGCTGTGGTAATTTTTACGTGTAGTTATTTATAGCGTAGGAAATAATCCATTGTTTTGAACTTTATTGAAAGACAGCAAGCATTTCAATGGGTTTTTTCAGTTTCTATTACTGAAAAAGATGAGGAGGAAACTGTCTTAATAATGTGGATTCATTTTTTCATGTAATATTGGAATATGTTAGAATTTCTATGGAATTGTCCTCTTGGATTTCTGTTTTTGGTTAGGACATTCTTAATGAATTCATTCTGGTTTGCAGTTTGAGGAGAAAAATGATTGGATATATATTATTGTCTATCTGTTTGTTTCAAACAATTGAAGCTCAAAACGGCGTTGGGAAGCCGCCTCCTCAAAGGAAATGGATGACTCTACATGGTAGGATCACTCGGTTGCGCTTGTATAGAACGTAAAAAAGAGAACGATAAATGATCGAAAACGCTGAATTTTCCTATCTGCAGGTGGTCCGCCTGAGGTCGTAGCATCGGGTGGATACTCGGGATTTTATCCCGACTCCAGCCTCGCTGCCTACGACTTCGCTATTGATAGTAGCATCCCTGGAACAATTCTCTATTGCAATCTGCATTTCACAAAGGACAGAGATAGTTTCTGTGTTGCAAGAATAAATCTTCAGAATACAACAAATATTGACATAATAGATCCTAAAGGAGAAAAGACTTACAACATAAATGGACAAGACGTCACCGGATGGTTCGGATTGGACTACAATGCCGATTTCATTTTCCAAAAGGTGACATGTAAGTCGTGTGAAATAACGAAAAGTAGTCTTTTTTATCTTCTAGGCCGTGTCCGTTTCATGTACAAGTGATGAAAATGCACTGTTTTAGCTCTTTTAACGTCGTTGTGCTTGATTAGTATGCTGTTTATTGTGGTGTTTATGTTCTTATCCACAGTGCGGCAAAACATTTACACCAGACAAGGAATGTTTGATGGTGTTCCTGTCACGGGACCTATACAAATAGCAGAAGACGTGAACAGAGTAGCTAGAAGACTTTGGTTGAACATTGAGGTTTGTCTAGTCGGTATATTGTTTTGTTTTTTGTTATGTTTCGTAGTTTCTGCTAAAAGAGATATATACGGTACACCACGAACGATAAATAACTCTCCTGATCGGATGTTAATCGCAGTATGACATGTTCTATAAGCATCAGAAGATCAATCCTGAAGCTTATCTCCTAGAGAAATTGCAGCAACTGCCGGAGTTCATTTCATCCCCAGAGATTGATTTCTTGAAGTCTATTAAGCCAAAGATCGGCAATGCCAAAACGAAAATCATCTTCAGGTTCCTTGAGGAACACGCAGTAGAACCAACGACGAAACAAACATATGGTTCACTTGTTAAAAAGCTTGCCATGATCAAGTCATTCGCATCTGGAATTCTCGTACCAAAAGAGTACATTTGGCCTGTCAATAATGCTCGCGTTTTGCAGCCCGCGACAACCCTGGTGCAAGATGCCCACAGAGAAGGGCTTTCGTGTATGCTTCTGGTTTTGCAAATGATAACTTTTTAAGCTACAATTATAGCTTTGATCCAGCACGAGAGTACCTACAGTTTATCGATAATTCTCAGTTTGCTGTTGATGGGGTGTTGTCTGAATTCCCTTCAACTGCTTCAGAAGCAATTGGTATTAGCCTATTCGACGAACGACTTTACTATGCACTTTTCGTCTCTCGTTGTCCCTTATCGTCGTGTTAATGATCTGCTCTTTCTGATCATAGGATGCCTAAACCCGGACAAGAATGCCTCCAGGACAATACCGTGTAAGGAAAATACCTCTAACTCTTTTCCTTACGGAGAAAAACAATTTGTACGATTACTATTTCATATCAAATATGATGTGCTTTCCTTTGCATGATCAGCTTTAGTCATATCGCATAATGGAGCTAGCGGTGATTACCCGGGGGCAACTGATCTCGCCTATCAGAAAGCAATAGACGATGGTGCTGATATAATCGATTGCTCTGTTCAACTGTCTAAAGATGGAATTGCCTTCTGCTCAGATAGAGCAGACCTTTTGAAAACTACTACTGCAGCCACTATGTTCATGGATCGGGCTACAAACGTTCCGGAAATTCAAAAAAACGATGGGATTTTCTCCTTCGACCTAACGTGGAGCGAAATCCAATCTTTGAAGCGTAAGCTTTTCAAAGACTGCAGAGTCTGCTACACTTGATCTGTTCAATTTTCTATTCACCTACCTGTTCTTGTTGAAACGTGTTCCTTTTTAATTACATCCTATTTCAGCACAAATTGAGAGTTTCTTCGAAAACCAGCTTGTTAGAAATCCTGCACACAAGAACAGTGGCAAATTTGTGACCCTTTCTGAGTTCTTGGAACTTGCTAAACAAAAGGCCGCAAAGGGAGTATTCATATCCATAAAGGTGAATTCTTACAGCGTCTACGCTGCAAATTTCGTGCATAACGATTCCCTTACATAAAGATTTCATTACACATGCTTTGTTTCTCCTCCATTGCCTATTCTAACACCCATGTTCTCACCTCAGAATGCAGCCTACCTGGCATCACAGAAGAACCTTGACATTGTTGGCACAGTCTCATCGGCACTTAGCAACGCCACGCTCGATAAGCAGAAGGTTCTTATCCAATCAGAGGACAGCTCAGTTCTCTTGAAGTTCAAAGACAACCCGAGTTACCAGAGAGTGCTTTACATCCATGAGTCGATAAGCGGTGCACCAGGTCAAGTAGCACAGGAGGTCAAGAAATACGCTGATGCAGTTTTTGTGCACAGAGATGCTGTTGTGATGCCTGTCGACAATTTTGCACAAAATTTCACCAACACCATCACAGCATTCCATGCTGCTAACATCTCCGTATACGTTGGAATTCTAAAGAACGAATTCGAGAACTTTATCTTTGACTATTTCTCTGATCCTTACGTCGAGCTCGCCACCTTCAATTCCCTAAAAGCTGATGGCTTCGTGACAGACTTCCCCGCCACTGCAGACATGTTTCTCCGTGAGTACTATTTTACCTCCTTTCGTTTTCATATGAAACGATGAATGGACTAAAATTTGTGTTGACAATGTTTTATAATTCTTCAGGGTCCTCCTGTGCTAGCCAAGAATCGCCATACGTTATACGACCCTTGCAACCAGGTTATCTGTATGTTGCAGCATCTCCGGTAGCTGAACCGCCTCTCCTCAGTACATCAGACGTCGTTGATCCACCGTTGCCTGCTGTAGCCAAGAATTCGACTGCTCAGTCAGCTGCAGGCTCTGCTCCCACGACCGGACCTCCACCGCCGGCTCCAAAATCATCTTCGACTACTTCGGTAACGGTTGGTGCTGAAGGTGTCATCTTTGCTGCAATTGTGGCGCTCTTCACCGTGTTTACGTAGAGTAAGCGATGCAGCTAACTGTGGCATGGAGCTGTAACTTCAAGGATAGTGTGTATGAGATGTTGCCAAAAGCTCTTGAGAAAATTGTTGTGAAATATACATACCATACATAATATTGATTTACCAGAATGTGTGTACATATAAACAGAGATATCATTGGAACAAATATGACTTTATGTTATGTAATTAGCAAAAAAGGAACCGCGGCTATTAACCATTGCTTCTACAAGTAATGTCGAAACATTTGTCACAGTTCAAAATTATGGCAAATGCTGATTAAACGTTGCCAGGGCTTACGTTTTCGTATTAATTTTGTTTGGCGGTGATAAATAGTATTAATCTTTCGTGGCTTTTAAGCCATGGTGATTTATAGGTGTAGGGTGAAATTCATTCTTCTTTTCTGTAGTGGATCTCTCAAACTAGCCGGATAGAGATGCTTGTCAAGGAAAGATTCTTGGTCTTAAGCAAGAAAAGGTGAAATATTTCTTCCGTGCTGTTACATTTCCCTCTTTCCCTTTTCTCAAAGATCTAACACAACTTAAGGGAAAAATCTAGTTCGAATCCGCTTCGACCAAACGTGAATCAATGATATGATAAGTGTAGTATACTTGTTATATGATTGGTGTACAGTTCAGAAAAAGTGACCAATCATATAACAAGTGTATAATATTTGCTTTATAATTAATTTAATTCGATCAAACCTAATTCGGATAAGAATTTTCCCACAACCTAGATTTGCATATCTTTGTTAGGTGTGTGTTTGCTCAGAAAATGTAAGGATAGCGTGATCATAGTTGTGTTTTTTAACCATCAAAATTGGGGGATTTTTAAATAAATAATATAAAAAAAAAAAAGAAGAAAAAATTAGCAAAATAGGGTGTAAATGAAACTTTTAAAAATTTGAGTGAAACCGGTATGTCAAATACCGGTTTCATATTCAAATTTTTAAAAAAAAAAGTTTAGCAAGAAATCGGGATCAAAGACCCCGGCTTCATTAAATGCACACATACTTATAAAAAATGTTTTTAATTATTAGTTAATAAAAAAATAAATTTTAAATTAATATTGAATATTAAAAATATTTTTATAAAAATGACATTGTTAAGGTTAATATTTTTTATAAGTACACAATATTATTGTCATTAATTGTTTTTTTGGTCCCACAATTTACGATTTTTTTTTATACCAAAACTGTTAAAAAACGTTGCAAAATTAGTCTCAAAATTTTAATTTTGTCAATTTTTGTCATTAATCAATAAATTAATGCATGATTTATTAAATCAACAATCAATTTTTTATTCAATCATTATTAAAATAGACTGATAATTTATTTTATATTTACTGTAATATAATTTTTAATATAAATCATTATTTATATTTATATCTGTATTACAGATAAAAAATAAAAATGTACTTTCCATAACTATGAAACGAAAAAAGATAAAAGAAATAGCATTGCATTTAGCCAATAAAAAATTGTTATATATGTGATCGAGAAATTCATTTTCACAATAATTATTATGTGATCGAGTAGTTTCAAATTACATACGAATATTTGTTGCTCGATCACATAACAATTATTGTGAAAATAAATTTCTCAATCACATAACAACAATTTCTAAATGCAATGTTGTTTTCTTTTATCCTTTTTATTTTATAGTTATGAATAGTACGTTGTTATTTGTTTAAATGTAATATAATTATAAATATAGATAATAATTTATATTAAAATTATATCATAGTAAATATAAAATAAATTATCAGCCTATTTTAATAATAATTGAATAAAAAATTGATTGTTGATTTAATAAATCGTGCATTAATTTATTGATTCATGACAAAAATTGATAAAATTAAAATTTTGGGACTAACTTTGCAACTTTTTTAACAGTTTTGGTATCAAAAAAGTTTTTCGTAAATTATGGTACCAAAAAAGCGAACCCCCATTATTTGTGGGATCAAAAAAGCAATTTAGCGATTGAGGGTTAAGGAATTTCTGCCACTTGCCGTTAAACTTAACGGGGAAAGACTTTTGGACTAACTTTGCATTTTTTTTTAAAGTTTTGGGACAAAAAATGAAATAAGTAAATCATTGGACCAAAAAGGGCACTACCCCTTCTTTGTGGGACCAAATATGCAATTTAGCCTCCTACCCCTTGTAAAATTACAAGTGTTTTATGTAAAATTACACGTACACCCACTAAGGAGGTGGCAGTGTAATGTACCTCAAAGGGTGTTTGTGTAAATACTATAACTTCATGGTTGTACTTTTAATTTTACAAAGAGTAGTGAGTGTTTGTACAATTAGACATAATTTCAGGGGTGTTATTGTATTTAGTCTTATTTAAAAACAAAGAGAAGGATATATATATTATATATATATGTGTGTGTGTGTTGTTGGTGAGAGTATTTATCTATAAATATATAAAAAAGAAAAATATTTCTCACTCACAAATGACGTTTGTGACACCGAACACCAAATTTTGGATATCAATTATACCCTTAGATATTTGTAATAGTATATTTCTTTCTTTCTTTCAAATGGTCTACATCATTTTTTAACCACCAATCTACATGTTATTCCCTATTTTCAGTCATATTTATCACTTACTTCACTTTTTTATCACTTGCTCCACTTTTTATCATGGGGCTAAGGGTTTCTTCCGTCTCCCCATCGCTTGAGCATATTACATGACCTCTCCTTGTTGGCTTAGTTAGCCTGATCTCGCCCCCGATCAAGCATTTTTTACAACTCATATTAAACTCAGGAATATAGTAATCATCTTTCATCAATTACATGATATTATTAAAAATAATATTTAATACACTAATAAAAATTAAAAATATTAAGTTCATATAGGCCTCACAATATAATTAAATTTAGTTAAGGACAACTTACATAAGACCCAAAAAAAAAAAAAACGTGTTAAACCCAATCCAACGCAAGCCTAAGTGGATTTGCCTGGAGCTATGAATTGTGATTGTAAACAGAGTAATTTTAAAGGAATGTAAACATAATTATCAAAGTTTTTGCAGAAAGTATAATTATATTTTTTTAATTACATTTTAGTACACCGATTAATTGATATGCTAATCATTTTTGTCAATATATTGAAAGTTAAAATTAAGAATTAGTAATATTTTATCATATTTTTCTGGACGATAATTTTAAGGACATTATGGGGGAAAAGAACATGTTACTATGTCCCCCTTAAAGAACCTATGAAAAATGACTTTGGGGCAAAAATTAAGGACTATATAAAAAGTCTGAATTAAATTTTATAAGATTATTAATTATTGACAAATTTAAAACATTTATATAATATTATATATATATATATATATTTTTTTTGAACAATAAGGATGCATATCATATGTCAACGTGAGAGTACATTTCCATGATAGAGTGTAACTCTATCTTGATACAAAACATGATTCAAAAAAAGAGGGCAACATGCAAAAAACTTTATACATAGTTCATCTTCTGAAGCAGATTTTGTCAAAATGTTAGTTGCCTTATTAGCCTCTCTATAACAAAAACTGATCCTGCATCCATGGAGTTCTTGCAGAAGGCTGTAGCATTCAAGTGTTAGTTGCTGGAGGTGCTTGGGTGGAGCTATCTTAGCCTGTTACAGTATACGATAAACAAGCATCGAGTCAGTCTCAATATATAAATATTTAAACTCATGCTATAATGTTGTTTTCAATCCATGTTTGAGACCCCACATTTCCACCGTATTGTTGGTATTAAACCTGTGTGAAAAGCAAAGGCTAACATAAAATGACCCTCATGGTTTCTAAATATACCCCCACACCCCGAGGGACCCGGGTTAGACCTAGCTGCTCCGTCAATATTAAGTTTAACCCATGGTGATGGTGGCGGTATCCAGCGAACTGTAATAATTCGTTGTATTTTTTCTCTTGTAGGCTGCAGCTGTAAAAGGGAATTTCTGGCTCTCTGCCAAGTAAGGTAAGTATTGATTGGTTTATTCTCAAAAATAGCTTCATTCCTGACTTTCCAAAGAAACCATAAGGATTGTACCATCATTTGTTGTTTACTAAGTTGATGTTTCCATTTGTGCAAAACAAGGATTAAGTTCAGCTGTTTAATCATTTTTAACTCAGGAAACATATTCAGATAATTAGAAGTACAATCACACTCTGTATAAAGATGTTCAATTGTGTCTACCGATTTCTTACAAAGTAAGCACAATGGCGATGAGAGTTTATAACGATCAAAATAGGAATTTAGCAGTAGGTAACTGTTATGCCTATAATCCATGGCATTAAACAGTGCACGAGGAGGTGCCTTTATTTTTTCATAACGTTTTCCATGGTAAACTAACCGTATCAACTCCTCTATATTTACTATACAGCCATGAATATGCAGATTTAGAGGTGAAATTTCCATGTGAAGTCCAACACCATTTTTTTATATCTGGTATATTAATCGTTGGGATATAGATAGATAATATTCGTTTAATGATATCAGCTGGAAGAAAGGGTGCAATACTATCTATATTCCATGTTTTTGTATTAGTAATAAGACTGGAAACCTTCATATTTCGATATTTATCATTTAACTCAGGAATAAAGTGACTACGTATACAATTTCCTACCCATTTGTCATCCCAAACATTAATGTTACTGCCATTTCCTACAAACCATTGAGTTGCTTCCTAAACAAGAGTTTTATGTCTATGAAGGTTTTTCCAAATCCAGCTCTGATGGTTTCTTGTTTTAGAGTCAACAAAATTAGTATTAAGGAAATATTTAAGCTTCATAATTTTAGTAAACAAGGAAGAATCCATCATATGTAGTCGCTAACTTTGTTTTAGTAAGTAAACTTTATTCATTAAGGCAGTATTTTTTATATTTAAACCACCATTTTCTTTAGGCGAATATACTGTCTCCCAAGGAATTAGACTAACTTTCTTACTATCTGGTTTAGCATGCCAAAGAAAATGCTTTTGATTCTAGCAATTCTATGATGAATCATAGCAGGTATTTGAAAATGCTCATGTAATAATTAGAAGTATTAGTGAGGGAGCTATTGAGAAGAATTGTGCGTCCAGCAAACGATAAATATTTATTATACCATATAACCAGTTTCTGTTCCATTTTATTAATAATCTCATAAAACATTTTCTTAGTAATACGATTCGTGGAAAAAGGTAGTCCTAGATATTTATTCTTCACGGGAGGGGAAGCTATATTAAGTTCATTCATTATTCTATTTTTTACATGCGACGGAGTATGTGGTGAAAAACTAGCATTAGACTTTCCCCAGTTAATGGTTTGTCCTGAAATCAAACTAAATTCTCTAAAAATAAGTTTTAGACAACTTATGGTTTTATTATTACCTTTTACAAAAAGTAAACAATCATCTGCAAACATAAGTATAGGCAGGGAAACATCATATTTAGCAATTGTCATTGTATCAATCCTAGTCATACTACTCTCAACAATTATTTTTTTTTATTAATGACTCCATGCATAAAATAAATAGATATGGCGAGAGAGGGTCCCCCTGTCTCAAACCTCTTAGTGGTGTCCATGATTTAGTCTGAGAATTATTAACTAATAAAGTATATGAGACAGAGGACACACATGACATTATTATCTTGATAAACTGTATAGGAAAACCGAATTTAGTAAGGACAAACTTAATATAACCCCATTTTAGTTTATCATATGCTTTTGCTAGATCTAATTTTAATGCCATATAATGTTTATTCTTATTACGTTTTTTCCTAATGGAAAATAACATTTCATGTGCAAGAAGAACATTATCCGTAATGGCTCTATGAGGAACAAAAATATTTTGAAATGGTGATATAAGGTCAGCAAGTAAGGGTCTTATTCTATTAACAAGTAATTTAGAAATAATTTTATAAGCAACATTGCAAAGACTGATAGGACGATAGTGTGTAACACAATTTGAATTTTCACTTTTTGGAATGAGAATAATATTAGTATCATTTAAAAATTTCGGAAAAAACCCAGTTTCAAAAAATTTATGAATTATAGGGATCATTGTATCTTTTAGTATGGGCCAAAATTTTATAAAGAAATGTCCATTTAGTCCATCTGGCCCAGGTGCTTTGAAAGGTCCAATTTGTTTGATGGAATTTCATATTTCTTCTTCTTCTGAAAAAAGTTAATAGTAAAGAATTCTGTTGTTCTTGATTTAATGAAGGCATGGTTTCCGAAAAAAATAAATAAATCAATAGGATTAGAAGAAGTGTTTGATTGGGCCATTAGGAACTCCTTTAATAAATCCAGAATTTTATTCTGATCCGTAACCCATATTCCCTCTTCTGTCTTTAGGCTAATATAGAGTTACGTCTACGTTTCGCACTAGCAAATTTATGGAAAAAAAGAAGTATTGAGATCTCCATACCTATGCCAGTTCATAGTTGCCCGTTGTTTCCAACATTTCTCTTTATACTTAAGCGTATTATTCAGGGCCTTACGGATTTGTAATTCAAGAGTGAGTAATTCATTAGAAGGATTCACTGAAATATGTTTATTAATCTCTTCCAGTTGTTTAGTCAAATAATTAATATGATTATCAATGTTACCTACAACAGAGTGTTTCCACTTACTAGTCTGTAAGACAAAGGATGTATATTTCTTCTTAAATCCAGCATCAAAGGTAGAACTAAAAGTAGGTGACCAGCAATAATTTACTATATTATAAAATTCTGGAAATGCATACCACACTACCTCATACCTAAAAGGCCTTTTTATCCTATTAACCCTATTATCTGTGTCAATTAAAATAGACGAATGATTTGAAGTACTAGACACAAGATGTTTTACAGTTGCATTTGGAAAATAATTAACCAATTTGCATTAGCTAAAGCTCTATCTAACCGTTTACATATAAAATGTTTACCAAACTGTCTAGTAGTCCAAGTAAATTTATGACCTATGTATCCTAAATCCAACAGACCACAATACCTCATGCATTCAGAAAAACGTAATATTTTTTAAGGTAAAAACTGACCCCCCCCCCCCCCCACTTTTCCATCCCTTGACAAAATACATTTAAAATCTCCTATCACAAGCAATTTTTATCCACAGCTAAATCAGAAAATGAACAAAATTTCACCATTAAATAAGGAATGCACTTGAAATTATAAACGATCTCAAAAGATGTATTATAATTTTGCTAAGAGCCTAAGAACATAATTTGTTTGTGTAATTAGACTTAACTTCTGAAGATGTCAATATAAATTAAGGATAATTACACTTCATCCCTGAGATTTTGTGTAATTACATGTAAACTCTCTGTGGCTTGAAAAATTACATTTAGTACCTCTGATGTTTGCTTCTGTGTAACAAATAAATTCCTTTATTAGTCAAAATTTATCGAATTTTATTGATATTAACGAAAAAATTGAACGGAAATTGATATTACCATCGATTGACTTATTGCAAGCCAAATAAATATTTTATGACTAAACTACCTTTACAACGATAGAAATATATAAACCTCCTTACGTACATTGGTATGTGAAGATAATATAATGGTAGTTTGACCATAAAAAGATTTGTTTGACCTACAATAAATAAATAATAAGTAATCGATGGTAAATATCGACTTTCATTCTATTTTTGTTTTTTTTATAATATCAGCAAATTCGGTGATTTTGACTAATAGAAGAATCTATTTGTTAAACATGAACAAGCCCTAAGGGTATTAAATATAATTTTTTAAATTACATAAAATCTATGTGTAATTATACCAACTCTCAGGGGAGTCCGTGTAATTATCCCTATAAATTACCCTATTTTTTAAAGTGTACCCGAAAATGAACCGGACAAGCAAGATAAATCGGACTATAAATAGCAGACGGGGGTGGGAAGATCACCCAAAATCTCATTAGTTTAAGTATGAGGCGGCTGCTTTCGTCCAGAGAGGTCGGGTTCTTTCAAGGGTGGTTGCCCCTCTTTGTGCGAAGCAACCGCCGATGATTTCACGACCTTTTAACTTCGAACAAAAATCCAACAGCCCTTGTGATAGATGATGAAATGATGACGATGATGCTAGAGCAATTTCCAGTTATTCTTCTGCTTTTTCCTGGAACCCTAAACCCTAATCTGCGTCGATGTCCGAGGCTGTGATGATTTTTGAAGCAAAAAATCAGATTTTGAGCGGACCCGTATCTTGGCGTGGCAAAATCAGAGTCTGTGAGATGGGTTCTGCGTTAGCTTAACTCGGTTCCCATCTCGTTAGGCGACTGGTTTTCGCAGCCATGGCGGGTTTAGCCCCTTCCTTTTTTCTGATGATAAAAGGCGAATCTGAGCCTCAGTTCTTTGTGCAACAGCAATTCTTTTCTATTTTTTTTTTTTGCGTAAGGGTTTTTTCTTCGTCCAGATCTTGATGTGTGTGTGCTGAGAAGAAAACGAAAATAAAATAAAAAAATAATAAATAAGAGAGGAAATATATGTACAAAAAAGAAGAAGAAGAAGATTTTCTTAACGATTTTCAAGTTTTTCGTTGTTGGAACATAAATTGTGGAGAGCTTTTGGCAGACAATTGAAAATCTTTTAATCTATAACAGAATGTATATAAATAATAGGTGTTTGTTTTTATCCTTTCTCTAAAGCCCTCTGTTTTGCATTATGAGACTGTGATTTATGAGTGTGGTTTTATTTCAATCATATCATGGAATATGATTGCAGATACGTGTTTTTTGTCTAAACTCTGCAGATCTTCTTCATTGCTCTATACTGTGCAAGATGCTTTGAAGAGGATGGGCAAGTTGAAATGCGAAGTTGAAGAATGTGGGCTCAAATCTTGATGATAGTTGGGCTTATTTGGGGACTGAACTGAACTGAACTCATCAACACGGATTTCACAGTTTTGACAAGTTGTGGTTTAACATGACATGAGCAAATTCAGATTTCTTTTACTGATTAGCCATTTACAGTAAATAATAATGAGTTAGTAACTTGAGCTTGGCTTGAACTAGAAGAGAATAGTGAAGTAATTTTACAGATGCTATAATATTCGTGTGAAAATGAGTTTGAAGCTGAACCCTTTATATTGGTAGAAGAAAGACAGTTGGATGCAAGTTAATATATTATTATTACTGATGGACTAAGAATTATGATCACTGTTTCTTGAATTGGTAAGAAATCAACTCAAAATGACAAGAACAACCTCTATACCTCTACTCTTCACCATTCCATTTCTCCACTACCAGGGTCAAAGCAGGCAACAAAATCCCACTTTCTTGGTTGGCCCAAAACAATCTTGAAAGTTGAAATGAGAAAGAGGTTTCATTAGTTCAAAACTGAGGGTGTTTGCTGTCTCTGCACACAGAGAGAGACGGGGAGTCTTGAGGGTGGTTGCCTCTCTCAAATTGTTGCCCAAATGATCCACGATTTCTCTACATTTTCCTTACAAACCAAGAGGAAAACAGAAAAGGGAAAAAACAACAACCCTTCTGCTATCTTTTTCTTGCTACCTACTGCTGTCTGCTAAGCTGATATTGCCAGAGCAAATTCCCTTCAAGTCAAGATTGTAATCTCGAGGCTGTGATGATCGCATCATTCTCCAAATCAGATCTTGAGCAAATCCGTATCTTGGCTTGGCAAGATCAGATGGTCTGCGAGATGGGCTTAGCATCTCAGTTAGGCTACTGATTTCTGCAGCCATGGCGGAACAAGCCACCATTTCTTCTGATGATATAAGTCTTATCTGATCTGAGCCTCGGATCCTTGCTTGCATGTAAATTTCTTCCTTCATTTCCCTTTTCTTACCAAGAAAACACTCTTGCCGTTCTTCTTTGTCCTTGTTCCGTTGATAAAAAATAAATTCTTGAAATTGTTCTGAGAATTATTAAATAACGTATCCTGCCAGAGAAAAACACAACTTTTGATTTTGAAAGTATATATAAAAATTATAAAATATCAATTTTCTTGTTTTTATAGATTACCACATTACCAGTTCCTGAGAATTTACCAAAGTTTTTTATACAGAAAAGAAAAAGAAACCCACAAAAAATACTTAAGGAGGCTCAGATCTGTTGTCTTGAACACAAGCAAAGAGAAAGCTGCCACGCCATGGCTGCAAATCACCGGTTGCATGCGATTAAAAGGGGAAAACGCCTAAAATCGCAGGCCATCCGGGTCGCCCTGCCAAGATACGGGCTGGGTTTTCTCTACGCCCGATTCATCAGCTCAGAAAGAATCAATTAAAATCATCACAGCCTCTAATACGTCGAACATCATAAGCCACGGCCACAGCCACCACCACCACCACCGTCGGAATTGACAAACACAGACACAACACACAGAATAATTGCAGTTAGAGCACAGAGGCTTCGTTTGGTCATGAGGGATAATTATTATTTCTACTTCAATTTTTCTTTTAAGGGATGTTGACACTTTCTCACAGTAGAATCGAAGAAATCATGGGGATTAGAGAGAGGGGCAACCACCCTTTGAAAATCTCATGATCCTCTCTGTAACCCTCATTCTTCCCTTCTGAGCTGATGTTGGTTCTTTGAATCTTGGATTCATGCCTAATCACTTTCTATATAGAGTCGAGTAGTCCGGCAATGGATCCGGGTAGGACCCGGATCCGTCCTGATTAGGGCGGATTTTGAAGCATTAAGCACGTTTTGGAATGGATTTGGAGTCTTATTAGTAGTTTGGATGGAGACCCGAATTCGTCTTATTGTTTTTTTTTTTTTTTATTTTGTATAAAATATATTTTGTACATATATAAAAAAATATGTATAATTTATTTTATACTTACATATAATATGTAAATTTAATATTTTATAAATTGAAAATAAGGATATAAATAGTTTTAAAATATTTTAATAGTTTATATAAGTAACACATACTTTAAAAAAAATTAATATTTCAATGTCTAAATATGCACATATAAATTTTTAAAAAAAATTTACTTTTCAATAATATTACTTGTCATATTTATAAAGTTATAGTAATATTATTTTAAAAATTATTTTTTTATATTTTTAAAAATATTAATTGGGTCTATCAGCCTAAAACTTTTTTGGCGGAATGGGTCTCGAATTTTGATAAATTCATCCCAGACCCGCTCGTTGTCATCCCTTTATTATAGACTGCCCTGCTTCTTTTTTGCCCCTCATTTAAGTAAATGTTCCTGTATTGGATTTTCTGTTACAATTTAATTTTTATCTATTTACTCGGTATATGAAGGAAGAACACCTATGTTGTGTCTCCCTTTTTATTGGTATGTTATTTTTAATATTTATTTTACTTTTTTTTAGATCATGCATCTTTTTTTGTCACAATGTTCTTATAAATTTAAAATTAATTTATTATTTTATATATATTTTATTAAATAATACGTATTTTATAAATATTATATTTAAGTAACATTATCGAATTTGCACACATAAGATGTGTCATAATTATTAGTATATTTATTTAAGCACCATACATATTTTCACTCAGCTTACTTTTTGATATGAAATAAAGGGTTAGATATAGTTTAACCTTAGGAGATTTCGATTGGGACATAAAGTATCACTAGTTTCATCTTTTCGGAGCATGAAACTAATGATACTTTACCTTCTCTTTTAATTTGCCGGGGCCTTTTGTTGGTAATTATTCCAGTGTTGGACTAGGTTGTTACTGTTGTTGCTATATACTGGTGCTCCATTGTATTTACTGTTGTTGTTGCACCTTGTATGAAGTTTAGGATTTGATACAGCTTATTTTAGTATTACTTGTTTGTCAAACCATGTAAGTGAAAAATAAATTTATACATACATATAATTATCACATTTATATAATTACTATATAAATATATATATATTAATTGTATATTTGTTATGTAAATACATAAAAATATATGCATGTATAAATTTATTTTTAATTTAGTTTGACAAATGAGATTAAAATAAAATAAGCTCCAAGTACTTTAGTATTACGAAAATAATAAGAGCTTGATGAACAAGTGAAACTAGTATTAGACAGAGCTTCGACAAAGGTAATTTTGGTACTTTAGAAATTCTTTTAATTTTTTTTGTCAAAAAGCAATTTTTAATAAGGGTAATATGGACTTTTAATATTTAAAAATTAAAGGAGTTAGAAGGTTAGGATTGTATTTTATTTATTTAATATTAAGAAAATAAAAAATAACATAAATAATTATAATATACTCTTTGAGTTCGACTTTATCAATATTTCTTTTTTCTTTTATAAATTCAAAGTCGAACTTTTTGAGTTCGACTTCAATAATTAAAGTCGACTCCAAGAGTTCGACTTCTGTTTTTTTTTAATTTTATTATTATTATTATTATTACTACGTATAATTTATATTTAAATGTACAACAAAAAATATATATAACACAAAAAATTATATTTAAATCAAAAAATAAAATTTAAAAAATTAATTATAATAATTACAATTCTTAAAAATGACCTCCCGTCCCACAAGTGCGTCGGTGCCGTTGGCGCCGAGGTCTTCTTATTTCTTCACCCATATTTTGTATTGGTTCATCTTCAACATTATCATCATTATCTGCATTCATATGCAACTGACTTGATGATATTGCAGAACTAGACTCTCCATAATCACGATATGCACCAAATGCTGGAAATGGAATTGGTGAGATGTTATATTCTGGTGCATATGTTTGACTCGTGCCAATGCCAAGGTCAAGATCAACCTGTCCATAATAAGGTTGTTGGTTTGGCATGTATGGAGCTGAATCAAACCAGTCACTTTGTTGGGGCGGTTGAGGCACGTAGCAATCTTGATATACATTTAGAAATGTATGAACTGTGGATGGACCAGCTATATCTGCTCCAATAGTATCATCACCTCTAAGTGAACTTGTAGACATTCTGCTACTGCTTCTCCTTTGTCTGTGGGACGTAGACGGAGCATTATCATGTGGCGCTGCTTGTTATTCGGGTTGATTATCCCTCGAAAAACGAGAAAGCATTTCACGAAGTTCAATCATTCCGTTAAAATGAGGCACGTGCCCCTCACATGGTTCATATAACTTGCGTATTTGGGAAAAAAATAACAGATTTGTAACCCTAATTTCAACCCCAGATCCCTATCGTTTCCTCTGCAAAAAACTGTTGTAAGCCCTTCTTTTTTTTCGAATCTCCCATCGAAGAAGTGAAAGAGCAGCAGATTGTTGCAAGAATAATGAGCTTTCGAGACCCAAAGTTCAATGATTTTCCCCCATCCGATTACCGTAAGTTTTTTCTCATTTTTATTTCGAAAAATTTGTTGATGCTTGCCGAAATATGAACAAAAAATATGATATGAATTCTTGTTAAAGATGCTTTCTTACCACAATAATACATGAGATATCTTTGGGTAAAAATCGAATCACTTGTCGACTCCATTTTTTCAAAGATGGAAGCGGAATTTAGGTGAAGAAGGAAGAGAAAAAATTGTGTATGAACCCTAAATTAAGATTTTCCCCTCCCTTTTTTTTTCATTACATGTATATATTTTTCCCAAAATACGAACTAGGGCACATGCCTCATATTAACGGAAGTTAACGTTTTCCATCAATTTCTGAAGTTGTGACCAAAATTGAGACAAATAAAAAAATATTGTCCTAAAATTGAAACTTTTATAATGATTGAAACCAAAATTGAACTGAGGCTAATATATTGGACCAAAAATGAGATTTACCCTGCAATAAAATATAATTAATGTTAAAGACATATTTACTTTTACATTTAAATTCACTATTTTCTACGTATTTCAGGCCGAACAGGTGAGGTCCCTTCGGTTAAGTTGTGATCCTATACCAGAGAATGTCGAAGGGTGTACCCAAATGCTTGAGCGGGTCAAGGTCGGGTTAGATTATGTTTATGACATGTTTAATTCTCTTCTGATAGAAACATATAACCGAACAACCAACAGGACCACAAGATAATGCCTCGACCACGTCCCACAGACAAAGGAGAAGTCATAGCATAATGTCTACTATCTCAGTTGAAGGTGATGATACTGTTGGAGTAGATATAGGTGGTTCATCTACAGTATACACACCTCAATATTTTTTTATCAGATTGTTACAATGCCAACAATTGCCACAACAAAGTGATTTGGTTTGATTCAGTATCAGACATGCTGAACCAACCACAATCTTATTATGGATAAGTTGATCTTGACCTTGCCCTTGACATGAGTCAAACATATGCACCAGAGTATAACTTTTCACCAATTCCATTTTCATCATTTGGTGCATATCGTGATTATGTGGAGTCAAGTTGTACAACATAATCAAGTCATTTGTATATTAATGCCAATAATGATGATAATGTGCAAAATAAACCAACACAGAATATGGGCACTGAAATAAGAAGACCTCGGTACCAACGGGACCGACACACTAGTGGGACGGGGGATCAATTTTAAAAATTGTAATTATTATAATTTTTTGTTATAAATATTAAACATTTGTTAAGAAATATAATAATTAATTAAATTTATAATTATAATATTTAAATTATATTATTAACTGTAAATTTATATTATTAAAATAAAATATATAAAAAAATGAATGTCGAACTCCTAGAGTTCGACTTGAAATCAAGGAGTTCGACTAGAAGTCGAACTTTAAAAGTTTGACTTCGGTATAAAATAAAAAAATGGTTAAATACAGGTACCACCTCTGAAGTATTCACCACATCAATTACCCCCTTAAAGTATTAAAACCTTAAAAAAAAAAAAAAAAAAACCTGCTCTTCTAGCTCCTTTCATTTTTAAGTTCAAAAAATTTATTTTACCCTTACTAAAAATTGCTTTTTAAAAAAATATTAAAGGAATTTTTATAATACCAAAACCACTCTTTTTTGAAACTTTGTCTAATTCTAGTTTTACTTGTTCATAGAGCTCTTTTTATTTTCGTAATCCTAAAGTACTTGAAACTCATTTATTTTAGTTTCTCTTGTTTGTCAAACCAAACTAAAAATAAATTTATACATACATATATATATTTACTTAAACAAATATATAATTAATAAATTCGAAAGAACTGATCATGAGCTAATAAAAAAATATATACAATTAATATATATTTATATATATATGTGGTAATTATATAAATGTATAAATTTATTTTTAACTTGATTTGATAAATAAGTGGAACTAAAATAAAATAAGCTCTAAATACTTTAGAATTATAAAAAAAAAAAAACCTCGATAAATAAGTAAAAATAAAGTTAGATAAAACCTAAAAAAAATAATTTTGATATTTTAAAAATCCCTTTAATTTTTTTTTTTCATAAATCAATTTTTAGTAAGGGTGAAATGGACATTTTGAACTTTAAAATTAAAAATGTTAGAAAGTCAGGGAGGTTTTTGACTGTTTTAATATTTTATGAGAATAATTGATATAAGCCGAATACTTCAAAAATAGTAACTGTATTTAACCCAATAAAAAATAAACTTTAGAAGTTCAACTTCGGTATAAGATTAAAAAAAAAAAAAACTGAAGTCAAATTCTAGGAATTCAACATGCATCATATTTATTATCCTATTTATTTTTATATTACTTTTAATAATTGGTTTAAATTTTATATTAAAATATTAAATAAGCCTAGATAATGAATAAGTGAGAAATAAATATATTAAACAAAATAAATTATTAAATAAAATAAAAATAAGAAACAAAAAGTCACCCTCTTAAATGAACATGGGAAACAGAGGCTCAGATCTGTAGTAGTTTGTAAACAGGCAAAGAGAAATTTGGCCACGCCATGGCTGCGAATATCACCGTTTGCATGCGATCTCCGGCGAGACCCGAAATCACAAGCCATACGGGTCGCCCCGCCAAGATACGGGCCAGTTTTTTTTTCTCTATGCCCGATTCAACAGCTCAGAGAGAACCAACAAACACATCACAGCCCCAATTATTAGGTAGAGAGAGAAAGAGAGAGAGAGCAAAGATCCATGGCAAGTGCAGTATGATTGAAGGGCGAAAACGCAAAGCGTAACCCTAAACATAATTAATTTCCCCTTTTCTGTTTCCTTTGTTTCAAGGGCTGTTGGCTTTTCTTGTTCTTCGATTTGGGGCGAAGAAATCACCGTAAATACAGGGAGGGTCAACCGCCCTTTGAGAACCCTAAGCCCCCTGTAATCCTCATTCTTCCTTCTGAGCTGCCTCTGATTGTTGGTCACTGCGCTTTGGGCTTAAATGTGGTGGTCATATTCCTCGTCTGCCCCGCCTTTGATAGCGCTCGCTTTTACAGCCCTCGGGAAGAGCTGAGTCCACGGGCAACACGGGCAGCCTTGGTCGGCCACCATATCCATATATGATCCTCTTTAGGGCTTATTTCTTTATTTAATATTAAGAAAATAAAATAAAATAAATAAATATAATAGAATATATATAATATGAATGGTGTGGAGTTCGACTTTATCGAATTTTTTTTTTTTTATAAAATTTAAAGTCGAATTCACGGAGTTCGACTTCAATCATGTTAAGTCGAACTCTCAGAGTTCGAGTTCGACTTCCACTTTTTTTTTATAATTTTTTTTTATTATTATTATTATTATTAAGTCTGCTGTATATTTAAATAAATGTAAAAAAAAAATTACATCCAAAAAATTATATTTAAATTAAAATATCAAATTTTAAAACTAATTATAATAATTACAATTCTTAAAAATGATCGTCCGTCCCACAAGTGCGTCGGTGTCGTTGGCGTCGAGGTCTTCTTATTTCTTCACCCATATTTTGTATTGGTTCATCTTCAACATTATCATCATTATCTGCATTCATATGCAACCGACTTGATGATGTTGTAGAACTAGACTCTCCATAATCACGATATGCACCAAATGCTGGAAATGAAATTGGTGAGATGTTATATTCTGGTGCATATGTTTGACTCGTGCCAAGACCAAGGTCAAGATCAACCTGTCCATAATAAGGTTGTTGGCTTGGCATATATGGAGCTGAATCAAACCAATCACTTTGTTGGGGCGGTTAAGGCACGTAGCAATCTTCATATACATTTAGAGGTGTATGCACTATGGATGGACCAGTTATATCTGCCGCAATAGTATCATCACCTCTAAGTGAACTTGTAGACATTCTACTACTGCTTCTCCTTTGTCTGTGGGACGTAGACGAAGCATTATCATGTGGCGCTGCTTGTTGTTCGGGCTGATTATCCCTCGAAAAATGAGAAAGCATTTCACGAAGTTCAATCATTCCGATAATAAACCGCTGATGCATTTGCAAAGCCTCTTCGAAATTGGTTGGTGGAGGTTGAACACTTAGATGAAGGGCCTCTGCATATTGCTCCTGCACCAATTTTAAAATAATGAATTTAAATCTAAGAGAAAAATGGGTGTAACATGAATCAAGTTTTATTGCACAACATACCACATGTTGTATTGTTGGTGCATGTCCAGGTTGATAGCCACTCTCCACACGTCTATCAGTAGATGATGAGACGAATCGACGAGTTATTCTACCGTACCAATTCCAATATCCATTTTCTGTATCTCTTCCGTTGGAAATGGGTGGTCGGCGCACAATCGTTTCATCTCGTCTACCCCATCTACTAACGTATATCGCGTAATGAGTCTCCCAGTCTGTGCCCCCACGTGCTCTATGGGAAATGTTATGGAGGCTCATTTCCCGACTGTCTGTACCTTGTGGAATGTCTTGCCTCATTCCGAATTGACGAAGTACCCGTTCGGGATGATGCATTTCCACAATGGCATAAAACATTAGGGGACATATTGATGTCCACAACTGGGGGTTGAACTCATCTGAGTGGGCTAGAATGTTCTCCAAATATATGTCGTACGGCTGCCATAGAAACTGAAATAAAAGCAAATATGTTCAAATTAGTGGGTAATTAATATTCATAAAAAAATATGCACAACGATGAGTCTTGTTTACCTGATCAGCCGTCATGCTATCTAGCATATCTCTAAATATATTATAAGAGGACGGTCTGGGATGTGTCTTATTTCTGACCGTAATGCGGGTCTCATCAGAGCAGTGAAAACAATTCCAGATTTTGTGCCACCACAGAGAGTGCACAGATATTGCTTGCAGCACGTATGTTCTAATTTCAATAGTCGTCACAAGAATGTGGAACTGAAGGACCTTTGTTGGAGAGCTGGTTCTGAATATCAAATCAGCAAGTTCAATCGAACAATGAACGAGATAAAGGCGAACAAATTAGAAGCGTTTGTGTACTTAGAGAATATTGAGAAGGAAAAATGGACAGCTTCTCACGATGGCGGATGGCGGTGCGGAATTCTCACAACCAACATGTCAGAGTGTATCAATGGAGTTCTGAAAGGGGATCGTCGATTGCTAGTGACTGCAATAGTGGAAATAACATTTGCTCGTTCAGTCCACTATTTTCGTGAGAGGATGGCCAAGAGTGGTGTCATGTTAAGCAACAACCAACTATGGACGGACTTTGCAAACAAATTGTTCCAACGTTGGTTCGAAAAAAGTGTTGAACATGTTGTGACGAGATACAACTAGCACCAACAGTTTGCCTCCGTTGTGACAAAACGTCAGACTGGACATGGATTCAACACTCACGTCATCAAAATTGCCACACGAGAATGTTCATGTGGCAAATGGAGTCAATTCGACATCCCGTGCTCGCATGCTCAAAAGGTATGCGCTGCATATAGAATTAGTGCCCCATCAATGATGAAGGACTATTATGATATAATGGCTTACAGGAGAACATATTCTAAGTCTTTTCATCCTTTGATGGCGGAAGATTATTGGGATGTCCCACAATTTGAGTTGGTCCATGACACTACTTTACGTGGCATCATTTGTCGTGGTAGAAGCCAAATATCACGTATTCCTAACGAGATGGATTGGGCACAAACGCGAGATAGACAACAATACCAACAAAGGGAGGGCCATTCAAGACAAGCTGATGCGTCGGTGAGGGGTCGTACAAGACAATAATAATTTTAAAATTTGTAATTATTATAATTAATTTTTTAAATTTTATTCTTTGATTTAAATATAATTTTTTTAATTTAATTATATTTTTTTGTGTTAATATATATTTTGTGTTGTACATTTATTTTAAATATATGCAGACTAAATAATAATAATAATAATAATAATAATAATAATAATAATAATAATAATAAAATAAAAAAAGGAAAAAGTTGAATATAGACAAACTAAATAATAATAATAATAAAATTAAAAAAATTAAAAGTGGAAATCGAACTCTCGGAGTTCGACTTCAAGTCGAACGCCGAGAGTTCGACTTCACATGATTGAAGTCAAACTCCGTGAGTTCGACTTTGAATTTTATAAAAAAAAAAAAAAATCAGTAAAGTCGAACTCCATGAGTTCGACTTTTACCATTGATGTTATATATATTACATTATATTTATTTTTGTTATTTTTTTCCTTAATATTAAATAAATAAATAAGCCTCCTCTTCAGACCCTTTCTCATAATTTTATGGGCCAAATAGCATAAGCTTCCACGGAAATTATTTTTTTTAGTTCGTTAAATATATATGATATTAATTTTTGTTTAATAATTATATCTAATTTTTATAAGTTCTTTAAATTTTAAAATTAATGGAGCTTAGTACAAATTAGAATTTTGTATATAATTTTCTAGCAAGGTTCATAATTTGCCACGTGGCAAACAATTTGTTGGATTTTCAGTAATTTATACATGCGTACAACCACGTGTATTGACACGTGGTTGTTAATGTTGGTTGGTCATTATGTAAATATCAAAGTTGTAAAAGATTTATAAAATTTTATAATTTAAATTCAAAAATTAAATTAAATGAAAATTAAAATACTTAATTTTATAATTTAATTTTAGAGATTTAATTTTTATCTTAATTTTATTTTAATTATATTTAATTAAATTTTTTTAAATGACAGCAACAGCTAAAAAGGAGGGTGCGTCACCACGCCCTTCTCACACTTGGGCGACGGCGATCGCCCAGATGTCTAGGCAATGGCCGGCGCCCCCCCATAGCAGTGAGGGTAATGGCGTATGTGGGGTCAACAGGGAGGGTGGGGGTGGGGGTTATTATTATTATTTTTTAATTAATAATTTTATTTTTATAAATTATAATTATACATATAATATAATTATGTCCAACATATCTTCCAACTCATTTTCTAAAGCCACAAAGGATTAAAATTCTCAAAACAAATTATCTAATTGGCATGCCATGTCATTTTTCCCGATCAAAAATCAAAATTTTCGGGAACAGAGAACTAAATTTCATCAATTTTGAAACTCAATGGACTTAAAGAAAAATGAGCATAATTATTGGACTAATATTCAACATACTTAGTAGATTAAAAAAAATAATTTTTCCTAAACTTCCATGTATTTTGAGAACTCGGCTAGTTTTTTTTCTTGTATTTTAAAATTAGACTAAAAACTTTCTTCTGATTTTTAAACATAGCTCACTTGTCCTTGTTCGTTAAATTAACCTAACTTTGTTAATACTCTTATCATATGACCATTACTCCCTTATCTATTATATATTATTCCAGATTTTAATGATCGTTAGATATCTTTTGATTGTATAAGAGCCATAAGATCTAATCAAGTAATCTCTATTGTTAGATTTTAAAATAAAAAAATTGAAGGTTTACATTTTGATCAATTTAAATATATATTATGAAAAATAAAATTATCTTTTTTAAAAAATAAATTAATTAAATTAACCCTCCTCCCACCCCAGCCCCCTCTCCCCCGCCGGCCTCCCCACACCCCGCCACTGGACCTTGCCCTCCACCCACACCCCCACTAGAAGGGGGCGACGACGATGCTGTCATTCAACCTGTGCTACGCGATGGTGATCGCCCAGATCTGCAGGGGACGACGTCTTTGCCGCCCAAAATAGCATAGAAGGGGCCGATGACGACATTGCCCCGAATCTTGGAGGGCGGTTGATTAAAAATTAATTAATTAAATTTTATTAAGAATAGTATTAATTTTTTTCTTTCAAATACTTGTATTTAAATATAAATATTATTTATAGTACATAAATATAATTTATATAAATATTTTTAATCTAAATAGTAATTTAAATTAACTAATAATACATAATTTTTGTAACAATTAACATTTATGTTAATACAAATATTTAAATTTGGGAACTGAATTTGGTATATTAATCTTTGTATTGTGATTTTAAATTATTTTTTTAATTTAAATTATAAAATAATAAAAATTATATTTACTTTGTTGGTATTTTCAAAATAAATATATTTAAGGAAATATTATCTATTTTTTAGGAAAAATGAAAATGCAAAAAAATAACACTGAACCTAAGTTAAAAACAGTCACTTTGACCAAGTCCCTTATATATACATTATCAGGGGCATTCCTGTAAAAAATGCTTAAAAAAGGTCAAAAAACGCAAAAATAACATGCCTGAAAACACATTTAGCGTGTGCACTCCACCTTCCATTAGTTTCTATTGGAAGGGAGGTTTTCATGCTAAGTTTATTAAAACAGATGGAGGGTTTAGCCTACTTTTAGGGAAGATTTTAGCTATTTCACGAAATACCAGAAGATAAAATGAGGTTTAGCCTAATTTTATGGGGCTAAATACAATTTACCCAGTGCTATGGGACGTGAGCAAAAAAATCCCTACTAAAAAAGCACCAAATTACCCCCCTATATTTGAAGTTGAAGCAAACTACCCCTATCAATGGTCTAAATAGGAGGTTTTTGCTTTATTTTTCAAAACATAGAATATTTTTGCCTTGAGATATGTTCATTTTATTTTAATGTTGATTTTCATTCTTAATTTATTATTGTTTCAAAATTACATATTTTGATTTTATGAAATATATTATAGTTGTGTCAGTATCACGTGCATCCTAAATATTTGAGACTTTTCATAGTATCATATCGTGTCGGTGTCCATATATATAGCATAAAAGAAACTTGATATGTTTTTCATATTTCCTTCACCCGTCTAAAGTAGTAGTATACATTTTATTTGATACAAAATTGTAAATATAAAAAGGGAAAATTTTAGGTGGTAGGATGGCAATTTTATGTAATTTTTATACTATATCTTAAAGTGATTGAAAGTTATTAATACTGAATTATTACTTAAGTAAAATGTTATTTTGAGATCAACGCGTACTATCGATTTATTAAATTGTGCATGTTTTTACTTTATATTTAAACAATCTCATTCTTCCTTAATTCCAGCTCCTCGTTAATGAGGAAGACATTAATCAAGTCCAAAATACCTTGTCATATCATATGCTTACCAAATTTTCAGTACAAAAAATTTGTATTCAGGAACAATGTTCATTGCGTAAAAATGGAAGTGGCGTATATGCCCCCAAAAAAAAAGAAAAAAAAAGTTAACAATTCGAAATTCAAATTAGTAAGAGAATTGAAAAGAAAATTAATTAAATAATGCTTGTAGAGTGTGTAGAAAATAATGAGCTTAAATGTAGCAAGTATAAAGAGTGAATAGTATTGTATATGCTTATAAAATCGTGTCTCATCGCGATTAGGATAAGAATACGTTGCCTATTTACAAAAAAAGAGTTGGATAAGATCATATTTTCAAATTCCCCAATTTTGTACTAGGTGATTAAGCCAATTGAAGCAACCAAAATTTTGGAAACATCTCTAGATTTTCGGCTTATTTATATAAATATTATAAAAATAAATAAAAGTTATAACAATACCCCATTCTAGGGTATTGTTGCAAAAATGGTGCGAATCGCTAGCTGAGTTGGTGACCGCACCATTTCTCTTTTTTTTTTTAATATAAAGAAATGCATGGGTCGCTAGCACCCATGCAATTTTTTTATTTTTTTTTCAAATTCAAATTTTATTTTTAATTTTGTTTTTTTCTTAATTTAAGTATTATTATTAGGATAATTAATTATTAATTATTAATATTATGAATTATTTATTTAATATTTATAATTAAAAATATTAATAAATATAAGTATGTAAAACATTTAATTAATTTTGTGACAATTAATAAATTCTAACAAAACAAAAATTAAATATTAGTTTCATTATTTAGTTGTATGCGATCCAGCTTAATACATTATCACTAAAAATATATATTAAGTAACAATTATTTTTAACTTGATAATATATAATTATTAGTGATAAAAAATTGTGTAAAAAGCTGTCGATAAATACAATTAGAGATATATCTATAGTGACAACTATTATTTGTTGTCTCTAGGTCGCTACTAATTATATGTAGGGACATCTTTGTGCACATTTTTCTGTTACTAAGTCATGGTAATAATATTTTTTACCAAATAATATTAATTATTAAAATCATAAAATTCATTATTTTTTACAAAATAAACATTCATGTCACCAAATATATATAATTAGTGACAATATTGAAATTGTTACTTGATATTTTTTTTGTCACTAATTTTCAAATTTTTTTGTAGTGTGGCCACAAGCACGTGCAACGCAGTACATTCATATTCAATCCCAAAAAAGCCAAGCTCATTTGTGTCAGAGGAGTGTGTCAAAGATGTATCGTATACAACTAAATATGAAACTAATATTTAATTTTCATTTTGTTAGAATTTATTAATTGTCACAAAATTAATTAAATATTTTATATACTTATATTTATTAATATTTTTAATTATAAATATTAAATAAATAATTCATAATATTAATAATTAATTATTCTAAAAATAATACTTAAAATAAGAAAAAAAACAAAAACAAAAATAGAAGTGAACCAAAATATCCTCAAATATTTCTTTTGCAAATCTATTCCTTTTCTTTTCTTTCCATTGTGCTCCTCACCATACCTTTTTCTTTCTTTTCCTTATTTTCCCAATTCTTGCCGGTCCCAATCATCACCACCCCATTACCAGTCATTGCAAATTCAAAATCGTGACACCACCCCCAGTATATATTTCCAGCCGTCAAGGCTTTTTGATGACGATAGATGTGGTTCGCTCTTAAGCGTCGCCATCTTCGTGGGGTGTTGAGGTTAGTGTCCGATCAAAACTTCGATCGCAGGTGCTGCTCTGTTGGAGCATCCATAATTAATGAAACTTGTTTTGATTTCTCGATGACGGCAAGGTTACGGGTTCGAGCAGGGAGCTATTTGGGGAACCGTAATGGGCATCTGAGCGGGGAGCTATTTGGGGAAGGGGCAATCCTTGTTGGTGGTTACAAGGTGGTGAGCTGTTGGTGAACACGATGTGACGTGGTGGCGGCATGACAAGGAACAGTGCACCATCTATATTAATCTATACTATTATATAAAGCAAATTTTATTTTCACCAATAAATAACGATTATTTACACAACAATACTAAATTTTAAATTTATCAAAAATATCCTTATGTATCTATCTGTCTATACTATTATAACAAATAAACCTCTTTTTTACGCACAAATAGCCGTAAATGACGCCGCTGCACCGATTTTTTGTAATGCCAAAAATAACTTTCAATTGATAAAAATAACTATTTTATTCAACTTTTTAAATTTTATATTAATTGATAGATTAGTTTTTTTTTTCTAATGTAATATGTTAGTTTATATATTTACTCTTATTTATAATATATTTTAAAGTGCGAAAATTATTTATTATATACACACAGGAACGGCGTGCCACGACAGCTAGGAAAAAGAAAAGGCCGTTTCAACTCACAAATGGCAGTTAATGATACCGAGACACTAATTTTTTTTTGTGCCGATAATACCCTTAAGGTAATTTTTTTTTAAATGCATTGTGTTGGGCTATATATATAATTTTCTTTATTTATAATGAATTTAAAACATACAATATGATTTTATATGCACGCAGGGACGGCGTGCTACAACGGCTAGTATAAAAAAAAAAAACTCTTCCACACTCACAAACAGCGATTAATGACACCGCTGTACTATTTTTTTGTGAAGTCAAAAATGTCCTTCAACCGATAATAGAACTAACTTATTTAACTTCTAAATTTTATATTAATTGACAAATTAATTCCTTTTCTTTTTTTTTTTATTTTTCTTAATGTGATGTGTTGGTTTATATTTTGCTTTTATTTAATATATTTTAAAACGTGAAAAAATATTTATTATATGCACGCAGGGATGACGTGCCACAACGGTTGGTAGAGAAAAAAAGGTAGAGGGAGATGATAGAGATTTTTTTAATTTATTTCTTCATCCTTCTTTTCGTTATTTACTTTTTTTCTTTGTCCAACTTTTTAATTAATTATTTTGCCTAATCTGAAATAATTAAAAGTATTTTATTATCTTCTTTACTTGAAATGAACAGTATTTTTTTAAATAATTTAAAAAATATATACTTATGGGTTCAAGTTTTCTAGGAATTATTACATAGAATTCGATAGAATTAAAATTCATTAGAATTAGACTTATTTAAATTTTTAGTTGACATAATAAAATGGCTAAACTATTAAAATTTGTATCAATATTTTTAACATTTCTATAAAATAACTATAACTTCAATAAAATTTGCAAACTTTAGTGTTTGTTAGAAATACAAATTAATATCACAACTTATATATACATAATATGTGCTTCAAATAATTTATAAATTAATATATTAAAAATTACAAGAATACACCCTTTTTAATTTTAAAAGAAAAAAAGAGAAAGAATAATGATTTTTACTCCGCCCTCGAGGACGTGTACAAGAAGGCCTTTGCCAATTCTTAAATAACTATCCCTTGGGAATATTTAGGTATTAAAAATTAGAGTTTTTTTTTTTTTTTTTTTTTCCCATGATATCAACGAAATTCGTTAAGTTGACCAATCGAATGAACAATTTGTAAGGTGAATATATTTTTTAAAAAAAGCTTATATAACTTTCATAATAAGAAAGGAAATTTATATATTTGCACACTAATAGAAGATGTCCGAGTAATTTACCCTTCAAATTTTATGTAAGTTATTAAATAGTATTTTCTGAAAATGCATCTCTTAAATATTTTAACAAACATAATTTAATAAAATATTTAAACAAATTATTTCATAATTAACTTTTTTTAATGTTTTTTAAAAAAGAAAACTGCATTTACTCGAAAAATTTGATAGTTTGCATTTGTGAAAATATATACATACCTGTCCAATTATTAAAAAAATTACTAAAATCCTAACCATCAATTTTTTCCAATCATTGAAATAATGCTAAATTAATAACTAAACATATACTAATCTAATTCCATAAGATCTACGAAGAACCGTGCTCTCATTTTCTTTTCTTTTTTCTTTTAGGCAAAAGTGCAATTCTTTGCTATTTCTTTAAGGTTTTGCATCTTTTTTCAAGAATTTTCTGCTGACAGTAATTACATAAACCTCTTTTTTTTTTAAAAGAAAATTTTACATTATTTAAATAAATCCTCGAATAATTGACCCAGAACAGTACTACAATTTTTCAAGAATTTTCTGCCGACAGTAATTACATAAACCTCTTTTTTTTTTTTTTTTTTAAAGAAAATTTTACATTATTTAATAAATCCTCGAATAATTGACCCAGAACAGTACTACAAGATAATTCACTCCAATTTCTCCTAATTTTTCCTGGAAATTTTTTTTATTTTTCAAAAAAGAAAAAAAGAAAAAAAAATTAACCCACGAAAATTTCATAATTCCCAAGACCCAATTGCAAAACAAAAATATGAAAAACGAATGGAGGCTCAGATCTGGATCCGGAGATGGGGGCAAGAGGAAGCGAACCCGCCATGGCTGCAAACACCGGTTGCAAAAAGTGGACTTGCCATCCAGGTTGCCCCGCCAAGATACGGGCCGGATCTGCCCTACTTGCCCGATCATTCCACCCAACAGAAAACCTACATCATCACAGCCTTCTCTCTCTCTCACACACACACACCACACCGACGCAGAGCATGCGCGGTGGCGATTGGAAGAACAGTAGAGTAGTACAGCGAAGTGAATACTTCTCGGAGGGGGTAAAGTGTAATTATCCCTAAAACACAGGGGAGCGTAATTGCAATTTTCCATAGTTAAAGGGCTGTTGGTGAATTAACGAAATCATAGGCGAAGCAGAGAGGGGCAACCACCCTTGAAGAAATCCCATATCATCTCTGATGCCTCATTCATTCTTTAATCTTCTGATTTTACTGTCAAGAGCGATTTATATGTATGTAAGCTTAACCAGTAGAGGATGATTGTTGAAGGGTATATTGGTCATTTCAGAGGCGGAGAGGTCGATGTGGGCTGTAAGGTTAGGGTTTTGGTCAAATGTGAGTGTGGCCCAACTCCAAATGGTGTTCTCCATTATCAGTTGAAATTCCTATTATACTTCAATTTTAATTAATATTTTAATTTATAAGCATTATCAATATTATTATATAAAAGAAATTCTTTTTTTTTACTCACAAATGGTGGTTAATGACACCGTCGCACCACTTTTTTATAATACTAAAAATAACCTTCAAGTGATATGATAACTACTTTATTCAACTTTCCAAATTTTATATTAATTATTAAATTAGTTTTTTCTTTCTTTCCTTTTTTTTTAATGTGATGTGTTAGTTTATATATTCTACTCTTATTTATAATATATTTTAAAGCGTAAAAAAATATTTATTATATGTATGCAGGAACGACGTGTCACGACAGCTAGTTTTAACAAATATATTTCTACAGACGGACACGGCGACACAAAACATTTCAAAAAATTAGGATACGACATGGCACTGACACGATTATACAATATATTTTTTTTTATATGTATTCTAAATGTCTCATAAAATTAAAATATACAATATGAAAAATATCAAGATAAAATATAAAATAAGCATCTCTTATATCTAAAATTTTTAACCAACATACATGGTTTCAAAAATATATATAATCAGTTTATTTTTAAAAATACAAATGAAAAAATTTCTAATGATCATCTCTCGATTTTATATTAAACTATCATGAACATATCTCAATCTATAATTTCTATCTCAAATTTTTAGTTTGAGAGAAGTGAATTAAGACTTTTTCTATGTTATATAGCCTAAAACTATTTCAAAAAAAAATCCAATTTTTCTAAAATTATAATAAAAAACCCTAATTGTGTCAAAAACGTGTCTCACAATCGTCCAAAACATATTCGACACTGTGTCTTTTTTTTCTTATCTATATATAGTAAAACAGAAACATAGAGGCCATCCAAGTGAGCGCCATATATACGCTTACTTGGATAGTCTATTTGAATTTTATTGTGCCATGTAAGAAAATATTACTTTTTTTTATTTACATTTAGATAAATATAAGTTTATTTGCCTTTATCCAAAAAATTTAAAAAATTGTTGAGATAAGTTGGTTAGTAATATAATTTTAAAAAAAAACTGATATTAAATAATAATTTCATATTCTCATATTTATGGATTATTTTAAATTTGAATCTTGAATTATTTATCAATTACTTATTTTATTTCAAAGTTTGAATTACTTATCATTTTTATTTATTTTTTGAAGATATAATCCTACATATATTGATTGATATATTTCTATAACCTTTTTGAATTTTATTTTTCCCCTTTAAAAAGTATTGCTTATATTATGTTTGCATTTAAATAATTATACCATTGTTTATTCTTATTCAAAAGTTTCACTCATTAGTTAGTAAAATAATTTAAATTTATTTTTATATTCAACATATTTTGGCATCTATATACTTATTATTTACATTAATTTTAAACTATTTACCATTTATTTATATTCTAAAGTAAATTATTTATAATTTTATTTACTTATTTAAAAACAAATACAATTCTCCCATGCCTTGGCATGGGGTACTAACTAAAATCAAATAATCTAACATCTATCTAATTTAAATAAAAATAAAATATATTTGCTTACAAGGTAAAATAAACTTCAAAGAGACACAAAACTGTTTTAGAAAGTTAATAAAATGAAAAATATAAATAAATTTAATTTTATAATGTAACAATGACTAATTATATAAAAATTAAAATGTAATATGATAATAATAAAAATAAAAAAATAATAGATATAAAAATAAATTTGAAGAATGTTACTTATTCATTTATTTAAAAAGATTATAAATCTTTTCAATAAAGATAAATTATTATACACTTATCCAAATTGTGTGTTAGTTATATTTTATCTATATCTATATATAATAACAAAATCATTGAAACTATCCAACTAGACGTCATGTATATGCAGATGCATACAACCTCAATGAGCTCCAAATGAAAATTTACAAGTTTTTAAATAAAAAGAAAAAAAAATATTTTATACTTATCCCAAATATTCTAATCAATATTATTTGTTTATCTATTTTTAAAGTATATAAAAACATGTTTATTCAAAAATATATATATTTATCCAACAAATAAAAGTTCATTTGATTCAAAATATCATTAATATAAATATCAATTATTGTTCATTATATCCAATAATATGAAATATTGTTTGAATTGATTATTCGCTAGGGTAAATTACATTTACCTCTCCTGAGGTTTGCGGTAATTACAAATACCCCCTGTTGTTTCATAAATTACAAATACCCCCTAAGGTTTTTATTTTTTTACAAAAGGGCTGGAATTGACTATTTTACCCTTGTAACTAAAAAAAAAAAAAAACAGAAAAATCAGTATTTGTGCAATTACAGTGTTGCCCCTCTGTAATCGTGCTTCATCTCCCGCCATAGAACCTCCTATTCTCATACACAAGCCCTATTTTCTTCCATTTTTCTCCCAAATCAAACCCTTCGAAAACCCATCGAAAATCCATTCTTTTTGCACCATTGCGGTCAGAATCTAGTGTTCTTGAAGTGAAGAAAGTGTTTGAAGGTAGAAGAAGACAGTTTCCACAATTTTCACCGAAGAAAAGGTATGTGTGCTTCCCTTCCCTTTTGTTGATCGTTGTTTTTTCTTACTTTTGTAGTGATTTGAGTTCATTCAAGTAGGAATTTTATGTTCTTACAACAAAAATCATATTTTGTTATGTAAAAATCGCAAACCCGACGTCCCGATTAGGGGTTTTCTATTTTTTTTTTATCGTTGAATGTTTGAATGTTTGTATAGTGTATTTCAGTTTTGTTTCCCAAAATTTCATTTTATTCTGTCGATTCTAGACCTCTATTGCCTTTGAGGAACTTTGGTATTCTCTGTTGGTCATCTCTCTTTCTTTCAGGAACTTGCTTATTATTTTGCTTTGATCATCAATGCAGAGATGGGCTACAGCCTTGATTTTGATTAGCTTATGATGGAAATTAACCAAAGTTTTTGTAGAAACTGTGAGAGAATACTTAAAAAACAAAGAAAAGAGAAGATTGTGCCTTTTCTGTTTATGTGTCGTTGTGAAATGGAGGCTAATGAGATTTAGCAGGGGTTGCTGTGCTATGCTCCACAGAGTTATATGAACTTTACTGCTTTTGATTTCTTTTTAGATTATGATGATGAATTTGGGCTTTTTAGATTATGATGATGAATTTGGGCATTATGAAATTCTGAAAATAGACATTATGAAACTACACTGTTATATTTATTTTTTTTTTAATTTTTTTATGTTCAGGAATGGGAGACAAGGTGTATGATCTGCGGATACATTTTAAGGACAAATGCAAAAAATTAAAAAATATCGATCCAGATAAGTACAGTTACATAGACTTTATCGCAGATATTAGAGAATTACATGGTGTTATGGATGAGGCTATGTTGAGGATTACATGTGGTGTGGATGAAAGTGATGTGCTTATGGACATTAGTATTGATAATGATGTGTTGAGCATGTTCAGTAGAAATGCAAATAAAATTACCTTTGATGTTTTTGTGGAACTTGTTGAGGTAGGGGTAGGGTCTGGGGAGGAGACTGAATTTGGGGATGGGACTAAACTTGGGGATGAAAGTAGGGAGGAGTCTGGGGATGGGACTGAACTTGGGATGAAAGTGGGGAGGAGTCTGGGGATGGGATTGAACTTGGGATGAAAGTGGGGATGAGTCTGGGGATGGGACTGAAATTGGGGAGGAGGCTGGTGATGGGAGTGGGGATGACATGAGTGATTACAAGTCTGATGATCACTGTGAGAGTAAAAATCAAAGCGATTCAGAATTGGAGGATGATCCATTGAAAGGTGCATTAACTAGAGATGCATGCATGTTGCCTAGTGAAACTGGTGGCAAAGTCAAGTTAGAAAAGGGTATGATGTTTGTTGATGTCCATGCATTTAGAAAAACACTAAAAGAGTTTGTAATTCAGGAGGGTTTTCAAAATAATGAGAATGAGAAATGAAAAAAACAAGAGTGACAGTTCATTGCAGTGTGAAAGATTGCCCTTGGAGAGTCCATGCTACTCCATTGGTAGATGGTGTCACATTTCAGGTTAAGACATATGTGCCTAAGCACACATGTGTTAGGTAAGATCCTACCAAAGAGGCAAGTAGTGAGTGGATAGCTACAAAAATTGAAAGTGTGTTGAGGGAAAACCCGGGGATGAAGATTAGAGGTATTAGAAATGAACTTAAAAAGTTTGGTGTCAACCCTCAGTACATGCAAATCTATAGGGCTAGAAAAAAAGCCTTGGAGTCGATAGAGGGTAGCTACATTGAGTCCTTTGAGAAGATGCCTTATTATGCTAAGCTTGTGTTGGAGAGAAATAAGGGGAGTGTGGTAACCCTTCAGTCTGATATAGATGAGTCAGAGGTCATCCATGTTACACCTGTTTTTAAAAGATTTTTTTTGGGGTTGTCTGCATTGAGAGATAGATTTTTGGAGGGATGTAGTCCTTTCCTAGGCTTTGATGGGTGTCATTTGAAAGGTCCATTTAGGGGTGTGTTACTAGCTGCCATTGGGTTGGATGGGAACAATGGTTTATTCCTAGTTGCCTTTGCTGTTGTTGAGTCAGAATGCAAGGAATCTTGGAGCTTTTTCTTTGAGAATCTGTCAAGGATGTTGGGAAGCTTCTCTATTGACAAGTCATGGACATTTATGTCTGACAGACAGAAGGTAATGTTCCATTCCAATCATCTTTTTGTTGTCTGTTTTACATGTATTGGAAATCAGACTGAAATGTAATGCATGTAATTCATATGGATGTATTTGTTATGTTATACATAAAGATGGACTGAAATGTAATACATGTACTTAATATGGGTATATTTGTTATGTTATACATAAAGATGGACTGAAATGTAATGCATGTAATTGCTAAGAGAGTTGGTGAAATGTAATGCATGTAATTTGGGTGGTTGTATTTGTTATATTATACATATAGATGGACTGAAATGTAATGCATGTAATTAATATGGGTGTATTTGTTATGTTATACATAAAGATGGACTGAAATGTAATGATATAATTCATATGGCTGTTGGTGAATTGTAATGCAAATATTTTTGATTGCTTAGGATTGGTGGAGACAATAAATGAGGTTGTACCTCATGCTATTAATAGGAGGTGTGCCAGGCATATCTATGCCAATTTCAGAAGTCAATATGCAGGGGCTGCCTTGAAAAAGTATTTCTGGCAAGCAGCCAGATCATACAATGCTGCAGGATTCAATTTTGCACTTTACAAGATCAAAGAGTTGAAACCTGCAGCATATGATTGGCTTCTGAAAATCCCAGCTGAGACATGGTCTAGGCATGCATTTGACCGAAGACTAAAAATGATCATGTCACCAACAATCTCTCTGAATCGTTCAACCATTGGGTGAGTGAACTTAGAAGTAAACCAATTCTAACATTGGTGGATGGGTTGAGGGCCAAACTTATGTGTAGATTGCAAACAAGAAAAGAGAAGGGCAGCAAATGGTCTGGCGTGGTAGTACCTAATGTAGTGAAGGAATTAAACAAGATTAAAGAGGAGTCTAGGAGATGTCACCTCTTAGTGGCCGGGGAGCATGAGTTTGAAGTTCAAGACTAGAATATTCACTACATTGTAAACTTGAGGGGAAAAACATGTAATTGCCAGGTTTGGTATATATCTGGGATTCCCTGTAGGCATGCAGCTTTGGGGATAAGTTACAGAAGGGAGGATGTAGAAAGTTATTGTGATAGTAGGTTTTCCTTGTCAGCATACATGAAAGCCTACAAATATTCTATACATCCAGTACCAGATCATACCTTTTGGCCTTTGGGAGTAGATGTTACCCACACTACTCTTCTGCCTCCAATTGTTAAGAGAATGCCAGGTAGGCCCAAGAAAAACAGAAGAAAGGAACCCAGTGAAGCACCCACTGTAGTCAAAAGATCAAGTATGGTGAAGTGTAAGGCATGCAATGAATTGGGACATAATAGGAGAACATGCCCAAGCATTCAGGTATCTTTCAATGCATTTTGTATTTTACCAGTAATTTACTCGTCTTTAATATTGTCTGTTTTTTCTTGGTATTTTGGGTTAACAACAGTGGAAGAGACTCAGATCTCAATGTTCATTTATCACAACTAGCAAGAAAGAGGAGGAAATCCAAAGACCAAACAGAAGCTCAAGTTGGTAGGAAAAGGAAAGTTGCCACGGTGCCCCAGCCTCCAACACAAGTTTCATCATCTCAGCCTTTGTTCAAAACACAACAAGTACCTCCAATGCATGCTACGGGTTCATCCTCACAGCCACAACCACCCTCACATCTTGGAGCAACATATCTACCGCCAAGTTTTTGGAGAGGAATTGGAGTCTCCCCACAAAGGGAGATAATGAGTAAGAAAAAGAATGATGACAAAGAACTTAACAGTGAAACATGCACACAACAATGATGATGAAACTGGCCTTTTGAAGTATTTTGCACAGTTTGAGGAAACTGGCCTTTTGAAGTATTTTGCACAGTATTTTCTATAATGAAGTATTTTGAACCTATATTGGCATTTTGAAGTATTTGTCTGTTTGGGATGTTTTTAATGGAATGATGTATTCCTTTTGTCAAGTTAGTTGTGAATTAATCCTATTGTTGTCAAATATTGTTGATATTTTGTTGATGAATTGTTCAGCTGTCAACAAATGATATTATTGTTGATGAATTAATCATCTTCTGATGTTCAGTTGTCAAATATTGTTGTTGATGAATTACTCCATTGTGATGTCCAATTAAACTCAATAGGATTTTGTACGATTACAAGTTGCATTCATTTAATCTTAATAAGAAAAAATATTACAGTTTCATCCAAAAGTCAATATTCAAATAACAATTACCTCCATCTAATAATTACAAAACTTACATTAAGGTCCGCAGGGTATTTACTCAGAAAAAATATTCAAAATATTTTAGAAATTAAATAAAAAAATTAATTTAATTTGTACAAGGGTATTTTAGTCAATTCAACCATGAAATTGAGTTATTTTTTAAAAAATGAAAAACTTCAGGGGGGTATTTGTAATTTATGAAACAACAGGGGGTATTTGTAATTACCGCAAACCTTAGGGGAGGTAAATGTAATTTACCCTATTCGTTATATAATTATAGTTTCTTATAATATAGCCATAATATTTAATTTATAATATTTTGTATAAGATACTATAAGTGGTACGACTACTGAATATTTGATACATAATAAGCTATAGTATCTAAATATTATGTGTATAGATAATAATAATATGAAAAAACTATAGATTAGTATTATATAAAAAAAAATATTACATTTATTGACAATATAATAATTTATTCTTTTACAATTATTTGTGTTTATCCAAAAAATTCTAATCATCATAGGAGAATCACTTCATAATTATGATCAATTAGAAAATTTAAATATTTTTAAAACTTTCATTAATGATAAAGATAAGTCAATTTTATAAAACTTATCTATTATTGTCTTTTCAAAATTTAAAATTACTCATAATAAAAAATTTGTAATATTATAAATAATGGGTCTGCAAAAGCAACACAAAAGTAAATCACAAGGCTGTGAAATCTTACACTACACTATCATGTAAATTTCTCTTTCCACCTTCATGTAAGTGAGAATTCAAAATTTGACAGAGTTATTTTTTGCAATCGTCGGTAAAATATGTACATATTCATATCAATGGTAATGCTAATGATTTATAATTCAATCATTGATAAGTTTAGTATTTATTTTGTATTTTTATATTTCAATAAGACATAATTTTCTCCAATTTTAATTATTTTTTCTTGAATATCTAACATTATTAATTTGTTTTGTTAGTTGTTGCACTAAAGAAATGCATTAATTAAAAAAAATTTAATCAAGGATTTTTTATGGCATTTCAAAAATCACGAATTCCTCCCATTTGTCCTCTTCTCTTAATCATTTTAATTTTGAATTATTTACTAAATACTAATTTTGTTTTAAAATTGAATTATTTGTATTATTTATTTATTATTAAAGTACATGTTTGCTCTATGGTAGGCTTTTTTGATTTTTTTTACCACTTAATGAAATAAAGTATTTTTTATTAAGGTAATTATTTACCTTATTTATTTTTATTTTGAAGCACATATTCCTTATTCATTTTAAAGCACATATTCATTTTTTACCTTTATCAAAAAAATTCACTTATCATTTAAGGTAATTAGTTAGTAAAAAGTTTAACTTCATTTTTATATTAATACACGTTTGTATTTTTATACTTATTAATTACTTTAACTTTAAATTTTAAATTCTTTATTGTTTATTTATTTTTATATTTCAAATTTTAAATTATTTATAAATTTATTTCTTTATTTTATTGAAAATACAATTCTCCCGTGCCTTGGCACGGGGTACTAACTAGTTATTTTATATTTTCGGATATGTCTAGATTGTATCCGGGTCATATTCGTATCCAACAATGCATCGAGTAATTTTTTAAAGTGTCCGCGCATTATAACTTTATGCACTATTAGATTGAATTAGAAAATTTTAACCACTTCAAAATTAGGGTGTGATAGGGATGGTACACGGAGCAGGTAGATTGGGAACCCGTTACGAATGTGGTGAGTTGGGTATAAATTATTGGGTTTGAATTTGGATTGTTCACACAAATTTCGTGTCCGCAAAAAATAATTACACGACAAGAAAAATATGGACCAAATGATATATTAATTTGAATATAAAGCAGTTTACAATCTCTGAATTTTAAAGTAACCCCCTGATTCTTCTCTACGAATGTGAATTCAAGGCCTTGAAGCTTGTTCTTGAATCCAATATGTAATCTCCCTCTTGATTTTTTAGAAGGCGATCACGTAGTACTTTGAAATTTTGTATCAAAGCTTGTAGTTGCAGAGCTTCGTCGTCGGAGAAAGCTTTGGACTTGCTCTTGTTGGATTTTCGCTTGTGTTGTATGTCTCTTATTTGTGAGGTTGAGGCCCCTATTTATAGGCATGAGTCGGGCTTTAGCAGCTTGGGTTCTTCCATTGTGCTTTATCACCGTGGACTTTGACATGGACTAGTCTTCTGATGGACTGTATTTCTGAACATGTACTTGGCCCAATTTAGTTTATCCAAAAAATAATATATATATATTTATTTGGATTGACCCATAAAAATACATAAGACCCAAATTTAATATGGGCTTAAGAATTTAATTTCTTCATGATGAGTCCAAATTTATTATGGACTTTTGTCTTGGAACCCAATTGCTAGCCGATTTATTTGGGCTTTAATTGGTAATTTATTTCAAAATATTTTGACATCAACAGATGCCCCCACTTCAAGGCTCGACGAAGAACATGCCAATTATTGTCGAAGGCGTGACTTGAAAGTCGTTTGATTTCTCCTTTTTTTTTTTTTCTTCTTCCTTTCTTCAATTTCTTTTAATATGGGCCTATCAAAAGCTTAGATCACACAAAAGGCCCAAGCATTGTCTCTCTAATTCTCCACTCAGCCTGCATCCACTTGCTTCAGTAAAAAGAAAACGGAGCAACACTTCTTCACCGAATCAATCGAGGCATTTTATTATTTTCCTTCACTTTTTTTTTCTCTAAAACTTGCAAAAGTCCACCACGAGCAAGTCATACAAACTTTTGTCAATTTTTTTTTTGACAACATCTTGTTTTTGGCAACATAATCAAAATTTATGTTTCTCTTTTCCTTTTGCAAACTTGCAGCAACAGACCCACGTCTATAATTCTTTTCTCCTTTTGCAAAGTGACCACCTAAGGTCCAATACCTACCATTCTTTCCTTTTTTTTAGTACACAGTTACAGCAACGTAACCATACTTTTCCATATTTCCTTTGCAAACTCTCAGTCAGTGGATTTCTTTGAGAAACTAAGGACAGAAGCTCTAGTATCACAGATTTATGGAAATCAGCGATTGAGTTTCTGTTCTCGTGATCTTCTTTCTCCTTCTTCAGAATTTGAGAAGTATGAAAATTTTCCAACCATCTTTCATGAAAAACCACTATAAAAGGATGACTTTGGCTTTTGATTTTCACCAACCGAACGAACTTGGGCGAATTTTCTGGAATACCATTGCTTCCCTTGACGTAATTGCTTGTTGTTTTTGTTGTTTTTGTCTTGAATTGGTGAGTATATCATCCTAATTTCTGACACAAGTGTCATGACCGACTCCGCCCGCCACGTGCTTGTGAAATTGTCTAAAAAGAGTATCCTTTGTATTCTTGCTCATGCAACATATTTTCATGGACATGCATACGTACACATATTCCTTGGCTCCTAATTTCTTCATACTTCTCTTTTTTTTTTTTTGTGTAGACATGGACTTCGAAGATCGTACCGAGCCATTCCCAAGCATCGTCATCCGAAGCGGTAAGGACAATCTCAAGGTGAAAGGCACCACCCTATGCGTTCATGAGCCGGCCAATGTCACCCGTCCCTCTAAGTCTCGTTCTTTGTCCAAGTCCATGCATCTTCATGAGTGGTCCGAAGAGGTGATGAAAGATACGCTTGACCCCCGTTCGAATGCTTCTTCCCAAGCCAAGGTATTGTTGTTCAAGTCCTCTCTTCATGACGTCAATGCCGATACCGAATTTGTTCTTCCGAACCGCCACCTTGCCACCAACGGGACTTCATGGAGGACTCCTCAATCGAAGTATGGTGAAGTATCCTTTTACCCTGGCTATTGGGAGTGGACCGAAGACGTGCTTGGTCACCACGCGACTATTCTTCATACCGCCAAGATTCACGCAGTCGTGCACGCATCTCTTTTCACGTACGTCTGCAACAAGCATGTTCTCCAAGCCTTCCTTGAGCTATGGTGCCCTTCTACGAACACTTTACATGCCGATGTTGGAGAGATATCCATTTCCTTGTGGGACATTCGTGGACTTTGTGGGTTACCCGTGCGTGGAGAATTTTACGACGAGGTCGTCCCTTCTTCCAAAGACTTGCTAGGCGATGAAGCGTGTAAGCTCTCCGTTCCACGAAGCGGCAAATACTTGCTTTTGGCATACCACCGCCTTCCTAAAGACACGAATGGAGTACTTGTTTCTGATTGGGTCAACTTTTGGTTCAAAGGACCTCTTCGCTACGCCGCGCCCCCTTTGCGTTCTTCTCGGAAGAGAGTCAACGAACCCAAGCTTTCTCGTAATCATAGTGGTGACGTCGACGCTTTGAACCTTCCTCGAAACAAGGATTATGACGAGCTTTTTACCGCACTGCAGATTCTCGAGGACATACGAGACGAGACCTATGTGGCGGCTTTTCTCTCGTGTTGGCTATGTAGCTTTGTCCTTCCACACGGCAAAGTTGGTAAGGTACGTGCTTTCGTTTTCAAAGTTGCAAGTAGGATGGCTCATGGTGAATGTTTTTCTTTGGCTATCCCCGTCTTGGCGAGCATCTATCGAGGCCTTAGGGACATGTCCACTTCCACGAATTTGTTCGAGTATATAGAGTATATATATTGGTGGACCAAGTGCAATAGGACTCACCCCGAGAAGAGTACAAGAGTTGTTCTTAAACTCAATCATCCTCCCGGTTTGGAGAAGGAACCCAAAGACAATCGAGCCATTCCCGCCGTCAATATTGATGGGGCGAAGACCGCCAATGCCGCTTCTAAATGAAGACACAACGTGCTTGTGGACACTCCCCTTGGTGCTTTGTCCGGTGAAATGACGTGATCTCCGTGTTATCCATCTCGAACGAGCAACTTAGCAATCCTCAACCAGTTGAGAATGTTTTTGACTTAGATGCAAGTAGTGTGAATTTTTCGTTCTTTGAGGACGTTCCCAGTTCTTTCATGCCTTTAGACGAGTTGACGCTCTACGTAAATATATCACCACACTACTTTCACTATGTTCTCCTTTCTTTTCTTGATCTTTTTTTTTTCTTGAGTTTATATAACACTCCTCCCTTTTTTTTTTTTTTTTTTTTGTTTCAGCTTGCGAGTCTTGAAGGAGGAGTTTCCATGACTCGGAAGGTAGCATTGGCTCGGTGAACGGGACTAGTGCGTCCAACTTGCCCGACGCGAATGCCACTTTGCACGGTGAATTGCAACTTATTCCACGAGATGAGCCTCTTTCCGCCGGAACTTCTAGTAAACGCCGAAGATTGTGCTACCGGCCATTGTGGAGAAGTTGCCCCCCGCGGAAGATGTCTTGAAGAAGCCAAAGAAGACTTTTGAGGCTCCACATTCTTCCCATGATTTCTGCCCTCAAGCTATCAAAACGGAGGCGGAACGGGTGTTGCTCAAGTTCTATTGGAACGCATATGCCCAAAAGATCGCGATGACCCCCCTTGAACGACTTCCCGAGGTGAAACAAGTTGTTGATGCTTGATCAAGGAGATGGCCATCTACATGAAGGACGTATCCCTTTTAGAGAGTCACTTGAATGTCTTCTTTGACGGTGCGTCCAATTACACGAGGACCAAGTTGGAATTTACTTAAAAGATCACGCGTGAGGTTTATGAGAAGTCTCTCTCACTTGCCAAAGGTGATATCTTGACTGCCGAAGCACAAGAGAAGGAGCATGCGAACAAGGTGAAGAGTCTTGAAGCCGAGATCCTCCAAGTTGTTAACCAACAAGGCGTATTGAAGAGACAACTCAAGGAATTGCAACGCAAGGAGGAGTCCATCAACGCATTACTTCATGATGCCAAAGAGAACTTGACCGACTTTCAGAGGGAGGTGGCGACTAAGAAAGAGAAGATCTCAATGCTCGAAAACACCCCTTATCTTTCCGGGAAGGAGATTGAAGTATTGGAGAAGATGGAAGCATTTCTTGAGGAGTCAAAGAAAAATTTAGCAAATTTAGCTTATTTGCTTGAATATTTGGAATTCAATGTTTATCTTTATCTTTATCTTGTCTTTTCATTCTCCTCCATGTAGACAAACTCCTTGATGCAATAAAAGTATTTCTTTTACGCAATCTTCTTATCCTCTTAAAGCATCCCTTTTTTTTTTTTTGCTTGTACTATTCTTTGCCATGAACAATTGCGACGAGCATAATACAATTAATTAAAACTTCAAGACTTTAATTCTGAGGTAGAATTGGCTGACATGGACGTTGCCTTTCGGAAAGGAGACAGAACCTTTTTTTTTTTTTTTTTTTTTAAGATATGACTGAACTTGAGCGAATATACCCAAGCTGCCTACGTACCCCGTGAAGGAATCAAGTCAAAACGTAGTTCAAAAAAATTTGAATTTTCTTTTCCTCTTTTTTTTTTATTAATTACAGGAGGTGTGCCGTGCACAGTTTATACTCATGCGGGCCAGGAGTAACATGCAGTTTAGGCTCGTGCGTCATGGAGCGTGGTCTTCATGGGTAGTAACGCTTCAAGAACTTGCTGTTTATGGGACCAATCCGTAGGCCATCTTTGTCGACCAACTTGTAGGCACCATTCGTGTAGGCTTCTTTCACCACGTAAGGGCCATCCCACTTGGATACGAACTTGTTTCCCATTCGCCGTGTAAGGGTGATTGGTCGCCTTACTGCTAGGACCAAATCTCCGACTTAAAATGTTCGAAGTCGAACTTTCTTGTTGAACGCTCTCGCCATGCGGGCTTGATAGCATTGAAGCTGTTGCTGAGCCTCAAGTCTTTTCTCATCCAAGGCTTCTAATTCTTCCAACCTTAGACGAGCATTGTCTTCAGTGGCGAGTCCTTCTTGTATCGCAATGCGGAGCGAAGGTATTTGACTCTCCAAGGGGAGCACGGCTTCAACACCATAGACTAAGGAATATGGAGTAGCTTGAGTAGCGGTCCGATGTGTCGCATCGGTACGCCCATAGTGCTTCGCCTATCCTTTTGTGCCAATCCCTCTTCGATTTGGACACCACCTTTTTCAGGAGGTTGCAAAGAGTTTTGTTGAAAGCTTCCGCCAAGCCATTCGCCGCGGCGTTATACATTGAAGAGTTGTGCTGCTTGAAGCCGAATTGTGCGCATAGCCTGTCCATCGCCTTGTTGTAGAAAGGTCTTCCGTTGTCGGTGATGATGTACCGAGGCACCCCATACCGGAAGATGATGTTGACGTGGATAAAGTCTACCACAGTTTCCTTCTTCACTTCTTTGAGTGGAACGGCTTCAGCCTATTTTGAAAAGTAGTCGGTAGCTGCAAGAATGTAGATGTGCCCGGCAGACGACTTAGGAGTGATAGGCCCCACGACATCAAGTCCCCATGCGTCAAATGGCCATGAAGCGACCGTAGGATGTAGAGGCTCTGGCAGCTGATGGATGAAGTTGGCGTGCAGTTGGCAGGACTCGCATTTCTTCGCGTATTCTAGGCAATCCTTGACCATTGTGGGCCAATAGTAACCCATCCTTTTGATTCTGAAGTGGAGCTTCGAGCCGGATTGATGTGCGCCACACACTCCCGAATGAGCTTCTGTCATGGCTTCGATGGTTTCCCTCACCATTCAAGCAACGCTGGTAAGTACCTTCGAAAGATCGCCGATACAAGATGTCCTTGTGCAGGATGAAGCGAGATGATCTTCGTCGCACCTCTATTTTATGGCGAACATCGTCTGGTAGCTTTCCGTTTTTCAAATACTCCATCAATGGCTTTCTCCAATCTTCATCATCAGTGGTAGCGGTCGTGATAGCATAAGAGTCCTCTTGATCGGATATAGCAAGTGAAGGAATTATCCATCTATTGCACACAAGGACGTTCGTCGTTTTCCCTTCATATAAGGCCAAGGTGGTCGCTAGGTTGGCTAGTGCATCTGCCATTCTGTTATCTTTCCTTGGGATGTGATTCAGGGTCACACTCTCGAATCCTTTGAGCAGATGCGACGCCTGCCGGAAGAAAGGTACCAAGTCGTCTTTCTTGACTTCGTATACATGGAAGGTTTGGTTGATGATCAACTTTGAGTCGCCGTAGACTTCTATCTCTAAGATACCCATCTCTAAAGCCATTTGAAGGCCGATGATCAAGGCTTGATACTCAGCAACATTATTAGAGCATAGTTCACTCAAGACGACGGAGTAAGTCAACACGTGCCTCTCTGGTGAAACAAAGACGATGCCTGTCCCCGCTCCATCGGATCGCGCTGCCCATCAAAAAACATTGTCCATGCCGGGAGGATTTCGACAGAAAAGACATCTTCGTCAGGAAAGTCATCGGACATCTCCCATTCAGCTGGCACAGGGTGGTTAGCTAGGAAGTTTGCAAGAGCTTGTCCTTTGACGGCTTTCTTGGGTACATACTCTATCTCGTATTGGTTGAACACGATGGACCATTTTGTCAATCTCCCGGAGAGCACAGGTCTTGACATCACGAACTTGGCCGGAGCAGCACGAGAGATGAGTCTTATGGAGTACGCCTCGAAATAATGCCTCAACTTCTTGATGGCATAGAATAGTGCCAAGCAAATTTTCTCCACGGGTGAGTACTTTTAATTCATTTTCAGTCAAAGTCCTACTTAAGTAGTATAGGCTTTCTCTTTTCCTTCTTCATTCTCTTGTGCCATGAGCGCGCCCACAGACCTTTCTTGCGCTGCTATGTACAATATAAGCGGCTTCCCGGATGTTGGAGCTCCCAAGACTAGCGGATTTTGCAGATGCTTCTTGATGCTTTCAAAGGCGTTTTGACATCCTTCATCCCACTGGAGAGAGGCGTCTTTCTTCATGAGGTGGTTGAAAGGTTGACATCTTCTAGCCAGGTTTGATATGAACCTCCTTATGAACGCGAGATTGCCTTGAAGACTTCGCAGCTCCTTCAAGTTTCTTGGTGGTGGTATTTTCTGAATGGCGTCTACCTTCGCAGAATCGACTTCAATACCACGGTGGCGAACAATGAAGCCAAGGAATTTTCCAGACGTGACACCGAAGGCACACTTGAGGAAATTCATCTTTAGGTTGTATTTTCACAAGCGGTTGAATACTACCCGGAGGTCTGCCAAGTGTTCTTCTCTTTTCTTGGTTTTGACGACTAGGTCATCTACATAGCATTCTACCTTGTCGTGCAACATATCGTCAATGATGTTCTGCATAGCACGTTGGTAAGTAGCGCCTGCATTCTTCAGTCCGAAGGGCATCACCTTGTAGCAATAGATTCCTTTGGGAGTACGGAAGGCTGTGCATTCCTCATCTTTAGGCGACATTCTAATTTGGTTGTATCCTGAGGAGCCATCCATGAAAGACAATGCTTCATGTCCTGTAGTCGCGTCAACCATGAGTTCAATGATGGGCAATAGGAAGTCATCCTTTGGACACGCCTTGTTCAAGTCTCGAAAGTCAACACAAATGCGAATCTGACCATTCTTCTTCTTAACAGACACAATGCTAGAAATCCACGTCGGGTATTTGACTTCTCTGATAAACCCAGCGTCGATCAGTTTGTTCACTTCCGTCTCGATGCAAGGAATGAGGTCCGGACGGAGAACTCTTTGCGACTGCTTTACCGGTCGCGCTCCATGCTTTATGCCAAGGTGGTGGATAGCAACTTTCGGGTCTAAGCCTGGCATCTCTTTGTACGTCCACGCGAAGACATCTCTATATTCACTTAATGTCTTGAGGTATTGCCCATCTTCCTCCGAGCTTAGGAGTGTACTGACGAAATCGGGGCACGGCTCCTCGGCTGTGCCAAGATTCAATTCCTTGAGCTCATCGACAGTCGCTTGTCCGCTATCTTCAAGCTGTGGGGGAGCGTTTTGGACTTCATCTTCGGAAGCGTCCGAGTCGGATCCTTCGTCAATGCTAACATGATTGGAGCTGACGATGACTTCTATCTCTTCATCTTTTAGAGCGTCGGATGAATCATGTGATCCCCTAGCGACACGTTGTTTTATTCTAATTGGTCCCCCTGAAGAGATGATTAGAAGTGAAGTCTTACTTCTTTGGGATTGAGATAACGCAGTGTTTCATCTACGTCATTTTTCTTTGGCTCTTCTATCTCGTCAAGACGACCTTTCTTCTTATAGTGTTGAGCATGGCCGTCTCCAAGGCGGTCGAACACTAACTCTCGCTGGCGTCGCCTCGTATTGCCGGATGAAGTTCCTCCTGCTTTACCTAGTCGTTCAAAGACGGAAGTACGCGCCTTAGGAGTACCGAGCTTGTCGAATACCGAGACACGACTATCATTCGGTCGTTGACTTTCATCGCTCTTGTCATTCGCGGAAATATATTGTGCAGTTATGCGCTCGTTTTTCTTTCTTGTATGAATTTTCACATGTTCATTTGGAGAGAAGCCCAAGCCGGTACGGGGTTGATCTACGCGGTAGCCTTGTCTTCTCAATCTCTGTTGCGCCTCTGTCAACCCGTGGATTTTCTCTCCTGTCAACTCAGGATTTAACTTGTTGAGTCTTGATGGCGCCGAAAAATCATAGCCGGACTTTGCCAAAAGGTGATACGCTTTCGGATCAAATGCCCCCTGCATGTCTTTGTGTAGGTCTTTTGGAAAAGGAGCGTCGCTCGAAATTAGTGGACGTAGGCCAGTAATTGGCATGACTAACTCCTTCTTGATTTCTTGAAAGTCATTGGCCCTTGGCTCTTTGAATTGTCCCCTTCCCTTGAAGAGTAACGGAATATGTTGCTTTGGTTGGTTTTGCTTTCTTCTGCCATTTGACCGAACCACATATCGAAACACCGGCGAGTATGGTGGTTTCTTGAACTCGTGCCTTTCTGCGGTTGGGGCTTCATCAATCATCACCTTACTAACCTCTTCATTGTTGCTTTCAGAGGGCGTAGCCTCGGGGTGTATCTCTTCGATGGAATGACCAATCGAAAATCTCGAGGGTAACACTTCTTGCATGGTGTCAGGATCAAGGTAGAGTTTTGCATCAGCGAAGTATGACTCTGCCTCGGTGAAAGGTTTCATATCAGCATCAACTTTCACGATTTCCCCGTTCTTGATGTATTTGAAGCATTGGTGTAGTGTGGAGGGAACAACTCCATTTTCGTGCAGCCACAGCCTTCCTAGCAACAGGTTGTAGGAGGTTCTTGCATCGATGACGTGGAAAAGAGTGCTTGCTTTTAATTCCCCTACGATGAGGTCGAGCCGAGTCATGCCAATAGCTCGTTGAGTCCCTTGATCAAAGCCCTGGATGGTCAAATGACTACGGGATAAGTCTTCCAAATTTATGCCCAACTTCTTCATGGTGGACTTCGGCATGATGTTGACAGCAGATCCACCGTCTATGAGTATGCGATTTATTCTTTGTTCTTGTACGAACCCCAAGACGAAGAGCGGTCGGTTGTGCGGCTTTGAGCCAAGCAGTAAGTCCTCGTCTGTGAAGGATATGGTGGTGCAGCAAGAGACCAACGGCTCTTTCCTATCTTTGCTTGGAGAAGCACTCGCGGTCTTGTCCTTCCGCTCAAAAAATGTCCGTGGGAAGAACTCTTCTAATGTCAACATAAGGCGTTGGCGGGTCGTCTTCTCTGACTTGTCTTTCGTCTGCGCACGCCGCGGGCGTTTGTTCAAGCGTGGGTTCCTTGGGAGCATGGGATGGAGCTTGTTAACATGCCGTCTTTGTCTTTGCCGACGCGTCACGAGGGTCCATCCTTCGTCATCGTCGGTGGGTTCCTCTTTCTTGTTGACGGGCGGAGCTTCAACTTGTATTGGTTCAAGACTCCCACACTGAAGTAAAGACGATATCGTTGTGATTGATTGCTTGACTTCTAGCTTTTCTTTCGAGACTTGCACACCATTTGTTGGAGTGATGCTGGCGACATTTGCCCCCGCTGTCTCTTCGATATCTAAAATTATCTTCCCTTCTTTGGCTAGCGCCATGATCTTTTCTTTAACCACGAAGCACTTTCTCTATAGGATGACTAACCACCCGGTGATACTTGCAATACTTGGGGTCGTTCACTCTCCCGGCTTTGTCCGGACGCTTTGACTCTGGCAACTCAATCAACTTTCTCTCCAAGAGTTCGTTGAAGATATAGGGCACGTCAGAGTCGGGGAATGGGTATTCTTTTTCTTGCAGTTCTTTCAACGTAGGCCGACGTCTGTCGCTCGTCATACGTTGGTCTTCGGACTTCTCCAACTTCTTCTTATCGTTTGAAGAGATCTTGACAGGAGCCGTCTTGATGGCCATGGACTCCTTGACACTTGTTTTGACAAATTTCTCGCCTCTTTTCGAGTCTTTCTTATCCTTTCTTTGATCGTTGATTGGGAAGGCGGTTTTATGGTTGGCAATACTCAACTCCATGTCATGGGCACGCGTAGCTAATTCTTCAAAGTTTCTTGGCTTGATCCCTTGGAGAATGTAGAGAAGCCCCCAATGCATACCTTGAGTGCACATCTCTATGGCCGACGCCTTTGAAAGTTTGTCTTTGCAGTTCAAGCTCAAGGAATGCCAACGGTTGATATAGTCAACAACAGGTTCATCTTTCCATTGTCTTGTATTGGTGAGTTCAATCATGCTCACCGTGCGCCGAGTGCTGTAGAAGCGGTTAAGAAACTCTCTTTCCATCTCCTCCCAACTATCAATTGACTCGGGCTCTAAATCCACATACCAATCAAAAGCATTACCTTTGAGTGATCGGGCGAATTGTTTCACCAAGAGATCGCCATCGGTACCGGCATTGTTGCACGTCTCGATGAAGTGGGCAATATGCTGCTTGGGGTTGCCTTTTCCATCGAATTGCTGCAATTTTGGCGGCTGGTATCCCATTGGCATCCTCAAGGAGTCGACTCGCTTGGTGTATGGCTTCGAGTAGGCGGGCGAGTGTTGTGCAGACCCGCCATATTGAGCCTTGATGGTGCTAGCGATCATCTCCTGCAGTTGTTGGACGGACAACGCGGCGATGGAGGTCGCGGAGTGACTAGACTTTTGGACGAACTATTCCTTCGGTGGCTCTTCGTCCGTTCGCTTCTCTTTTCCGGCATGTTTTGAAGCAAATGAATGATTGTGGCTTGATTCTCCAACGTTGGTTAGCTCGAGTTTGTTCATCAGCTGAGCAATCTGGAGATCTTTGTCTTCCACAATCTTTTGGAAGTTGGCTATGGCTTGGGCCATTTGAGCGACTTGTCCTTCCATCGTCGTGGCCTCGGTCATCATGGCGGGGAGAGTGACAAAGGGAGTAGACTTCGAGTTGATCTCGGTAGGGCTTGCCGAGTTCGAGCCGTCGGAGGGAGTGGTGTCCATGATCTTGCTCCCGATGGAGGATTGACCACCGACAGTGAAGTTGATGATGTTCTTCTCACTCAAGGCGACTTGGTTCTTCTTTGGTGCCATTGAATGCTTAGAAGTGATGATTTGAGTTCTTGCATAGAATGAAGGGATGAGGGGCAGAGATTGTCCCACTGGGCGTGCCAGAAATTTGTTCACACAAATTTCGTGTCTGCAAAAAATAATTACACGACAAGAAAAATATGGACCAAATGATATATTAATTTGAATATAAAGTGGTTTACTATCTCTGAATTTTAAAGTAACCCCCTGATTCTTCTCTACTACTGTGGATTCAAGGGCTTGAAGCTTGTTCTTGAATCGGATGTGTAATCTCCCTCTTGATTTTTAGAAGGCGATCACGTAGTACTTTGAAATTTTGTATCAAAGCCTTGTAGTTGCAGAGCTTCGTCGTCGGAGAAAGCTTTGGACTTGCTCTTGCTGGATTTTCGCTTGTGTTGTATGTCTCTTTTTTGTGAGGTTGAGGCCTCTATTTATAGGCATGGGTCGGGCTTTAGCAGCTTGGGTTCTTCCATTGGGCTTTATCACCGTGGGCTTTGACATGGACTAGTCTTCTGATGGACTGTATTTCTGAACATGTACTTGGCCCAATTTAGTTAATCCAAAAAAATAATATATATATATATATATTTTGGATTGACCCATAAAAATACATAAGACCCAAATTTAATATGGGCTTATGAATTTAATTTCTTCATGATGAGTCCAAATTTATTATGGACTTTTGTCTTGGAACCTAATTGCTAGCCGATTTATTTGGGATTTAATTGGTAATTTATTTCAAAATATTTTGATGTCAACATGGACATCAAGAGTCTTGTTTTTTACCTGTCCGAACCTATTCTGTTTATAATTATATTTAATTCATTTTAAAAATTTTATCTTTTATTTAATACATATATCTCTGAAATTAATCGTGTTTAATATAAAATTAGGAGTATAAGGTAGAGGCTTCTAGCTTTTGGGGGTAAGAGGCAGATAGAATGATACGATCTATTGATGCCACTCGAAAGAATAAACAATAACTTTACCTTTTAGAAAAACATATATGATTGATTGAAAAAGAAAAAAAGCATTAACCGCATTTTGCAAGTCAGACTCGTTGGGTCTAGAGTTGGAGCTAAATGGAGCCGAAGTTCTGGGTCCAACTAATGTCGAGTCAGGGTAGGTTGGGTCCAAACTCGGGGCAGGATGTCCGATCAAACTCAGACTCGTTGGGTCTAGAGTTGGAGCTAAATGGAACGGAAGTTCTGGGTCCAACTAATGTCGAGTCAAGGCAAGTTGGGCCCAAAGTCGGGGTATGATGTCCGATCAAACTCAGAATCGTCGGGTCTAGAGTTGGAGCTAAATGGAACTAAAGTTCCGAGTACAACTAATGTCGAGTCAGGGCAGACTGGGTCTAAAGTCGGGACACGATATCTGATCAAACTCGCACCCGCTTCGTTGCCATTCCTAGGAGGAAAAAACCAAACATGGAAAACATGCAATTTATATCTTGAGTTAAAAGCAGACACCCCCCAACCTTTGGGTCGTTTTGCACTTTTCCTCCCAACCATTTTTTTTTTACGAGTCATCTCCCAACCTTTGCATTTTGTAGCACTTTGCACTTTTTGGGGAATAATAATGGAATATTCCAAAGGGGTGTGCACATGCTCCCTAGGGCATTTTTATGGTTGGGAAAAATTGTAATTTTACTTTACGATTTAAAAAAAAAAATCAAAACAAAATAAACAAAGAAAAATGCATAGCACCTCTCTCTCTTCTCTCTCTCTCTCTCTCTTTTTCTCTGTAATCTCTCTCTCTCTCTCTCTATATATATATATATGTAATCTATCTCTTTAATTTTCATGGTGAAAATGAATTTCTCTCTTTTGTTTTCATGGTGAAGATGATGGAAAGAATCCTCGTTTCTCTCCTTAATCGCACTCCCATTGTATCAATATCTAATCTATCCCAATCACTACAAGAATATGAGTCCCTTCACACAAAAAAGAGTTTTGATTGTGATGAAAAAGAAGACCCATTTGAAGTAGATGGAGTAATTGGAGAAATTGATGTGAGGGAGATGATCAGGTGTTGAGGAGGTTTGGGGAAAAATCGACGACGACAGGACGGCGATGAAAAAATTTGATGTGTTTTTTTGCTTTAGTGTTGAAGGATAGAGAGAAAGAAGAAGATAATGTCTTCAATTTCATAATTGAAGATAATGCTTTAGTGTTGAAGGATTGAAGAGTTATTTATGTTGAAGAAAAAGAAGAAAAAAGTGGTCGGTTATGGTGGATGAAGAAGAAGACCTTCTTAGTTTTGTTTTAATTTACTTTTTTTGTAAAAAAAAAATGGATTATAAAATTACAACTTTACCCAGCCAAAAAATGGTCTTAGGGCGCGTGTGTACATCCCTCCGAAATATTCCATTATTATTTCCCAAAAAGTGTAAAGTACTACAAAATGCAAAGGTTGGGAGGTACTTTGTAAAAAAAAAACGATTGGGGGTAAAGTGCAAAACGACCCAAAAGTTGGGAATGTCTGCTTTTAACCCAAATATCTTTCTCATTTTGATAATAACATGGTATTTTTACAAAATTATCAACAAACATGGTATTAATTGCATCACATTTAGGAATCTACTAGGCTCTCAGCTGTTTCAAATTGCAAAGAGTAAAATGCTTCTGTGCCAAAGTACACATCAATTCCCATTGCAATAACTGCAACTTTCAATAGTCGGAAATGTACATAAGAGTTTCTAACACAGTTTCTGTAACATTTTCATCTATCAAACCTTCATCTTCCTACCTGTGTCAACTGGCCATTATGCTATCATTAGCCCTATCCTGCGAATCAACTATACACAGCATTGTTGTATGATGAGTTGAAATTAGATCATATCAAGTATGAACTAAGATTCTCCCCACCAATTCCATGGCTACGAACTCGAATACTAATACAATTCCGTAGTTCAAGTTTCAAGAATTAACAAACTCGATCACCTTGGCAACCAGCTCTCCGACCTCAACCGGAGCAGTAGTGTCGACAACAAGCTTAGGCACCTCACCGGCATCATAATCCCAACACCCACCATAACCCTCCAACAACACCTCCATCTCCCCCCATGTTGACGGCTTGTGCCACTCCGCGCCACCATCCGCCCCTCTCAGCTCAACCCGCCTGCGCCACTCTGCCTCATCACCCGGCTTACACTCTACAACGACAACTCTAGCACCACTGTGGGACGCCATCTCCAGCAGCCGGTTGAGGTGGGCCTGCCTGGAAAGTGGAGAGTCGACAACTACACTTAGCCCCAGGCCGAGCTGAGTCGAGATCACCCTCCACATGGCCTCATAAGAGAGGTCGTTCAATAGTTTAGCGGCTGTGGCGGGTGAAGCTTCCATGAGGACTTCTTGAATTGTGTGTGTGCAATCACGGAAATGATCCTTGTCTATTAATGGGAACTTGAGGGCCTTGGCGACGGCGTTTGCGAGTGTGCTCTTTCCCGTTCCGGGATGCCCTTTCATTGCTATCAGAATCTGCCTTTCTTCTCCTTTTCTCTCCATCATATGCGTGTTTTCTTTGGTGCAGAAACGGTGAAAATTGTTGAGGCTTTGATTACCTGTTTTGTATTGGTGTGTGCAATGGAAGATGACAAAGACTGGTGGATCTTATCCATACATGTGATAATAGTGGTGTCTCTACGTGTTCTTATCTATACTTGAAAATTTGTCAAGACTCACGGACGTTTGCCTGATTGAAACAAGTGATAAAAATAGTAAGGTAAATTGAAATTTTTGGATAAAATAAACTTAGAAATACCATGATATTTTGTTCAAAACTCTTCGTAAAATTGGAACCCACAAAGAAGTAATGACTAAACAGACTGTACGCTGAATCAATCAGACTTCTGCGATATCTTCCAAATCCAGTTGAAACGACTGTACAAAACTAGAGGAGACGGAATTACCAAGAAACAAGTCATATTTTATCGAAATTTTAGGGAAAATCTTACTTGGTTTTGAGAGTCAGACCTGTTGTCCCTCATGACTACAAAACCTCCAAAATCAATTGAATCCGGGTTGAACTCTCAGTGCCCGTCCTGACCAGACCTACGATATTTTCAGCATCACAGCCTCAAATTTCGTACTGATTGCTCGAGAATAATCGCAAAGCAGAAATTTAAGGTATAGGCTCAGATCTGTTAGTATATCGGACAAGAGAGGGAGAGAAAGGGAGGCACCGCCATGGCTGCAAAACCCAAAAACGGGTCTGCCCCGCCAAGATACGGGCCGGGTTTCTTCTCCTTCTTTGTCATACTCATCTGGAGAAAAAGTATCGTCACAGCCCATCTGCGAAACCCACAAATTTGTGTGTATAGATATATATATATATATATAGAGAGAGAGAGAGAGAGTAGTGGTGGTGATGGTCATGGTGATGGCGACGCAGATGACATACGTATAGATACATACATATGCATACAGAAAGGGTTGTTTGGTAATTGGGATAGAAATCATGGGCAAGTGCAGAGAGGAGCAACCACCCTTACGAACACCTCCGCCCTCCGCCGCCTCATTCCAGAGGGTTTTCCGATTTTGGGGTCGCCGTGGAACTTATATAGGGTTTGCTTGCATTTTGTGCTGTTGCTTTACGTTTCTGCCCTTGCTCAAGCACATCGGTAACATCACAAATTATATCCTTTGAATAAAAATGAAATAAAATGGAAAGAAAAAGCAACAAAAATAAACTATAAAATAAATCTTAATGGATGAATCTATAATATATAAAAAAATGGTGTGTAAAATGATTAAAAGTGATGAATATTTAAACAAATATAAAATCTAAAGCAGATTAAGTAGAATCATACAAATAAATATTAAACAAAATACATACCTATTAACACTAAATAAATCTATTCCTTCTTGAAGAAAAATATAAAGGAAAAAATGAAATATGGAAAAGATAAACAAAATTTAAATAATTTCTTTTTTAATGGATGAAACTATAATATGTATAATAAAAATTGGTGTATACAAAGATACAAAAGAATAAATATTTAAACATAAATAAAATTAAATAACAAATTAAGTATAATCCTACAAATAAATGTTAAAGCGAAATATGTACCATTGATACTAAATAAATCTATTCCTTCTTGTAGAAAAATAAAATCAAGTGTTAATTACCATATAAATTTGGAAAAAAAAACTAACACTAGAAAAGAAATAAATATTGAAATTTAATAAAGTAAACATAAGAAAAGGGTAGAGATTTATTAATTTAATAACTTTCAAGTATCATAAAAAATAATATATAAAAAATAAAATGATATCATGATAAAGAGCAAAAGAATTGTTTATCCATAAAACATGAGTGTAAAAACCAAATAAATATTAAAGTTTAATATACAAACCTTCAAAGATCATAGAAAAAAGCAAATAAATTCATATTTGCCATAAAAGAACACTAGAAAGAAGCATATGCAGTGTTAAGTTTTTAGATTGTTTAGTGGAGAAGGACCGGTAATGAATAGAATCGAGCCTATTTAATAAATGAAGAGATGTAGAGTGGATTTTGTCTATTTAAATACAAATTTGGTAGAGACCATGATCATTAGGTAAGTTTAAGATAAATACAAATTGAATTAGCATTATAATCTTGGAGGTAAGATTTCAGATAAGTACAAAATAAATATATAATATATTTAAAGTAGATTATTTTTCTAACAAATAAATTTTTTTCTTGATAATTTTAGAGATAAGATTCATATAAATTCAAAATAAATATTTAAGATATATTTATCCAAAATCTCATCTTCAAGATATAGATCTTAATTAATTTCTATTTATCTTCAATAGATACATATTTTAGAATTATATTTATTTTTTTGATTATTATGAATTTTTTTTATTGGTTAAAAACTTTATCTACTTTAAATTAATTAAAATTTCTCTATATTTATCTAGACAAATTCACTTATCGGATCCAAATAAAATACAGTTTTATTATGAAATTAAAATCAAGTTGAAAGAAAAAAAAATATACACAATACCTAGGAATAAAAAATTAATGAGTATTTGATTGAAAAAATTACGGAATTAAAAAGGAAAAAATACAAATGAATAATTGTTGCTAAATGATATGTAAATATTTGAATACAAACATTAATAAGTGAAACAAATAAAAGATATAATTTAGAGAGAAGATTTTGGATAATTGAAAACAAATACTTAAATATATTTAAAATTGATGTTGTTTCTATCCAATAAGAATTTTTGTTGATAATTAAAAAAATTCAAAATTACCAAAATTTAGCATTTGGTCAAAACTAACATAATTTTGGTCAACTATCATTTTGCTATATATAGATGTTCATCAGTAATTTTATTTTATTTTATTTTTGATTTCATCAATTATGCTATATATACAACTAATGATTTTGTAGTTTTTTATTAATAATTATCACCTAATTAATAATATGCAATAGTAATCATCTAATGGATTATATTTAATTTAAAATACATATTATTTCATAGGCTTGGTATAGTTGTACTAAGACTTTGATTTATAAGAACATTCGCCTTTGATCTAGAGCATTATATTTCTTTTTCTCTAGGACATGATCTTAAATAGGTAAAACATTTTTTTTTAATTTTTGTAGTGTAAATGCATAATTTATGAATGTGAAATACAATAGGTATTTATATTTCTTTTTATTATTATGTAATTAAACAGAAAAGAAGTAAAAAGGATATCCTAAAGCGAAAACAGTCACATTACAAACATATAAAGTATTAAAACAATATAAATAAAAAATGACATTTATATATTTGACATAAAATATCATTCATAAAAAATGAAAGAATAGAAAAGACTAATATATATAAAAGAAATCACGTCATACAATCAATTAGAAGTAAATGAGCGTTCAGTGAAATTGTAATGGTCAATTTCAGAAATTGTTTGCTGCACTATATTTAGGATAATTATAACAGTAATAAGTGTGAACTGTATTTACAAATATATTAAAATATATCTTTGCTTGGCAACTAAGGATACACTAAGGCCAATCTTGAAGGGGTCTTTTTACCAATGTACTTAAAATTAGAACTTTGTATTTTTTAAAATTTTTAATTGGTAGTTTCACATTTATGGTAAATATTAAAATTTTATATTATTCAGTATCATTTATTTTTGTTTTATTATTTCATTTAAAAATATTTACGTAAATAAAAACATGTAAGTGCAATTTTTTAATGATAAAAAATTATCATTAGAATAATACAATGATTAAACATGATAAAAATACTAACTATTTATGAATAATGAAAAAATTATAAAATTCAGCAATTTATATAAATAAAAGATATAAATTCAGAATTAATGTTAATGACAATTCAAAAATATTTATGTAAATAGAAACATGTAACTGCATTTTTTTAATGATAAAAAATTACCATTACAATATTACAATGATGAAAATACTAATTATTTATGAAAAATGAACAAATTATAAATTTAGAAATTTATATAAATAAAAGATAGATGATATTACCGTGTACAATTGAAGTAGTGGTTACTGTCTACATAGATTGGTTGCAATAATTATCAACGGCATGCTCTGGTCCTATCCAAATTTAAAAGTAAATAAGTATACTACATGCTACTTTAACCAAAAAAATTACACAACGATAAAGAGGATTCGTGTTACCAAATGTGATATGAGCATCAGGGAATGCCTCCGTAAAATGGTTGGGTCCACGATCAATTGCAAGTTCTTGCCCTACAATATCCACATAAAATTAAAGTATGATAAATTGACGATAATAATTTATCCAACAATCATTAAATATTGAAATGATTTCTTCATTTGTTAAATGAACAAATTATAAATTCAGAAATTTACATGTCATTGTAATTTTAATGAAAAATTACGGTTGAGAGCTTGCCGCTGAGAATAATAACAATTACAATTTTATCAATTAAATCATTGATGAAAATACTAATTATTTATTAAATATGAACAAATAATAAATTCAAAAATTTATAGAAATAAAAACATGTAATTGTAATTTTACCAAAAATCATTAATGAAATTATAATAATAAATTATGAAGTATTAAAAAATACAAAGATAAATGATATTACCGTATACAATTGGAGCAGCATGTATTGTCTCGGTAGGTTGGTTGCAACCATTATTAGCAGCAAGCTCTAGTCCTATCAAAATTTAAAACTAAATAAGTGCACCTCATACCACTCTAACCAACAAAATTTGATGTATTTGTTGAAATTATTTACACAAAGATAAAAAAGGATTGTGTTACCAAATATGATAGGAGCATGCCCTGCAATAATAATTAATATTTTATCAAACAAACAATATAAAAATGACATAATACGTTAACCATACACAAATGCTATAATAATTGTATCACACTTACCACGGCCTCGATTTCTAGAGCGGGAGGATGATCCTCGACGTGAACACGACACAAGCTCATAAGTAGATATTGATGAAGACCCTCGACGGGTTCCACGCAGGGTGGTTCGCCTACTACGGATGATGGCCTATTGATAGGAGAGTTTTCACTCATAGTCACAAAATCATTATTTGATTCTAATAATAAGTGATACTCTCTATCCAGGCGGGCCAAAGATTCTGTAAACGAATGACCGGATACATTTTTATGACGTTTGATATATAATTCTCTCTTCCGTTTCAACCTTGCAAACTTGTATCTAATATGGTTGTTATCCATTTTATACCTATAAAGTGAAACTACATTAAATTCAAGGTAACTGAGAATACATGTATTAACGATATGCAATCGAAACAAATAGAGAAAAATTGAGCACCATTGAAAAAAAATACACCACAAATAGAGAAATTCATAAATAACAAAGAACAAAATAGTATAAAACACTATATATGTAATAACCAAACAAATGCAAAAAATACAAACACTCCAAAAAAACCTAACACATAGGGTATTCCACCAAAAACACCTATATACACAAAGCCAAATCCTTAAGCACTAAAAAAAAAAAAAGAAAAAGAGAACTTTATATGTGAAGTGTGCACAGCTTTTTGAAAACCAAAACCAAAACCAACATGAATTCGATGGATATTAAATTTGACATACCTTTTAGAATTGACAAAGCTAATGAATTCAATGGAATGTTTGTAAAGTAAAATTCGGGAGAGAAGATAGGTGAGATCAATTTGATATTTGAAACCTAATTGAAATCTTTGCCCTGTAGAGTGAAATTCCCTGAACAAATTGTAGCTGAAATCAATTTGAAATTTGAAATCTAATTGAATCAAGTTAAAGATTGAGTTAAAGATAAACTCAAATTAAAATTGTAGGTGACATCTAATTGAAATCTAACTGACATGATTTTTTAATAATAAAAAAAATAAAATCATAAAAATAAAATTTCGGAAAAAAATTTAAAACTTGAAAATATAATCTTGAAAATAGATATGTTAACCAATAGGATTTTTTAATAATTAAAAAAATAGTTAAAATCTTGAAAATAATATTTTGAATAAATACAAAATAAATATATTTAAAATAAACAATATTTCTACCAATGAGATTTTTTCTTGATATTAAAAAATTCAAAATTTCTAGATATACGATTCAAAATTTACTCTCTAACTATAAGATAACTACAAATTGAATTGGTATTATATTATTGGATATAGGATTAGGGATAAATACAAAATAGATATATTTAATATATTTAAAATAGATAATGTTTCCAACCAATGAAAATTTGTCTTAGTAATTAAAAAATTCAAAATTCTAAGAATTGAGAATTGAGTCAAAATTGGCTCAATTGTGGTCAAATTTCGTTTTGCTATATATATATATAGATACCACCTTTTGAGGTGGTATTCATATCATGCATTTATCATACACTATAACGGACCCCCAAATCAAATCAAGGGCCCATATTTTTGCAAGTAAACATGGATTTAGGGGTGATTGGGCTATCAATCAAGCTCAATCATATGTAGTAAACATGCCCTTAGTCCATATTTACTTTTTTATTTTATTTGATTTAGTCCATGTTTACTACTTTCTATTAGATTATCTCGAATTACGGTATGAGTCTATTAGATTCTCTATTTTTTTTTATATTTTTCTATAGAATTGGATATTTGTAAAAGTGATCTATATACTTAATATAATAATATAATTGTTTGAAAGTAGTCCTCATAAAATATAAATTTTGGTTAATAGAATATATCGCGTATGTAGAAAAATATCAATGATCAAAATAGATTAAAAATTCAAAACTATTATGTTTTACCCATTAAAATGAAAATTTTATTTTATATAAAAGATTCTTCTATTAAGCATTATATTATAAAATATTTTTTATAATTTAAAAAAAAAAGAAAAAATTATATAACCGTGCATAGTACGGGTTGTATGCTAGTTACCCTATATTGGACAATTCCACATACCATTTACTTTGGGTCCTTACATTTTCATTATTAATTTCTGAATAAATATGTAGGCAAATGCAATTTACCTTCCTTTCTTGTGTGTTGGATTAAATCAAATTTTACCAATTTACCCATTGCTACAGTGCCTAGTCTAATCAATCAAATTTCTTTTTTTTTTTTTTTTTTTATCAAAGAGCGATGAATATATTAAAAATAAAGCCGAACCAATTCTACAATCCACACGAGATGACCCTGGTCCCAACAAGACACCCAGGCCCCGAATCATCAAAGAATGCAAGACTAGTCCTACACAGCAAAACCAACCTACCACACTAGCCTCAATGTTTTAAAAATCGGACCGAAGATCGAACCGGATTAATTACTGGGTCACTAGGTCACTGGTTCAACCGGTCCGACCGGAATCAAAAAATCGATTAACCCGGATCTTATTATATAGACATATATATATGACATATTGATACCTTATATACCAATTGATTAAATTAATAGAATTCAAATAAATATACAATCAAATAAATCCCCGACAATAATTTAACAAGAAATACACAAATTCAATATAATTCAAAATATTTATAATAACTTATGAATTCATAATTTTATCCACAATTTATATAATTTATATATAACAACAATTTAGATATTGCATACAACTTATACAATTTAATTAATAACTACTTATATAATTCAATTAGAACAATTTATATTTTACAACAGTTGTATACATCCTCTCTCTCCTTGCCTTTCCCTCTCCCTCTCTCTCTACACATTCTCTTTCTATCTCTATCTTCCTCTCTGCACATTTTCTCTCTCTCCCTCTTTTTCTTTCTGTCTTTCTATCTTCCTCTCTCTCTACACATTTTTTGCTCTCTCTCTATCCGTCCTATCTTCCCCTCTCTTTCTCCACACATTATCCCATTGAAAAAAAACAAATCATCAAACCAACATAATAGAGGCAGCCTGTTGAAACGACGGGTCGTGTGGATGTTTTTGACTCTGAAACACGGAAATTTTTATGGGTGTTCATTTTGAAGGAAGAGGTTGGTTTTTACTGAAAAATCAAAAAAAGAAAAGAAAAGAGCTGAAGAAAGAACAATCGAACAGGTTTGTGTGGGTGAAGAAAACCCTTGTCTCCTTTTTCCAACTTTTTTTTTAATTTTATCATTAAAAAAAAAAAAATTCAACCCGGTTGTACCGGGTCACTGAGTCACCGATTCTTACCGGTTTGACCGATTTTTGACGGTTCATTCTAGTTCTAAAAGGCCAGCGGTTTTTTGGTCAAATCCGGACCGGAGGAGAGGCCGGTTCCCGGTCGAACCGGCCGGTCCGGTCCGAATTTGAAAACACTAACTAGCCTACTGTCTGCCACTATACAGACATGAACAACAAATGCCATACCAACAACAATAAAATAACAAATGCAATACCAACAGCAGAAGACAACAAATGCAAGCACGCCTACACCTGCGATCGAAGCAGCTCCTGCATCTTCTGATAATTCCATAGCAGCAGTCGTCACAGATTCTTGCGGCCTCTGATCAGTGCCCGCCATGAGCACCCGCACGCCAGTTCGAGATCCATCGCCACGGCAAATTCGACAGCGTCCATACTTGTCGGGCAAATGGACACTCCACCATCATGTGGCGAATTGATTCAAAGACAGCTCCACAAACCGCACACCTTGTGTCAATCCCCGGCTTTCGCTTTGCTAACGCCGCCAATGTCGGTAATGCCTCACTGCACAGCCTCTACATAAAGACATGTACTTTTGGAGGAACCCGTGTGCACCAAATAACCGACCATAATGAACCTCTACCCCTCGATAACGTCAATGATGCGCCGAACGACAAGGCAACCTCCCTATCCCTCATATTTACCGCTAATCTATGAAGAAGTGTCACTTGCTGCAGTAAAGTTGCATCCGCCAGACAGAGTTGCATTTGCTGCAATAAACCAGCTAAAGTCGCATTTATTTTTGTTGATAAAGTTGTTAGTGAGTTGTGTTAGTTGTAGGACACGCTTTTCTTTTCCTTTCCAGCTTTCCTCTATAAATAGGATGGGTAGGTTGCTATGGCAATTGTACTGTAGACAAAAACACTCTCTTCATCAGAAACCCAGATCTAATTTCATAGAAGAAATGTGTTCAGATCTTTCTATGCTTTTACTTTTGCACATGGTATCAGAGCCTTCCTCGTGAAGGTCTCTATACCTTTCGTTTTCCTTTCTCGTTTTTGGTCGTAATAACTGAACAATCTTCCGATGGTGGGGGATTGGAGAGCTGCTCTCATGACGATACCTGCGGCGCCTGTAGCACCTGGAGGACGAGAGGTTCTTCCAGCTGACGGACCACAACCTGATGTTGTGGTAGGGGAAAACGCAGGGAACATAGAAAATAGGAGAGCACGGGAGATCGGACTGCAGCTACTTCAATTCGAGAATCCGAGCATGTTGTTGGTGAGTACACCTCTGACATCTCAAAATTATCTCGCCTGGAGTAGATCAGCGAAAATTGTGCTACGTGCAAAGATGAAGTTAGGTTATGTGACTGGATCTGTGGTTAAACCACCTCTTGACTCACCTGAGTTTGAGCTTTGGGATAGGACAGATTCGATGGTGTTCTCATGGTTGTTAAACTCTATTTCCAAGGAAATCAGGCATGCGTTTCTATATGCCGAATGTGCTCATGAACTTTGGAAGGAATTAGAGCAACGGTTTGGAGACTGCAACGGTGCTTTGATCTATCAACTAAGGAGAGAAATAGCATCTATCAATCAGGGAAATGCTTCTGTTGTTGATTATTTCACTAAACTGAAGTGTCTATGGGACGAACTTGCATGTCTGAGGCATGTTCCACGATGCTCGTGTGGTTGCAATTGTGGATCTAATCGTGCAGTTCAGGACCAAACTCGGAGAATCAGGTCATGGAGTTCCTTATGGGGCTCAACGAATCCTTGATACTATTCGTGATCAAATTTTGGCATTAGATCCTTTACCACTGATTCACAAGGCCTACTCTATGATTCAATGATTAGAGAAGCAGTGACAGGTGAATCTCAATCTAGGTGAATCTATTGGAACTGAAACTCAAGGAGTCGCGTTGCAAGCTCAGGCTCAGGATGATAAGAAAGGAAAGGTTGTTTCCGTCTATAGAGGCAATGGAAATAGGAATAACAACTTTGTGGATAAAAAACAGCTCTGTTGTGATAGTTGCGGCAGAAGGGGACACACTCGTGACACATGTTTTAAGATTCACGGCGTCCCCGACTGGTACAAAGCATTAACTGACCAAAGGAAGAAGGAGTCGGGAGCAGGACCTTCACGAGGTCGCAAGGCAGTTTTTTCAAGCGGAATCTGATATAAGTGATGATAAAATCCTCCACCCTTTCAGATGCAGTGATGGAGTTGGTGCAATTGATGAAGACCACAACTCAGACTGATCCACTGCAAGTTAACTTTGCTCAACTCAATGACCTTGAAAACTTTTCAGGTAATGTTGCCTTAAACACCTCGTTGTCTGCACTAACTTCAACTGAGTGGATAATTGATTCGGGAGCAACCAACCACATGAGTGGTAATCTTGAATTATTTCATAAATTTTTCATACCTGAAAAGGTAATACGAATAAGTCTCCCCGATGGAAGTAAGCGAGAAGTGAAACTGATAGGAGAAGTGAAATTATCTTTTGATGTTACACTCACACAGGTCCTATTTGTGCCTTCTTTCAAGTACAATTTAATTTCTGTGCAGCGTTTATGTGATTCTTAGCATATTAGTTGTACCTTTCTCTCATTTAAGTGTACCTTGCAGGACCTAACGACTGGTAAACTGAAAGCTGTTGGAAATATGCGTGGGAGACTATACTTATTGCACAAATCCTCTTTTGCTATATCTGATCATAGTTCTAAAGTGTTTTCTTGTTATGTTGTCCCCAAAGGGGGTAATGTGTTATATAGACGCTTAGGGCATACCTCTGTTCAAGTGCTTAAACAAACACACTTGCTTGATAATAAAATTTCCATTGATGAAACAGTGTGTGATGAATGTCCTAAGGCAAAACAACGTCTCGTGTTTCCACGTAGTGATATCCGGACTAAACATGCCTTCGAACTTGTGCACATAGATATTTGGGGACCATATAAGGTGCGTTTCTTGACCGGTTGTCATTATATGCTCACTATCATTGATGATTTCACAAGGTGAACTTGGGATATTCCTTATGCAACACAAGTCACAATGTGTCACATATTTATGAAATTTTTTCAGTTTAGTGTCCACTCAATTTAACACAAAGGTTCTGATAGTACGGTCTGACAATGGTGGGGAATTCCTTAGCAAGGAGTGTCAAGAGTTGTTTGCTAATTTAGGAATAGAACACCAATGTTCGTGTGTATATACACCCCAACAAAACGGGGTAGTTGAACGAAAGCATAAGCACTTAGTCCAAGTAGCTCGGGCACTTATGATTGAAAGTAGTTTGCCTATGAACTTTTGGGGGGAAGCTTTACTTACTTCTACGCACATCATAAACAGACTGCCCTCTCCATTGTTGAAGTGGAAAACTCCGTATGAGTTGTTGTACAACCGGATACCCTCTCCAGGGAAAAAATGTAGGGTAAGATCACATGTATTTTGAGATTAGATTCTAGTGGTCTCCCTAATGTGCGTACATCCTTTAAATAATGTTGAAACCTGTTGTGTTTTATGTTCTTGCTAGTTTAGTGTGGCTTGCTGCCACTTTGGCTTTTCATTCGCATATACTTGATTATACTCTGCTTTTGTTGCACCTTGCCGGTGCTTGTGGTATCATGAATATTTTGGCCTTGCTTTTGTGCATATATGTTGTTATTTGCTTTTGCTACACCTTGCCGGTGCTTGTGGTATCATGAATATATTGGCCTTGCTCATGTGCATTTATGTTGTTCATGTGCTATAATTCTGTTGATATTACTCTGCTTTTGCTGCACCTTGCGGTGCTTGTGGTACCATGAATATTTTGACCATGTTCTTGTGCGTGTACACATGCATAGAAGGTCTTTTGTACAACTCTTTGTTGCAGATTTTTTGGTCATATCTTCAGTGACTTGTCACATTCATTTTAGCACGATGAAGCTTCAACTTCGTTATAGTGTCATTGACTTTTGCCTTAGGGAGATAGCTTTTTGTTGTAAGGGAGTAGTACTCCTTGTTTATGCTTTCAATTTTTCACATTGTAAGGGAGTTGTAATCCTTATTTATGCTTTCACTCTCTTATACTGTAAGGGAGTAGTGTTCCTCATTTACCGCTTTTTAGATCTCTCTAGGGAGGTAGCACTGTATACCCTTATTTTGATTGATTTTATATAGAAGGGACGGGGACCACCGAAAAGATTCCTACTTCGGGTGGCTTTCTTTAAAAAAATAAAAATAAAAATATCTTTTCTCAAACTACCCTTATAAATTTCACACACTTATGTATGTGATAATTAAATTAAGTCACAAGATTAAGTAGTGTACTGTATTTTCAAACTAAATGTAGCTCTTAACATATAAGTATACAATATTATTTTTTTATTTTGAAGATTTTATACACTATAAAACTATATATATACATACTATTATGTAATTTAACTGAATATTCTAAAAGACATATATTATGATGACTCAATCGTACAAACATATCACTATGATAACATAAATATAGTATTTACATCACTTGTGATATTTTAATAATAGTAAAAAATATTTCCTGCAATTTTATCTTTCTAATCTAAAACGTCTGTTCATTTCTAACATATACGGAGCCAATTTTGTCTTTTTAGTGTTTCAAATTTTCATGTTCTTTTCTAGTTTTTTAGCCACATATTATGGGCAGAAAGTTAAATTGATTACTTTTGTTATGGGGCTTGACATCTTTTATAACCAGTGATACTAATTGTAATGTTTCAAACTACAGGGGGTCTACGTGTAATCACACTAAACCCCAGGGGAGGGGAGTGTAATTATCCCTAATTTTAATTAGGATAAATTGCATAACCCCCCCCCCCCTTTTTGGTCAAATAGCACGAAACCCCCTATGTTAATTTTATAGATGAAATACTCCCTGTGTTATTTAAAAATACATAAAAAAAATCCCCTATCTGTTAGAAACTAATGGAGAGTATTCTACACACGCGTATTGTGAGAGTGTGCTTTGTTTTTTTTTTTTGCCTTTTTTGGGGTTACTTTAAGTGCGCAAATGCCCATTTTGCCCCCTTTCTTTAGCATTTTAAATATATTATAATAAATTATATTAGTGATAAATTTAGATTATTGTCTAGTTTAAATAAATTTTAATAAATTAATATTATTGATTAACTTAAATTATTATTTAGTTTAAATATATTTTAAAAAATTATATTTCTTTGTGACATATTTATATAAATGAAAAAAACCTAAAAAATATATAAAATTTTAAAATTTGAAATTTAAATTGAAAAATCACAATACAAAAATTAATATTCTATATTCACTTTTCAAATAAAATAGTTATATAAATAAAAATATAAATCAGTTATAATTATAAATTAATAACTAGATTTAAATTATTATTTAGTTTAAATATGTTTCAATAAATTATATTTATTTGTAAAATATATAAATTTAATTATCAAAATACCAAAAAATTATATCAAATTTTTGAAGTTATATTATTTATTATAAATAATATTTAATTTAAAATAACATTATATGTAGTTAAAATAAAAAATTAATAATATTTTATTGTTTATGAATTGAAAAAATTAAAATGTTTTTAAAAAATATATTTTTCCCAAGAAATTGTTCAAATTTTAGTTTATATGTATAAATTATATATATAATTTATAAACTAAAAAAGTACAAACAATAAAATAATAGTAAATAAATAAAAAAGAAAAAGAGAAAAGAAGTCATCTTCCTCGGCCTTCTCCGCCCACGGCTCCCATCTTCGCCTCCATCTTTCCTCGCGCCGCCTCCGCCTTCGCCTCCATGGCGACGCCAGTGGCGTCGCCCCCCTCTTACTTGCGTTGGGCGACGGCGAGGCCCCCTCTTCGGGGCCTCGCCGTCGCCCAGATCTTGGGCAGCGACATATCGCCGCCGCCCTATACCATATGTATTACATATATAGTATATATCATATATATATATATAATATTTTTTTGCAGAGTATATTTATAATATTAAATATACTTTTAAAATATTTTAAAGTTGAACCGTTCATTTTTTATTAGGGAAGATCAATGGTGATATTATAACAAGGGTATGACGGGTAATTTCTTAAAAATATTGATGTCGTTAAAAAATATTAACAAAAGGGGAGAGTATGCGTAATTTAAAAAAACACAGGGAATTTCTTGCCTATAAAATTAACACATGGGGTTTTTAGCTTAAAAAGTAAACACACGGGGGTTATATGCAATTTACCCTTTTAATTATAAATACATTTCATATTTAATGCCAAAATTTTAGATAAATATCACATGAAGTACATTACATTAACACCCTTCAAGGTGTGTACTTATCATTTTATAAAACATATGAATATTTGTGTATTTGAATTTAATCTCAGAAGATCTATGTGTAATTTATTCCAAAAAAAAAAAAAAACAATGATTAGCCTCCGATGAAATATTAGGGTGAACAACACCTTTGTATAATTGTTGGGTTTGAATAGCACTTTTATATAGCAGTGTGTTTGAATAGCACTTTTGTATAAAATGCAGAATTGCAGAATTGCTGATAAGTCGTACACGCGACTTTAATTAGTCGTTAGGTGGTTGATTAGTTAGGAGTTCAGTTAGTAGTTCATTGCAGTTTAATTAGTTAAGTTTAGCTCTATATAATCAGCTCATTAGCACAGGTTCCAATATACAGAAATAAAAAAAGGCTAAGCATGAATTCTCCTTCTTTCAAACTCACATCTTGTTCTTGTTTTTCGGTTTTTGATTTCTTGAATTACTGCACTATGGATATGGGTTTCCAAGGCTGCTCAACTTGTTTTCTTTTATGGCATCAGAGCAGGTTCTTGATCTCTGGTGCTCTACCCACGAAAATTAAGTCGCAACAAGACCCAGATATAGTAGATTGAAGGGTTACAAGGCACACGACTGAACCAAGAAGGAAACACTCCCATGGAAGATTCTGTGAAACAAGAAATCAAGACAAATAAGATGGAGACTGAATTGGATCTCCTGCGATCTCAAGTGACTGAAAACCCAGGGACTGTTTTGGTCACCAGCATCCTTACAGGCCCAAACTTATTGGCTTGGAGCAGATCCATCAAAATTGCTCTTCGAGTAAAAATGAAGTTGGGGTTCATCAATGGAAAAAACCCCAAACTAGACGAATCATTGGAGGATTACGAACAATGGGCAAGATATGATGGTCTGGTAATTTCTTGGATCCTAAACACTATATCCAAAGATATCGTGGAATCTTTTCTTTACATAGATACTGCCAGAGAACTCTAGCTGGAAATTGAAGCAAGATATGGGGTTAGCAATGGCCCCATGATCTATCAACTGCAAAGAGAAATTGCCTCGGCATCTCAAGGAACTCTTACAGTGTCTGCTTATTTTGCGAAATTGAAAACACTATGGGATGAGCTAGGGTGTTTGGTGGATGCTCCTTCTTGAAGTTGTGGAGCATCTAAGGAACTAGCGGAGCATCGAGAATGCAACCGCTTGATGCAATTTTTGATGGGACTCAATGCGTCTTTTCATCAGGTACGAGGGCAGATTCTGATGATAGAACCTCTACCAAGTGTTGCGAGGGTGTATGCTATGGTCCTCAGGGATGAAAGACAGAAAGAAGTGAGCACAACCTACTCGGGCAATCTACAAAATGTTGGCCTCCAAGCAAAGGGTTTTCAGGGAGGAAAGGACAGTGGCAGCAATGCTTAGTGGAAAAGGAGGTCTGCGGAAGAAAAGAGGTCTCTCAAATGCACACACTGTGGAAAACCAGGGCCCTGAAATATGGATGTTTTGAAGCAATTGGCTATCCTGATTGGTACTAAACCCTCGTCGAACAGAGAGAAAAAGGGAAAAACAGTGTCAACAATAAAGCCCTAAACACCAATCAAACAGTGGACCAAGAATCAGTCCACAACACTATGGATGAAGAAGCCATTTCAGGCCTTATCAGGAGCCAGCTGCAAAAGATGTTAGATCAGTCCTCTGATGCAGATTCAAACATTTTTGCAGATGCAGCAGGTACGTATGCTATTCATTCAGTGTGTGTGGATTGTTGATAGTGGAGCAACATCGCATGTGTAATAACCTATCACTTTTTACTAGTTCCATGAAACGTAAGTCTGGATTATGTATCCATCTAGCTGATGGTTCCAAACAGCATGTTGACACAATAGGGACAGTCTCACTTCCTTGCAATTTGACTCTGGAAAATGTATTGTATGTTCCTACCTTGAAGTTTAATCTGTTATCTGTTGGAAAATTATGTGAAAGTACCAACATTAGGTTCAGAGTTTACCCACTGTGCTGTGTTTTGCAGGACCACATGATTGAGAAAACTGTGGCTGTAGGAAAACTGGTAGGAAAACTCTATGTCTTAGATGAGAATTCTTTTAAGGAACAAAATATAAAATGCATGCTGAAAGAATCCTGTGAAGAAGGATTGGCTGTTAGTACTTCTGATGCAAACATTTGGCATAGACGATTAGGGCATACATCTGTTGTTGTACTTGAACATTTGAAATTTCTAAATAAAGCTAGCATTTCTCTGAATTTGTGTGATATATGTCCTCTTGCCAAGCAACATAGACTCTCTTTTCCTCTCAGTGACAATAGGGTTGAAAATGTGTTTGACATTGTGCATATAGATGTATGGGGGCCATATACCCAGCCCTTTTTGTCCCATTGCTCTTATATGTTGACCCTTGTTGATGATCATAGCAGAAGTGTCTGGATATGCCTCATTAAACATAAGTCACAGATCCCATCTTTGTTAAAGACCTTTCATAAGATGATATTCATTTAGTTTGAAAGGAATATTAAGATAATAAGGAGTGACAATGGGACTGAATTTTTAAGCCATGAATGCCAACATTTTATGGCAGAGGCAGGTATCATACATCATAAAACATGCACGTACACACCTCAACAAAATGGGGTGGTTGAAATCAAACACAAACACTTGCTTCAGATATCACGAGCACTTATGTTTCAAGCCAACATGCCTAGCATGTTTTGGTCTAAGGCCCTCTTAACTGCCACATACATTATCAACCGACTGCCCACACAAACCCTAAACTGGAAAACTCCCTATGAAGTTCTGTACAATAAAACACCTGACTATAGCCACATGAGGACTTTTGGAACTCTGTGCTTTGCCACTAATGTGCAGCCCCACAAAAGGAAGTTTGACCATAGAGCTATCAAGGGAGTGTTTTTAGGGTATGCTGCTGGACAAAAGGGATATAGGATTCTTGATCTCAACACTCATAACCTAGTAATCTCTAGGGATGTTGTCTTTCATGATGATGTCTTCCCTTATGCCAATAAACAACTGGACCATGTCACCCCTACCTACTAGCATAGAAGACTCAAATCTGGACTGTGCAGAAAGAAGTACTGAAATTAGAAACCTTGCTCACACTAATGAAACACCAAAAACTTCCCAAGAAATTACTTCTAACGGCCAACCACCACCTGAACCAAACTTGAGAAGGTCCAGCCGGCAGACTAGCAAACCAATATGGATGCAAGACTGTGATTGCAGTTTTGTTGACACTAATAGCTTACATGCACAAATCACTGATTTCAGCACTATACACAAATGTTTTCTGGCATTTCCAATCACTATGCAGGAACCATGTAGCTTTCACCAAGCTCAGCAATCAGAAAATTGGAAAACAACCATGCAAACAGAATTGGAGGCACTGCACAAAAATGACACCTGGGACATTACACCCTTGTCGAAAGGAAAAAAGGCCATTGGGAGCAAGTGGATTTTTAAGCTCTAACTCAAGGCGGATGGGACAGTAGAGAAGTACAAGGCCAGGTTGGTGGCCAAGGGATACACACAAGTTGAAGGGGTAGATTATGTTGATAGCTTTTCTCCAGCTGTTAAAGCAATCACAGTAAGGACTTTGCTAGCAGTGGTAGCGGTAAAAGGTTGGGCACTACATCATGTTGATGTCAACAATGCATTTCTGCATGGTTCCTTGGACGAGGAGATCTACATGCAACCTCCGAAGGGGTATGCAGTCCCACCAGGCCATGTCTGCAAGCTCAAGAAATCACTTTATGGTTTGAAACAGGCTTCGCGCCAGTGGAATGCAGAGTTCACTACATGTATTGGGAAATTTAGGTTCTTGCAATGCCAACATGATCATTGTTTATTTACAAAAACTTATCCTTTAGGATTTACTGCGTTGTTAGTCTATGTTGATGACATTTTTCTTGCAGGTGAGTCCAAGGCAAACATACAGGATATTAAAGCATACCTCAACAGCATGTTCACCATCAAGGATCTTGGATTAGCAAAATATTACCTTGGACTCAAAATAGCCAGATCAATGCACGGGTTTGCAGTCATCCAAACCAAGTACATCAGAGATTTACTCGCAAACGCTGGCATGGCACATGCAAAAACAGCTAAAACTCCCCTTCCAGCAGGAATTAAACTCACCACTAAAGCAGGTGTAGTTATTCCGAACCCGGAATCTTACCGATGATTGATTGGGAGGATATTGTACCTTGGTTTCACCAGGCCGAATGTCGCACACGCTGCTCAACAGCTTAGCCAGTTCATGCAGCACCCCTGCAAACAGCATTGGAATGTGGCTCATTATGTGCTGAGATATCTCAAGGGAACAATTAATAGAGGACTTTTCTTTCCTGCAGATTGCACTGCTGACTTGGTGGCGTATTGTGATGCGGACTGGGCAACATGTGTGGACACTCGACGATCCTTGATAGGATTCTGCATTTTTCTCGGACCCTCGCTCATCTCTTGAAAAACAAAGAAACAAACCACAGTTTCACGCTCAACAACTGAAGCCGAATACCGTAGTATGGGGTCTACCACTTGTGAATTGATTTGGGTATACAACTTGTTGCGGGATTTAAATATTCAGGTGTCACTCCCCGTCCCACTCTTTTGTGATAATCAAGCGGCCCTCCATATTGTTGCCAACACCGTCTTCCACGAGCGGACTAAGCACTTGGAGATTGATTGCCACTTAGTCCGGGACAAGTACAAAATTGGATTCCTAGCACCACGACATATTTCATCCAGCCACCAACTTGCAGACATGTTTACAAAGGCCCTGCCAGGTCCTGCTTTTGCAGCAATGACGTCCAAGTTAGGCTTGATCAATCTTGACCCAAGTCTAACTTGAGGAGGGGATGATGAAATATTAGGGTGAACAACACCTTTGTATAATTGTTGGGTTTGAATAGCACTTTTATATAGCAGTGTGTTTGAATAGCACTTTTGTATAAAGTGCAGAATTGATGAATTGTTGATAAGTCGTACGCGCGACTTTAATTAGTCGTTAGGTGGTTAATTAGTTAGGAGTTCAGTTAGTAGTTCATTGCAGTTAATTAGTTAAGTTTAGCTCTATATAATCAGCTCATTAGCACAGGTTCCAATATACAAAAATAATAAAAAAAGGCTAAGCACGAATTCTCTTTCTTTCAAGCTCACATCTTGTTCTTGTTTTTTGGTTTTTAATTTCTTGAATTACTGCACCATGGATGTGGGTTCCAAGGCTGCTCAACTTGTTTTCTTTCAGCCTCTAAGAGCCAAGAATTATATACAATCCTTCTCAAATGTTTTCCGTAATTGTTGTTAGTTTCTCCATCCAACAAATCTTAAAGGTGAGTATTTCTAGAAAATTGATTATATAAGAATTATTTTTTGCAATAGGTGATTTTACAACCAAGTCTCCTTGGTATTTGTTTCGTCCTGTGATTGAGTAAACTAAATTCATAACATCATTAAAAATTAACATCATTAAGCATTAAAAATTGGATAGTGTAGATTTTTTTTAACACCAGGGAAATTTTTAGGCTATTTTCATAATACAAGGGTCTTTTTTGCATTTTCACTAAAACACATGGGGGTTTTACGAATTTAACCGAAGGAAGGAGGGGAGCCAACTGTCCTATACGGATTGCAACAACTTCTTTCCCGTTGCAAAAGGGCCGGCAAATTTGTTATGAAAAATATGTTGCAATTCGGAGCGATCACGATGCGGTTTCGGTCTTTTTAAATTTATATTCAAATAGCATTGTCATTGGCAGTTTTATAAAATAATTTTTTAAGTTACCACTTTTAAAACCAAAACCAAATGTACGGTCGGGCGGTTCTGTGACGTTAAAACTAACAAAAACTAACAAGCTAACAAAATGTAATCGGAGTAATTAAAGTCAAAAACCAAATAAGTTAAAAACATATAGCTAAAATCTTTAAGTAACAAATATAAAAGGCGTGGAAAAATTAGAGTTAAATATACAATAATTCAAGATATAATACAACTAAAAGTCTTTAAAACCTCTCAAATGTCAAGTTCTAACTGCAATGACATTTGATACACCAAATAATTCTATAGTAGAAATTAAAAACTAAATGTTAGCAATAAAATAAAAAATAAAAAATCACAAAAAATATATTAATCAATTAGATACTCAAACCTAATGAAAATTCCTTTCAAATTAATCTTATATGTCGCTGAGGAGTTGGATGACATAATATAGAATAGGAGTCGGTGAAAAATAGAGAAGAGGGAAGGTGGAGAGAAAAAGAAAGAGAAGATGAGGTAAAATGAAAGAGAAAGATGAGGAAGGGAAAAATTCTAATGGGCTTGATTTGTTAGTAAAACCTAAACATATTTTTTTGTATAGAGACCAAATCTAAGTTTTACAAAAATGGACTAAACAATATGGACTTTTAATAATACATGAACTTTAGGCTTCTATAATTTGAATACGAAATTCTTCAAAACAATTGATTATTGCCGCAGTATCAATGCCGGATTGTTGGGTATTGGATATCAAAATTGTGATTAGGTTGCATGCCCCGGTAGGAGTTTTGTTGAACAAAGCGCTTCTAGTTGCCACATCTATCGGATTTCTATCCATGCCCTACAATTCCTCATAAAAGTATTGAATCAATACGAATTTGGTGATGATGACAACTCTCTACAAATTGCTTGAACCTGCCCTAATACTCGAAAAGACTCTACCCCAAAAAATTGACGTATCCCACAATTTTTTTTCTGGATAGTTGTGGCTTGTGTGGCAAGAAAGTACTTTTCAAGAAACTGTTTCTTGAGATTATTCCAATTGTTGATGGATTTTGAAGGTAAGAAGTAGGGTCAATCATTTACTTTGTCGGCTAAAGAGAATGGAAAGGTTCGCAATTTGACTTGCTCCATGGTAATTCTTTGTGGTCCTATACCGTAACAAACTACATGAAATTCCTTGAAATGTTTGTGTGGATCTTCATCTGCAAAACCATGAAAAGTAGACAGTAAGTGAACAAGTCCACATTTGAGTTCAAAATTAAATTACAAAGTGTTGATTCAAGTCAGATGAGTCATCTCTTTGATCGTTCTCTCCGAATTTTGAGTCATTTCATTTTCAAATTCACTAGAGGAATCCACTAGTTCGAGTGCCAACTCCATCTTGATCTCGAAAGAGGTAGATGTCTCTTCAGTTCGTTGCTTGACTTTTTTCCAGTCTACGTGCGGTCTTCTCGATCTCGGGATCAAATTCAAGTTCCCTTGTACAAGAAGATCGTAGCATTAAAACCAAGTAACAAAATAAATAATTAAGAATAAATTAATTTAAAGACACCACTCCCCAACAATTGGCACCAAAATTTAATGGGTTTCGAATTAACAAAAGTAATTTCCTATTAAAACTTGTTAAAGTAATGAATATGGTTGAATTAATAGAGATTGGCCCTAAATCAATTTCTTTAAATAAAATAAAATAAAGAGAGGAGGGTTTCGTTCGTTTAGATATATGTGTGGTTCTCAACTTTTGATGAGTGTCGAATTCAAAGGCAAAATTCCCGCAATCCAGGGGTGTTGATATTTAGGACCAATCTCTTTGAATTCGATTTGATTAGTTGAAAAATAATAAAACATGCTTAAGAATATAAAATTACTGTAATTCAATTCATGTTTGATCCAATTAGAGATTATTTGAACTCAACTACATTAAAAATCAAACCAAATTCAAATACAATTTTTCAAATTTGATAATAATTCAAACAAACTTAAATAATAACATATGTTCTGCTCAATTCAAATCATTTACAACCCTATTACTAACATAATAATTGCCATACAAATAACTTATGTCTTCATATTTTTATTGGGTTTAATGCAATTTATCCCCCTGTGATATTGTAAATGAGCAAATTATCCCCCATGAAAAAAAAAAAAAAAAAAAAGCAATTTACCCCACTGTGTTTTCCAAAATGAAGCAATTTATCTCTCTATCTAGGAATGTAAATTGCTTCATTTTAAAAAACACATGAGGTAAATTACTTCATTTTAAAAAATACAAAAGAGTAAATTACTATTTATCTTTTCATAAGGATAATTTGCAATTTACTTCTCTATCGACGAAAGTAAATTCCCTATTTTCATTGTTCTTCTTAATCCATCACTTTAATTTCACTTTTGATTTTTTCATTAATCAATTTATGTTTCTTTTATTTTTAACTTTAGCTAAATTTTCTTCCTCCTGAATCACTTTAATTCCAAATATAATTTATTTTTCACTAAATCAATTTATGTTTCTTTTATTTTTTATTTAGCTAAAATTTCTGATTCTTCTCTATTTATTTTGTACCCTTTGATTCTACACCAAATAACAATGTGAATTTCCCATAGAATTAATTGCTTCAAATTTCAAATAATTACGAAAATAAATACAAAAAAAATTAAAAAATAAAGGAAAAATGGGTAATAGTTAAGGCTCAGATCTGTATCAAAATCTGTAGCAAAGACGCAAACGACGCCGCCATGGCTGCAAACTCACGCAGTTGCATTCAGGGGAAGGAAAGAAACCCTACCTCCCCACAAGATGCCATCTGGGTTGCCCCGCCAAGATACGGGTCGGGTTGCGCCAATGCCCCGATTCTCCTGCTCTCAAGAAAACACCATCATCACAGCCTTATGGATACAGCAAAAGATGAGCGAGAAAGAGTTAAAAATAAGCTTAGCCAAACACACCCTTAAGAACACCCAATGTTGAAAAAGGGGCATGGAAGATACAGAGCTGTACATACATACACACACACTCACTCACTCACAGAGTGAGAGTGAAAAAGGGCTGTTTGTTTGGGAAGAAGGCGAAATCATGGGCGAAGCAGAGAGGGCAACCACCCTTGAGAAAATCCCTTTCTCTGACGCCTCGTTCGTTCGGAGCAGGATTGCCCAACCCGGGTTACCTTTCGAGTTTCGGGTCCTTTTAAAGGGTTGGCCCAAAGCCTGAACTTTAGCTTATGGGTAAAGTAGTAAATTGAATTGTATTGCAATTTTGATACCATAATTTAGGGTCTTTGTAATATTGATACGATGATTTAAACATAGTTTAAAAATATAAAGAAAATTGCAGTTTTAGTCCTAAAATATAGGGTGACTTGCAATATTAGTCACATACTTTTTTAAATAACCAGTACTATTCTCATGCTTTAGGAAAATGTTGCAAAGTTAGTCCTACTGTAGCAATGTTAGTACCGCACTTTAGGAAAATGTTGTAAAATTAGTCCCATATTTTAGCGAAATGCTGCAAAATTTGTCCCAATATTTTTTCCAAATGTTGCAAAGTCAGTCCCAAAAGTTACAATTTTTTTACGGTGGGACTAACTTGAGAATGTTTTCCTAAAGTGTGGGACTAATATTGACTATTTCAGAAAGTACGGAATTAATATTGCAAACCACTATATACTTTGGCACCAAAATTGTAATTTTCTTTGTAGAGAAAACAGTATAGTAATGAAATATTTGTAATTTTGGTACTTCTATTAGAAATCTAACAATAACCACGTGGTCGTTAAAGTAGACGCCTTCATGTAAGTTGCACGAGGAAGGGGGTTTAAAAATAACGAACATATCAAAATTACAAATATTTTATTACTATAATATCCTTTCAAGGTATTTTTTAAGGACAAAATATTTTTTTGGTCCCGTAAAATAAAGGTATTAATTATTTTGGTACCACAATTTAGTTATGTGGTTGTTTTAGTCCCATAAAACACGTTTTTCAGTTTTTTTGGTCCCAACACATAACATTTAAAAAAACTGAAAAACGTGTTTTATGAGACTAAAACAGCCACCTACCTAAGCTACACATGATATTTTGGGACCAAAAAAACTGAAAAACGTATTTTATGGGACTAAAAACAGCCACCTACCTAAGTTGTGACACCAAACAAATAATGCCCTAATCTTACGGGACCAAAAAAATATTTTACCCTATTTTTTAAATTATAGTACAAAATATTAAAAAGGTTACTAAATTATGGTATCAAAATTATAATTTTGTATTCAAAACCAAATTGCTAATAAAGATACTTGAAATCGTAGCAGGTCCGGTTCAATTTGGATTTGTCCTATTTGGGGTGAGATTTGAAAATATAAATAAGTTTTGGGTTGAAACTTGAGATTTTAATTGTTGAATTAGATCCGAGTTCAGTCAACTATCATAGTTGTCTAAATTTCTTATGTATTTTTTTTTAAAAGTTATATCTTTAAGTATGCATGCGAATGTGATGCTTCTAAATCTATTAATTAATGGATCGATCCAGATTATCTAGGTAGAGAAGTCCAAGGAGCTTAAAATAACTTTGCCCAAATTTCTTGTGAAAAGTCTAGAAGGGATAGCTCGACTCAACTAGAGCCCAAATGTGAGTAAAGACACGTGATTAATATTTTTTAAATCATGTATTTTGATTATGTAACTAAAAGAGGTTTTGATAACTCTTACTTCCACACTACACGCTTTCGACTATCCTACAACTTTGATAGCTCTTAATTTAATTGTCGAAGTCCTAATATTTGTTATGTAGGTTTTATTTTATTTGAAGCTTGCAAAAGTCAAAGGCTCGTATGCAATCAATTGAACTAAGTATTTTTGTTCACATCATTTAGTAACGTTTGTCGGAACACAAAGCTAGAATATGGGGAATACGAATGCTAAAATTTATTGGATCCAGCGACGTGATGGAGCTAATCAACAATTTGGAACTAACAGGATTGTCCCGACATACTCACTGCTCTCGTTAGAAAAATATTCATAAAAAAGAGGTGAGTTAGAGCAACTACAAGAATCTTAAAGAGAATCAATTTACGTGGCGCTTATTTTGTGATATGAGTTACTTGGATGATAAAATAAATTACTATTAAATTGATGATAAAAAAGAATAGTATTAATTATAACGACTTTAAGTAGGTGGGATTAAACCTAGTCGCATGTTTACTTCATTTTATAACATGAATGATAAGTGGTATTTTATGTATTTACCCTCCATTTATATTAATGAAAGAAAAATAAAAATCCACAAATTTCATTTTAATTTTCACTCTTCTCCATCGAATTCTAGTTGGTTTCAAGCCTTTTATGTAACTAATGTGTTGAGAATTCGATCTAAACAAATATTTGTGAAGAGTGAGAATGCTTCTATTTTGGGGGGGGGGGGAGAAAGAGAAGAGGAGAGGGGCCTGCGGGGAGAAGAAGACGGCGAAGAGGAGAAGACAGCGGGAAGAAGGAAGAAAACAGGGGGCAAGGAGAGGGAAGGAAGGAGAAGGGGGTAAAACGGTCTTTTTATCCCCTTGTCCGATTCGCTTCTGCCAAATTATTTAACCGACCGCCACAGGTGCATTTATGCAAGTGAAACAGTAAATAGGCTCAAGCTTTTGCCCTATTGCAATGTAAACAAGGGACTATTTCATACAATTAATCTTGTTCGGCCCAATCATTTGAAGGAAAACGCCACCTCAGGATCTACCTAAGGGTTGCGAGGGCGTTATGGTCACATCAGAATAAGAAAGTTATGGAGAACATAGAGCAACGACTCTTATGACAACACCGCAATATTTAGTTAAAGACCTCACGAAAGCTCTCCTTTCGACAGGAATTTCAAGACACAAGAGTCTAGATTGCTCTCCACCCACTCGTCGTGCTGAAGAAATGGCATTGAACTCTTGCCGTTCTTACTGAATGGGACTGACCTAGTCTCATTCAAGATATTAACAATTTGAATCTTGAAAGAATCAGTATGACTCGAGACTTGTCAAGAAAGCAATAAAAATATAAAAAATTTAATTGATGGTCACTTATTCTAACAAATACTCAATGCTCAATCCTATTATTTTAGAAATATGCCACTTGTGAAGAATTCTTCCTATATCCATTTCTCTTTATAAATTAGTTCGGAGATCCTTCAACAAATCATGGAATTCTATCCCTAGAGATATTTATGTTATCGATTACAATGTTGATATGAAAGAAATAATTTCATCTCTTTTACCTAAAAAAACAAAAAGTCAAAAGTTATAACTGTAAATATGAATCATCAATGATCTCTTGCCCTAATGGTTAAGATTAAAATATCCCACCAATAATAGGATGATAATCTATTGTATAATAAGATTGTTTGAATACTGTAATAATAAAAATTATTTAAATATAATTTATGTAATATTATATTATTGATTAATATATAATTATTATAATTATTTTTATTAAAGATTGATAATCAATATGATTAATTGTAATCAATTTAATTCAATTAATAGTATTTATCGTTTTTACTTAAAAAAAAAAAAATTATAATGACGAATGCAAATCGATATTTGGTGTATGAGTTTTGGCAGGTTAATGTGATTGAGTAGTCTGATTCTCCATTTTTTTTTTATTCAAATTAAGTTTAGTGAAAACAATTTAATTATTACGGTGTGAAATATGCTCCAATATTACAATTAGGTCAATTAATTCAAGATCCAAGTGTAATTTTTCTTTTTCTTTTTTATAATAAACGATGTATTATTAATTTGAAAGTATAATAATATTTCTAAAATGACCAATTGCTATTACAATATTCAATGCACAGTATAACAACATCTATTCAATCCACAATATAATAACATATTCACATCTACCAATACCAATCAAAAGAATAATATAAACATCTTATAAATTAAAGAACTCCCTACATTTATAGGACTCGAACCCGCAACCTCTTAAATATGTGACCTCAACCTCACCACTCAGTCAATAAATCATCGGTCAAAGTGTAATTTTTCTTGAGGGTAAAATAAATAGTTGATTGGAATTTTTTTATTTAATTCCCACAATTATTCTAATACATATCAATTTTAAGCAAGTGAAAATGGGAGGATTCTCTGAACTACTACGTAAATCTTGAATTTCTACTCTCGTTAACGATCTATGAAAATGATTGTTTAACACTAAACACATGATAATTATAAATAAATACTAATTATTTATTAAAAAGAAAAATAACGATTCAAACTTCGTAGTCTTAAAAACTATTTTTAAAAATAAAATTTATTTTGAGAAGAACGTGCAATAATTTCAACATATATTAAAAGTCCGAAACTTTAAAATAATAATATCTTGAAGAAATATTTTGCCTTTCAGTAGTAAAGTTTCAATTTTCCAAAAAATTTTAAAAAAAAAAAAAAAAAAAAAAAGAGAGAGAGAGAGAGAGAAAATTAAAAAGAAACGGAGAGAGAGGCTCAGATCTGGAAACAACGGGCATGAGATGGAGGCGCCGCCATGGCTGCAAAACCCGATTGCATACAAGACTCCAAAGAGAGAGCCGCCATTCGGGTTTTGCCCAGCCAAGATACGGGTCGGATCTATCCCATGCCCGACCCAACTCGGAGAAAAATCATCATCACAGCCTTCACAGTGAGAAAAACGAAAAGGGAAACTGGTAGATGCATACAGTTGTTGGATATGGATTTGGTAGCTGTTGGTTGCTGTTGTTGTTCTTGATAATAGTACGTATATATATATATATATATTTTTTTTTTTCCAATATATACACACACACAGTAACACTCACACTGGGAAGAATCCAGGGCGTATACTGTGTGTGTATAGAGAGAGAGAGAGGGTTGTTGATTGAATTTGAGACGTGTGTTTGTAGAAATCATTGGGAAGAAGAGAGGGGCAACAACCCTCCGGAAAACTCCCGGCGCTCTCTGCTTCCCTCATTCTTTGAGTTGGGGTTTTTTCGGTAGGAGTAATCAGAATGTGATTGTTTTCTCATTTATGTGGGCGTGATGACGATGATGGTATTGGTGGGTGGATTTAAAGGGCTTTTTCGTAAATGTGTTGATACACATGTACGGTAGGGGAATGGGTGAATTAAATTTTTTTGTCTTTATATTGGGGATTAAAATTTATTTGAAATAATTACATTTACACTCTTGACCTATAATTTATTTATACAAATCATTCATGCTTTTTGCTTAATTACAAAAACAATCATTGATGGCCAAAAAATAAGGATAATTTGCGTAATAATGTCGAGACTTTTGAGGGGTGTAAGTATAATTTTCTAAAAAAATAGAGTTGATTTGTGTAAATGATGTTGATATTCCAGTGGATGTATGTGTAATTATTTAAAAGATAGGGGTAGTTTGTGTAAACAGATGATAGATTAGGGGTGTAAATATAATTATCCCAATTTATTTTGATTCTTAAATTATTTAAAGCATGATGGTTTTGATTTTTAATATTTATAAATTATTAACTTAAGAAAAGTATCCTATAAAAAAAAAACTTAAGAAAAATATGAGCAGATAAGAATTTCCAAACACCTCCATTTTATTTAATTTAAAAAATAATTTGGAAAGTACTTAATTTTTTTGCCAACACGCACTTACAAAAAATAAAAACAAACAACTTATCAGAATATCTCCACAAGTACTCTTGAGAAATTTCTAACGAGTTTTTAATGAGATTACATATAAATAAATATTAGTCGATGTGGTATGTTGTCGTCTTTATGTGTATATAATAAATAATATTTTATATTTTAAAATATATTATATATAAGAAAAAAAATATAAACAATACATACATTTCAAAAAGAAAAAAAAAAGAAAAAAAGAAAAGAAAAACAAATTTAGGCGTATACCATAACAATAAAATAGTGTCGCGGTATAAATAACCGTTCTTTCTGATTGAAAAAAAGAGTTTTCTTTTTATATTACTACTAGTTGTTGTGGCACATCATTTCTGCGTGTATATTATAAATAATTTTTGGGTAAACATCACTTTTGGTCCCTAAACTATGCCACTTATCCATTTTTTGCCTCTCATGTATCCAACTCATCAGATTTGGTCCCTCAACTTTAATTATTTCATCAGATTTGGTCCCTCTGTTAACTTTTCTGTTAACTTTTCTGTTAAAACTAACGGATTTTTAAAAAAAATAAATAAATAAATTTGTGACCAATAGGGATTGAACTTGGGTCACATTTTTAACAAAACCAACCTATTACCACTGGGCCAAGCCTATGGCTTAAAATTTTATTAACCCGAAATTTTACTTATTTCAGTTCTCTATAGCAGCCCCAAGCTTTTTTTAATTTTATTTTTAAGCCTCTCAAATTTTTCAAAATATTTTCTAAAGTCCTGTATTAGCCCCAAACAATAAATCGAATACAAAAATCATAAAATTTCCACAAGACTAATTCTCAAAAACTCAACAAAAATACACAAGTCATAGAAATACCAAACAATGTCATAAAAGTTATAAACAATACTTAATCCATTCATTAAATACATAATAATAGTATTAAAAATTTCTAAACATCAATATAATTCAAAAATTGATCCATTACAACAAAAAAATTTATTGATTATCTTTAGTTCTCAGCAAATTCAACAACAAGTTCATAACAATTTCAGTAATAATTTCAGCAAATTCTCAACATTTTCAGCAATAATTTCATAACAATTATCACAGTTTCTCAATAATTTCAGCAATAATTTCTCAGCAATAATTTCTCAACAATAATTCTCAATAAATGTTAAAATTTCAGCAAAAATTTATCAAAAGTTTTGGCACAACTCACTGTAATTTGGGGTTTGGGGATGTGAATATGTCTTCTTCACCATGGTTCTCCTCTCCGGCATCGCTGTGCTCTTGGAATCACGCCGCTACTCTTCAAATTACAGTGCTGGTTCTAAAATCGCCGGCGCAGCAGAGAAAGGGTTTTGAGACCTTTTGTGATTTGAAGTGGTTGATTTGAGGATATAACACATACATTAGAGGGAAAAATAATAAGTAATTTTCGGGTGAATAAAAAAATAAACTATAGACTTGGCCTAGTGATAGTAGGTTGGTTATGTAAAAAATGTGACCCAAGTTCAAACCTTATTGGTCACAAATTCATTTTATTTATTTTTTTTGATTTTTTAAAAAGTCCGTTAGTTTTAACAGAAAAGTTAACGAAGGGACCAAATCTGATGAAATTATTAAAGTTGAGGGACCAAATCTGATGAGTAGGATACACGAGGGATCAAAAGTGGATAAGTGACATAGTTTAGGGACCAAAAATGATATTTACCCATAATTTTTCATGTTTTAAAATATATTATAAATAAGAGAAAATATATAAACCAATACAGTACATACATTAAAAGAAGAGAAACGAAAACTAATTTATAAAAGTTGAATAAGTTAGTTATTTATCAACAAAAAGGTATTTTTGGCATCACGAAAAATTGACCGTCGTGGCACGCTGTTTTTGCGTGGATATAACAATTTTCACACATTAAAATATATTATAAATAAGAGTAAAATATTTAAATCAGTATATTATATAAAAGAAAGAAAGAAAAGAAAATTAATTTATAAAAAATGAAAAATTGAATAAATTAGTTACTTTATCAATTGAAGGATTTAACATCAGAAAAAATTATTGCAACACTATCATTAATCAGTATTTATGAGGGTAGAGTGTTTTTTTTTTTTTTATATTAACATATATTAGTATAAAAGTATATGTAAATGCTTTTGTATTTCGTCAAATCAAGCAAGACAATTAGGTCTGGCAGTATTTCGAGAATTCCAAGGAGTCTTGAGGTCCATTTACGAACCCCAAGATCTTGAAAACATGCTAATGCATCATCCAACATGACCCATGCCTTGCACAATTCGCAATCTATAGGAATTGGATCAGACCACTGACAATTTCCTTTAACGTATCTTTACTAATGTACTATTTTATTCTTAAAGTGAGTTTGACTGCATGTTTTTTTTTAAAAATTCATTTCTATAATTTAATATTATGATATTAATAATGTTCGCATTTAATATTTAGAATTATTTTTAATCATGGATAATTTTCGAGAACTTGTTTAATAAATTAATACGAAATTTAAAAAATTTAACAAAAACAATATCAAATTAAAAAGCTTAACAATTTTGATACAAGTTGAACTTTATAAGTTCGATTTCACAATTTATTCTTTTTTTTTTTTTTAATTCAAAGTCTAACTTAGAGAATTCCTCTTTACGGGATATAAGTTAATACAGATGTATGTAATGGGGTTGAGACATATAGATATAATGGAGATGTTCAATGATGACTTGTGTATAGTTAGAAGTTGCTAGGGAAAATTATTTAAATATTATTAAATAAAAAATTACTAAAACGGGATCTTTTAGTAACCTCTAAAAACTAGGCAGAAAAGAGATATCTAATTTCGTCTCTAAAACGAAATTGAAAAAGCATAAAAAAACATGTTGAATTTGTAAAGATGGGATTTGAAACCCCGAAGACGCTTCTCAAAGACGGGGTACAAACTCCAACTTTAAGTTTGACTTGGGGTTGGGGGTGGGGGCTGGCGTGGGTGATATTTAATCTATAATGCATGGATACGAATACGATATGATACGAACAAGACGATACGAAATTTTTTTAAAAATTAGGACACAACATGGCACTGACACGATTATATATAATAATTTTTTTTATATATATTTTAAGTTTTTTTTGTAAAATTTATACTATATGAAAAATATCAAGATAATTCATAAAATAAGCCTGTCTTATATTTAAAGTTTTAACCAAAATACATGATTTAAAAAATATATATAATTAATTTATATTAAAAGTAAGCAATGAAAATATTTCTAGTCATCGCAGTTTTGGTTTATATTTAAATATACATAATTAGTTAAATTATCATGATTATCTCTCAATTTTTTTGTAATTTCATCCCAAAACTTTTAGTTTGAGAGAAGTAAATTATTTTCTTTCTTTTTATTTAGTCCAAAACTCTTTTATTTTTCATAAAAAAAATTCAAAATTTTTTAAAATTATAAAAAATTCTAAACGTGTCCAAAACGTGTCGGACACTCCTCCAAAACATGTCGGACACGCCATAGGCGTGTCCAACACCGTGTCCTTTTTTTTCTTTTTATTTTATATTCTCGGACACGTCTATACCGTATACGAGGTGTGTCCGACACTGTATCGAGTAATTTTTCGGAGTGTCCGTGCATGGTAGTATTCAATGCATTCAATTTTTATTTTTTTTATTTGTTTATTCTTATTTTTGTATTTATTTATGGTAAAAGAGATATAGATGATTGGGTGTGTGTACTAATTTCAAGCAATAAAGATGAGAACAATTGATTTTTTAATTAATGCTTGGGCAACACAAAACGGTTCACCAAATCTTTTTTAATTGTTAACTAAAAATTAATTTAATATTTTTTATTAATATTGTGTAAAATAATATGGTGTAGTATATAACTAAAAAATATAATATACTTATTAATGTTGTGTATAATAAATTGGCAATAATTATATTGTGTGACTTTTTCGAGGAACGGCACCAACTAATTTTTCAAGAATAATTATTGTGTGAATTTACTCGAAGTAACAATACCAGTCAACACCGTTTTAGTTTTAACTTTTATTAAAAATATATTTTGATAATAATAATTTAAAAATATTTTCCTATTTTTAATTTATTGCCTCATGATTATCGCAATACCTCAAGTAAAGTCACGCAATATGATTGTTGTCAAATTTTTATATACAATATTAATAAACACGTAATATTATTGTTGTCAATTCTTCGTACACAATATTAATAAAAATATTAAATTTATTACCAAATTAAATTTAACTTACTTGGTGTCATTATTTCGAGTTAAGCACGCAATTATTTGTACACAATATTAATAAACACGCAATAATACTTTTGTATATTCTTTGTGCACAATATTAATAAAAATATTAAATTAATTATTAAATTAAAATTAATATTTTTAATTAAAAATACATTCTAATAATAATTATTTTTTATTAAATTGGCTGAGGTCGTTATCTCGAGAAAGTCACACAACATAATTATTGCCTTTTATACATAATATTAATAAGCATATTAGATTTTTTATTATATACTGCACCATATTTTTTTACACAATATTCATAAAATATTAAATTAACTTTTAATTAACAATTAAAAAAAAACCATTAATTAAAAAAAGATTGGAGAACCATTTTGTGTTCCCCAGGCATTAATTAAAAAATCAATTGTTCTCATCTCTATATTTTATTACTTGAAAATATACACACACCCAATCATCCATATCTCTTTTATCATAAACAAACACAAAAATAAGAATTAATAATAAAAAGAATAAAAATTGAATGTATTGCCACCCCACCCGCAACACACCGCTCCTCACCCCCCAAGTCAAACTTAAAGTTGGGGTTTGAAATCCCGTCTCTGACAAGCGTCAGATTGGAGATTTTAAACCCCGTCTTTTTTTATTTTAAAGACGAATTACATATTCCATTTTTGTCTAGGTTTTCTAAAGTTACAAAAAGATTTCATTTTTTTAGTAATTTTTTTATTTAATAATATTTAATTAATTTCTCCAAGTTGCTAAATGCTATGATATACACAAGTCACTGTTAGGGACAACCATCAATTCCTTCATATCAGCATAACATCAGGGCTAATTCCTGAAGCAGTTCGATGCACCTTTGTTTACGCTAAGTGTAGTAGAACTTCAAGAAGGCTTCTATGGGAAGAACTCAACATTCTGGCCACAAAGGAGATGCCTTGGATTGTAGGTGGTGATTTCAACACTTTTTTGACAGCTAATGATCAATGGAGGATTTTGAAAACATGCTTATGGATACTAGACTCACAGATGCCGGATTCGGAGAACCCTTCACATGGACCAACAACCGTGTTTGGAGGCGATTGGATAGAGTTCTCTATTCAACAGAGTGGACTGATCTTTTCAACTATACCCGTGTCACACACATGCCACGAAGAACCTCTGATCATCACCTACTGCTCGTCACTGCCTCTCACTCAGAGAATAGAGGACCTTCTTCCTTCAGGTTTCAAAATATGTGGACTAAGCACCTTTTCTTTCGCGGCACCGTGGAAAAATCGTAAACTCTCCCTATCAGGGGTTATGGCATGTATCGATTTCAACAGAAACTTTACCATACCAAAGAGCTCCTCAAACAATGGAATAAAGCTACTCTCGGCAATGTCTTTAGCTGGGTGGAGTAGGCCAAAGCAAACGCTATAGAAAAGAAATGCGGAGTTGATACAGACCTTGACCATTGAATCTGAATTTTGGAGACAAAAAAGCAACTGCAAGTGGCTTTAAGTGGGGGAAAGAAACACCACGTACTTCCATGCGCTAGTGAAGAAGAAATGCACTCAATCCCGCATTCATAGAATCCTTGTGGACGACTAGGACGTAACTGACCTGAACCAAATTAAAAACTCGGCGGCCATGTATTTTGAGGATCTACTTACCTCATCCACCTCACAGGCTATGGAGTTTGACCCCCAATTCTCTTTCCCTTCAATCTCTGATGAAGATAGAACTGCCCTCATATCCGTACCTTCAGAAATGGATATCAAAGATGTGGTCTTCAGCATCAGTCGAGACAGTGTAGCCGGTCCATATGGGTTTTCTTCAGTATTCTATCAAGACTATTGGGAATTCATCAAACAAGACATCATTGATGATGTCCACAATTTCTTTGCCGAAAACCCTATGCCTAGAAGCTTTTCTACCACCACGATTACTCTCATCCCAAAGGTGGACACACACAATCGTGGAGTGATTTTCGCTCCATCTCCTTCTGCAATGTCTCCAATAAGATTCTCTCCAAGCTTTTATGCAAGAAACTTGCCCAGACTCTTCCACACCTAATTTCTCCGTCACAGAGTGGCTTTGTCCCGGGCAGACTTATTGGGGACAACATCCTCCTTGCATAGGAATTGCTTCACTCTATTGATGCGAGGAATAACAAAGGAAACCTGGTTATTAAATTGAACATGGCTAAGGCTTACAATAGGGTTAAATGGAGCTTTCTCTACGAAATCTTAGAAAAAATGGGTTTTCCTCCTTTTATTCAGCTCATTAAAATCTTGATTCAAAATTGCTGGTTCACTATACTTGTTAATAGTGAAACAGGTAGATTCTTTAAGTCCAGTCAGGGCCTTAGACAAGGAGACCCCATATCTCCAGCACTCTTCATTCTGACAATCGAGGCCCTCTCAAGAGGACTTGACCACCTATTTGACTCCAATCCTCATATGTTCTACAAAACATGGAGTCATACTAGAGTCTCTCACTTTGCTTATACTGATGACGTGATATTATTTACTAATTGTGAGGATAACTCTCTTGTTAAACTGATGCAGTTCCTGGAAGCGTACGAAGACCTAGGCCAAAAAATCAATCATGCTAAAAGTTCATTCGTTCCTGGAAAGAAAGCTAGTTTGACTGCGCACCGAATCATCCACACAACGGGGTTCTCCATGAAAAAACTTCCCATTACATACCTTGGAGCCCCGTTGTAAAAAGGTAACAAAACTAAGATGTTGTATGATGACCTCACTAAAAAAATCCATGCTAAAATTGCAGGTCGGGAACACCAATTTCTCACCCAGGGAGGGCGACTCACTTTGATTAAGAGCGTTCTCATGTCCATGTTGGTTTATCTGCTACAAGTCCTTAACCCCCCCTATTGGAGTTATTCAAAAAATGGAAAATATTTTTGGGGATCAACAGATAAGCACAAAAAGATACACTGGACGCGATGGAATAATCTTTGCTACCCCACTGATGAAGGAGGACTTGGTGTTAGAGACATTGTGCATGTGTTCTCAAATAAATTATGGTGGCGGCTTAGGCTGAACAATTCCTTGTGGGCGGAGTTCACTCTCGGCAAGTATTGCAGGAGAGAGCATCCCGCACTTGCCAAGGCCACAAAGAATGATTCACCTATCTGGGGAAGGCTATGCAAAGTCAGAGGAGAAGCAAATAGCCACATTTTTTGGACTTTATGGGCTGGTGGTGCTGGCTTCTGGCAAGATTGTTGGCTACTTGAAGGTAGTCTATAGGAGACTAAAGCCATCCACAACAATACTCATGTTCCTGCTAATGGTTTTGGACAGATAGACAATGAGGTCAAACCAAATTGCAACATGTTCTTCCACAAGAACTTACCACTCGTATTAAGGAGACCCCCATCCACTCGGAACAAGAGGATTGCATGCATTGGAGGTTATCGAAGCAAGGAAGCTTCACAACTTCCTCCAGTTGGGAACACTATAGAGACAAGAAACCCAAACATCACCTTTGGAAGATGATTTGGTCGCCACTCATCATACCGACCATCTCCATATTTATTTGGAAACTTATCAACAACTAGGTCCCAGTCGAGAAGCGCCTCCAAAGCAAGGAATTGCCCTGCCATCCAAATGTCTCAGCTATAATGACACGGAATCCATTGAGCACCTCTTCATTCTCTGCCGGGAATCTTACAAAGCTTGGGAACACTTTGTCGCTATCTTCCAGTTCCAATTCCCACAAACTGACAGCATTCAGAGGTTCATACTGGCTTGGAAGAAGGATGCCTCCCCACAAATTAACATCAGAGATATCGTACCCCTCCTGATATGCTGGCACATATGGACCACAAAAAATGAGGCAAAACATGAAGAGAAAACCTTCAGTGGATATAGAATCATCAACAACACATTGAGGCACATTTACACTTTGCACGGAGGCAGCCTGTTGAAACAAAATCACATCAAAGGCGAGATATTTGCAGCCAACGCATTGAAGATACACTTGGCTCCCCACTCGAAGAAGCAATAGGTTCTCTTCGTTTCTTGGAGGAAGCCCCCTAAAGGATGGATCAAACTTAACACAGACGGCGCCTCCAAAGGCAACCCTGGAGTCTCAGGGGCTTGGGGCATACTGAGAAACCACTTAGGTCAAGTCATTCTTGCCTTTTAGGACCCCTCAGATATTCCACCAACATCCAAGCAGAACTCAAAGCCCTGTTTCGAGGACTACTGCTTTACATTGATCTTGAAATCTCTAAAGTCTAGGTTGAACTTGATACTTAGTACATCCTGCAGCTCCTTCACTCCCCCCCCCCCCCCCAAAGGAGGTTGGATGTATCAAAATACCCTCCAACAGATCCGTGCATGTTTTAACAAACTTGAGATAAAGATATCACATATCTACAAAGAGGGAAATCAAGAAGCCGATTATTTTGCTAATCAAGCGTGCCTTGTGGATTCCTTAACAATCATCTCCAGGGAACAAATATGGGGTAAGATCACAGGTATATTGAGATTAAATTCTAACTGATATCTACTTTAAAAAAGAAACTGATAATATGCTTACGCAAAATGTGAACATTTTGGAAAAAAATGAATAAATATATTTATTGTATTTTGCAATAAAATATATTTGAAAATGGATGTGTAACTATTCCCTTTAATATAACAAATTAAATAGTTAATAACTTAATTTTATTATCAAAATAAGAATAACTTTTTAAATAAAAGTTTTTTGTGTATTTATTTACTCATTCATTACTGAACTTATGAGTCCATAAAATTTGAAGTATTCAACTTACTAATTACTTTCTACTTTATGTAATTAACACTACAAAAAATTAATTTATTGCTACGAATTTTGTAACAGCCGAGTAAAAAGTAGTAACAGTTTCCTAAAGTTTGTAACCATTTTTGTAATGGCTAGAGTTCTGCTCCAAAAACATGAGTTACAAAATAATTGTAACAGCAACAGTAAAAGCGGCTCCAATTTCCCGCGCACCGTGTAATGGATAAAGAGACTGTTACAAAAATTGACCTTTACAAAAATTGACCTAAAGCAGAAATTGATTTTACAGTTCTATTTGGAACATCCAATGTGAATTAATAAAATAGTTATTTGGTACGACTTTTATTAAAAGAATGTGATAATAGTGTATTACAATTGGAACGGTTGTTTCAGCTGTATTTGTAACAGTTAGGCCTTTTTTTGTAACGTGTTTGTAACTCTTATTGTAATGTGTATATTACCAAAATTGTAACTGTTTTCGTGACACCTCTTGCGCATGTTTGCTATGGCCTTAGTCCAGTTTTTCAAGCATTTTTTGTACCTCTTTTTGGAACGATTATTTAAACAGTGTTATACCATTTCTTGTAACTTCTGTACGTTCGGTGTTTGTAACAGTTGTGTGGTCCTACATGCGTCTTTTGTAACGGCCTTTGGAATTTGCCCAGGTTGTGTGTTGCTGAGATGTTTTCCTAGAACCCAGGCTAAAGCCGTTATAAAGTCTAATTTAATTTTTTTATTTAGTATAATATTAATTTAATTTGTTTTATATTCGTATAATATTACTTTTATAATTTATTGTTGAATTTGTTGAATATAAAAATTTATATAAACTATCTAGCAAGAAGAAGTAACAATATAAATAACAAAATTAAAATTTTATGTACAAAATTATTTTTAAAATATAAATATAAGTTTTGAAAAAAAAAATAGAAACTACAAAACCCGATTCTAATCAGATCTGGATCGAGCTCCCCATCTTCTGCCTCGTCGTCGTGCGACAGGGGATCGGTTGGATCTTGAGACGGTGGGGCCGGTGGAGGCTCGGACCTGTTGGTCGTCAGATGCAGTACGATCTCCTCGAGCCTACTGACCCGATCATCGACGTCCGAGCGTTGTGGTGGCTAGGGTGGTGGAGCAGATGATGAGCTCGGTTGCAATGGTCCAACAATCGAGTGGTAGGCCTCAACTTCGAGGCCGAATAACCCTCTTCCGGCCGCCTACTGCCGCCATCCACAATAGTTGGTCGGTCATGGCCACCAAGCCTTGAGAAGATGATGGAGGATCTTGTTGATCATTTGGTGGCTAGGTTTTTTGTTCTCTATCATCCTCTCAAACTCCTCCTGCGAATGGAATACTTGACTTAGTATGAAAAAAATTAAGTTATAATATAAATTGGAAACGAAATTAAAAATGTACTTACCTTTACTTGCACCGCCCTCGGGCCGCTTCATTGCCCGTCCTCTTTTCTCTTATACATATTGGAGAACAACTCCATCTGCTTGATCGGGGTGATCGAGTTGTATCTCCTGTAAAAGACAAATTTAAACAATTAATTAATGTATTAAAAAAAATTCAAACGACTTAAAAGATACTTACCATCTTCTTCTTGTGGTGGCCAACGAACGACGAGCCCCCTGGGTAGACGGTCGCTGCTGCAGTCGGGTTGGCTGCCCGATTGGCCTTATTCTTGGCCGACGTACTGATGATTTTTTTAATGATTATCAACGATTTTTTTAATTACTTTTCAAATATCAATCTTATCGATCACTAACGATTTTCTTTTTACTATATCAATCTGCAGTTTACTTAATGGTAGGACTGCGACGACGAGTCCATGTACAAGGTAGTCCAGTGGCAAGTCGATCGGTTCCTGCGGAAGTGGTTCTCGGACGCTCGGGCTCAGTTGTCCCGACCGCTTTGGCTGGCCGAGCAAAATTGGCGACAGTTGCTACTGGCGACAACCCTCATCCGTCTGATGTGTGGCATGCCACGTCATCTGCCCAGCAGTTGATGCCGAAGCATACAACCTCTGCAGTCGGGGAGTAAGCGGTAGGTACTTAAGAACGGCATACGGAGACTTCTGGCGGTGAGAATCTCGCTGCCTGGTCGGTTTGTACCTAGCCTCTCCAAGAAACTTGCAGTATTACAGATCAATGTCATCGTTCCAGTACAGCATGCAACCCTTTTTACACGCATCAATCTTTTCACAGGTAAACGCAAGTTTTTAATCAATTTCTTCGTACTGTAGTAATTAGGGGGAAAGGTGTGATCGCGGGGCACCATTATATGATCAGCCCACTGGTACATTTGGTCATATGTTCGCTCGGATAAATTGCCCCCAGCTTTGATATTCACCAAACTAGCAACCGCCCCCAACTGAGATTGGGTACAACCACTCCGCAACGGCTGGTCGGCAACGTGCACTACATCGAAAAAATGGTTTGACAACCCTGACACATAATCATATAGCCCACTACTGTACCATGAACTAGGACTGGCATCAGTATGACATGACCTTGTACCATCATCCGGCACACCCTCGTGATAAGAAGAAAAATAAGCAGGGCTGATTGCATTATAAACCATCCTTTGTGCCCAATCCATTTGTTGTTCATCACCCTAATGTGTACTAGCCTCCTCCTGAGTAGCTCGGGTTTGCTCCTTCTGCGCTGGAGGGACGATCACAGCATCAAAGTACTCCTGCACCCTTTTCTCATCGTGAGAAGTCCAACTGTAATATTTCGGCATAAACCCGCGCCTATATAAGTCAAAATTGACCTCGTCAAGTGCTTTGAACCTTCCGTTTTTTGCACTTTACAAACGGGCATCTAATCATATCTCCGTCCATATGTCGATGCTGAGACTGAGCCCACTCTATAAAAGTCTTAACACCATCCTTAAACTCCGTCGTAAGACCCGCCCTATTTGGAGGTTCTTCTCATACATCCATCTTCTCAATTGTCTCAACATGATGATCACTACGTATACGCAGACACATATATATATGTTTAGAATAATATTTCAACCTATAAAAATAACAAAACTGCATCTAGTTTAACAAAAAGGGTTCAAGTTGTTACCTGGTCAGACCAACTTAATAGATCAATGATAACCGATCAAGTGTATGTGCACGAATTGTGGTCGACAGAGATTGTGAGTGTGTGTGGTTAGTCAAGAATAGAACAAATAGAATAAATTGAAAACAACATGCAACATAATACATAGGTGATCATGTACTGGCTTTTGGAACGACCATTATGGAAAAAAAAAACTAGCCGTTGAAATATGGCTGTTTAAATATAGCCATTAGATACATACATTATTGGAACAACTTTTGGAACACCAGTTACTACCGAATACAAACCATTTCAATAGAAACAATTTTTTAATCAATTACTATTGATTACATTTTCAAGCGGTTTTTGTTATTGTAATTGTAACGGCTAAGCTCCCTTCTAGGTAGCCATTACAATAAAACCACACCGTTATAAAGGTTCCAACAAATTTCTAGTGGTTCCTCCCTGTTGGAACGGTAGTTGTATTGACAGTATAAGCTAGCCAATTTGGAATGGCTCCGCTGTGCAGAACTTGGAACGACCACTTTCTGCACGACGCATTGCCGTTATAAGGTGAACCATGCATTCTAACAGCTGTTACAAATTGTAACGGTTAAATTTTGTAACGACTCTACGCATACCAGTGTTTTATAACGGCTTTTTCAACGATTTTGTGGACTACAAAGTTATTCTTTCCATTCAATCAAAACTGTGATGTCAACAAACTATTACCGTTCCAAAATAGTTTTAAAGATCGTGTGTATTGGAACTGCCATGTGGCCGCTACAAAAAAACTATTACAAATTTCGCATTTTTTTATAGTGTAAAATGTAGTTTTTCGATTAAGAAAAAATGAATTGAATTCAAGATGTAAAATATTAACAAAGCAATCCTTTGTAGTACAAATGTATATACAAGGACAATCTTGTCCAAATATTTGTATATATAAGGACAATCTTATCCAAATATTTAGTCTGAGGGAATTAAGTGTTACATTTGTTACTTTAACAAAATGCTACTTCAATAGTTGAGAGGGGCAAAATATATTTAACCCTTTAATTTAGATTTAAAGGCTAATCAAATACATTGATAATTTCAAACAAAATTTGAAATACAAAATCCATTTAAAAAAAAAAAACTTAGAAACAAGAAATTGCTGTAAAAATAAAGGGTTAAATACAGTTTCTACTCGTGAAGTATCCATCCTACATCAATTACCCCCTAAAGTATTAAAACTTTAAAAAAAAAAAAAACCTAACCTTCTAACTCCTTTAGTTTCTAAGTTTGAAAAGTCTATTTACTAAAAATTCTTTTTTTAAAAAATAAATTAAAGGGACTTGTATAATACCAAAACTACTCTTTGTCGAAGCTTTGTCTAATTTTAGTTTCATTTGTTCATCAAACTCTTTTTATTTTTATAATCATAAAGTATTTGGAGCTCATTTTATTTTAGTTTCACTTATTTGTCAAAGTACTTTAGAATTACGAAAATAAAAAGAGTTCGATGAACAAGTGAAACTAAAATTAGACTAAGCTTCAACTAAAGGTGATTTTGGTCTTTCAGAAACCCCTTTAATTTATTTTTTTTCAAAAAGCGATTTTTAGTAAGGGTAAAATTAACCTTTTAAACTTAAAAATTAAAAGAGTTAGAAGGGCCAAATTATCTTTTTTAAGATTTTAATACTTTAGAGGTAATTAATGTGGCGTGAATACTTTAGAGATAGTAACTCTATTTAAAGCAAAAATTATACCAACATTTATGAAACTTAATCCCACTGTGATATTTCATCTTGATCACCACAATATCGCTTCAACACTTATAAATTGTTTAAAAGTAATAATAATTTGTGATTTGTCAAAACTCAAATTTAGAAAAAAAATTGATCAATTTCAAAGTCAATTATTTCATGAATTAATTTTTGACAGAATCAACTATTAGAAAAATTAATTAAACAAAAATAAATTCTTCCATTATGTTAGACCAACTTCACCCTCAACTAATTTTCTTTCCCACGACTGGTCAAACATTCCTCCCAATCCAGAATTTCTTCATATTTTGTCTTTAATAAGTTCCAGTAACGCAAAGGCAAAGTTAATCCTATAGTTGTAGGGTCATTTTAAACATGATCCCATGCTTACAAAGTTTTAAATTCAACTCCAAAGTTATGTGAAAAATTACAAAAAGACGTCAAAACTTGCAAACGCCCTCCCACTAATACACACTAGCTGTCTTGGTACATCATTTCGTGTATCTATATAATAAATAATTTTTTCGTATTTTCAAATATATTTTAAATAAAAATAAAATATATTATTTAGATAGTTAAATTAATATAAAATTTGAAAGTTAAATAAGTTAATTATTCAGTTGAAGGGTATTTTTAAAAATAAAAAAAAATTAGTACAGTGATGTCAATATCACCACTTCGTGTCTATAGCACCTCTTTTCTTTACAATAATTTAAATTAATACTACGAACTGACATATAAGTGTTAGAATTTTTCTTGGCAACATTTTGGTCTTGTTTTTATAGTTTTTAACGAAATATGAAAATATTGAAAAGCATAAGATCAAATTTGAAACGATCATATTCTATGAAATTAATTTTGCAATTTTTTCGTTACGAGCATTTATCTCACTTTACATATTTTATTATTCTTTGCTATATTAATGTAGTAATTGACCACACACATTACTTAATTTATTTAAATATTAATATACTCATTGCTCAAACAAAACAAAAAGAAAAAAAAAAAAAAAAAACCTAAATCCTCAACAAGCAAAAATTTTCACAAATAGAAAACAGCAATAGAAACCCAACTTCAATCAATCTCGTCAAGAGCGAAAGAAACAAAACGCGGGAGGCTCAGATCCGAAAGTAATGCAGGCAAAGAGAACCAGACACCGCCATGGCTGCAAAAACCCGGTTGCGTATGAAAACACACGCCATCCGGGTTTGCCCCGCCAAGCTACGGATCGGATTTCTCCATGCCCGACCCAACTCGAAGAGATTCCTCATCACAGCCCTTCTTCACCCGCAAAACCGAAAAAGAAAAAGAAAAAAAGAGTAGTTTGAATGTTGAGGAAAAGGTGAAGTTTCAATGGGAACAGTACAGAGAGATGTATATATATATATATCTGTAGACTGTAAAGAAAACTAATAGTACTAATATTTCCACTGGTTTCCTGCGCAGCTGCTGTATATGATGTGCCCGCACAATCGCACACACTGGAAGGTGTCCAGGGCGACTGGCGGCGACGAGTAAGGGCCGTTGATCTTAGAATTGGGAGAAATCATCGGAAACAGAGAGGGGCAACGGCCCTTACTGTGAAATCCCAGCCCTCTGTTTGCCTCCTTCTTGAGTTGGGATTTTTTTTGGCATCGATCTTGTTTCTTTGATTGAGGTGGGTGGGCCTGTATTTATATCATGATGATGATGATGGTGTTGAGTGGAAGTCCAAACGCGCTTTTTGGTTAAATGGGAGCTTCACATTTGCGACTTATGGACGATATGTTTGGTTTCATTTTCTCCCCATTTTTTAAACGGCGAGAGAACAAAATTAAATATAACATTATTCAAAATAATTTTTATTGAGTGTTTTGGATAATTTTGGTATATTCTCCCACATATACATATATTCACTTATAAATAAACAAATATTATTATATATATATTTATAAAATATATAAAAGAAATATGATTTGATAAAAAATAATATTTTTTGTCTCCCCTTATGCAACACAATACATACACAAAAAAAAATATTACTATATACATATATAAAAATATATAAAAGAGATATGATTTGAAAATAAACAGTGAATTTTATCTATCAATATACAATACAATATATACAATACATTTTTTACGTTATTTAAAGTAACTCCAAAAATAAACCCAAACATACACCCTATCTCTAACACACACTTATTTATCTTTTTTGTTTCCTCTCTATCTCCACAAAAAAAAAAAAAAAAAATTCAAAAATAAAATCAAACATAATGCAATTATTGTAAATAGTATGTACTAGTAGTCTACATATAATGAATAATATTTCACATTTTAAAATATATTATAAATAAAAATATATATATAAATCAACACATCATATTTAAAAAAATAAAATAAAAAAAATAAAGAAAAAGAAATCCAATTTAAAGGTATTATTGATATCACAAAAAATTAATATTGCAATATAAGTAATTGCTCTTAGTGAAACGGACCTTTCTTTTCATATTAGTACAAATATATAATCTTTTTTTTTTTTAAGTATTTTGATAATTTAGATTGGGGTAGTTGCTGTTAGTGGAGGGGGTGACATGGGACTTGATCCCTTTTTAATATTTTATTTATACGTCCTGAAATTGTATAAATTCCTTGTTATTATAATTTTCCCCATATTAAATAATTAATTAGAAAAAAAGACTACCTAAACAAAAATAAATAAATAATAAATAGGACTCCTCAAGACTTTTAAAAAAGATGATCACGGCATCCTTGCATGAACTTATCAAGGAGTTATAATATGAAAAGAAATGTCTAAAATACCTTTACTCATTTTACATCTTCCATAAATTAATTTTGCACATGTTTTCAAATCCATGGTTCAATTCCTTTTTCTTTAATCCAACAAAATAAATTCATTTTATTGTAATAAATAAATAAAATATATAAACATACATAATATATTTACAAACGACCCTTCTATTATCATAATTTACAATTATTTTTCTCATTATTTTATTTTTCTCTTAAAAGGCTAATGACAACAGTCGATCGCCACCCTTGGGGGGTTGAATTGTTCCATTTTAAAAAACACAGGTAGGTAAATTGATTCATTTTAAAAAATATAGGGAAATAAATTGCTATTTTATTTTATAGAGAGTAATTTGCACATTTACAATATCACAGGGAGTTGCTTGCATCTTTTTCTTTTCTTTTCTTTTTTTTTTAATGTGATTATATAAGTCTATATAAATGGAATATGAACTACTGATGTAAAGTAAATAAGATATTCATCGTTGTATTTAAAAAATAAAAGATATTCATCCTTGATTCTTGAAAATTAATTATGTTAGTAAATAAAATTATAAATCTTTATCAAATACGAGTCGAGCTCGAGTAATTTGATACTTTTAAGTATATTTTATTATTTTTGCACTAATCAAATCGAGTTCGAGCTCGTTTACCGAACAAAAAACTTTGTTCAAAAGCAACAACAAGGAAGAAGAAGAGTGGTCTGAAAATTTAGCAACACTTGAAATACCCATAACTAGATGGAATTCTCTCTCGCTCAAATTCCTGCCCAGCTTACTCCAGCAGAAGAGCTACTTCACCCATTGAAGATTCTCAAACCGCCTGATAGGATGTCTGAATTAAACAATGTAAAGATTACCAATACGTAGAGTTACAAAGAGATGGTTGAAGAACGGAGATTGCAGGAGAACCAGGCTACAATTCAACTAACAATTTTGCAAGAAAAGGAAAAGGAAGAAATAGATACAAGATGCCCTACATACAGATCGAAGTTGATCAACAGTTCAAACCATGTTTACTTCCCCACCTGGTTGCATAACTGGGAAGAACAATCCCTGGAGGTTAACACTCAAGATCCCAATATTAATCCAAAAGAACTGCTACTAGAACTATCATTGGATACAACTCTAATCAAGAAAATTAGACAGCCATGGAGAAAAGCCCTAATTATACAGACAGTGGGACTGACTAGCTCAAATACATATAAGGGTTCACCTACAACGGATATGGAAAACATCAGAGCCAATATTCCCCACGGATCTAGGTCAAGGTTACTATACAATTAATCTGAAAACTGAGGAAGACTATCATATGGCGTTAGCAGGAGGACCATGGTTCTACCTAAACCACTACATTGCAGTCCAACAATTGATCCCTAATTTTAGAGCGTCAACAGAAAAAAACATCAAGATGGTTATTTGGGTCCAGATTCCCGAACTCCCATTGGAATATTATGACTTCCAAGTACTATTTGAAATAGGAAAATTCATTGGAAGACCAATCAAGGTGGATAACCATATGAGCAAAGTGGCTAGAGGAAGATACGCTCGTATCTGCATTGAGGTTGATACAGGCAAGCCACTTCCTACAAGATTCTATATAGGCAATACAAATCAAAAATTGGTGTATGAACTGAAAACTCAATTTTGTTTCACGTGTGGTATTATCGGCCACTTCCAATCCGCGTGCAAGGTAGGCATCAATGTAGAAAGGAAGGAGGGAGACTATAAAAATTTATAACAAGATAAGGCTCAACCCTTGGAAAATGGCTGGACAATCATCAACTCAAGGCCTACAATAAGTAAGTTCATGGAAAGACAACATAGCCAACTTCTGCAACCAAGAAGAACACATAATAACTCTAGCGTTATCATCAAACAAGCTAGATCCAATCAATTTCAAAATCAGACAAAGATTTGGGTACCCAAGAAAGACCTCCCACACAAGAAATCTCAACAACAAGAAGATGTATCACGCAATCATCAAAACAATGCAGAAGATCCAATTCAGAAAGATGAGAGAAGTAAAGAAGATAGACGTCAGAAAGAGAAGACCAATACATCAGCTATTCACAAAGACGTGCAAGACTTGGATATGGAAGACATAAACAATAGACAAGTCCCGAATTTTGCGCAAGGTACAACAAGGAAAGAGAAAAACCAGGCACAGGTGGAGGGCATGCAGAGTTCGGAACCAGACACTTGTATGAAGGAAATTACTGAAACCGGGGTTAGTACTTCTTCACCTGTTGAGAACATAGAATTATAATTTGAAAACCAGGAATTAGTATCTGATAAGAGCATTAGTAAGGGTGAACCTATTAATATATTACTAAATTTGAGTAGGGATAGGATAGTGGATATAGAGTCAACCCCTAGTGATAGTTGCATCCCACCAATTTGTGTAATAGATTCTAGTATAAATAGTATAGAATTTGCCCAAACACCTCCACCTTTACTCACTCGCAAGTTGGTTTCTAGCATTCAACCCAAAGATGGCACCAACACCAAACCGCAGAAACTCCCAACAAACCTTGAATCAGATTCAACCTCAGATAGGACCAAACAACATGGAACACCAAACACTATCCTCCACGATTCTAACTCTGGCTCCGCCATCACCAAGCATCCCACAAAGTCTGATCAACCAGTTCTATCCAACAGTGCAAAGTATGCAGAAAACGCCACCACAAGTCCATGCTACACCAATGACAACATCAGAAACACAGATGAGGAATTTCCCCCAGGATTTGAGCCCGGATTCAAGTTCCAATCCAACAATGTCACCAACACATGCAGCAAACCAAAGCGGCAGAGAGGAAGACCAAAACTCACCAGGCAATCTCCGAGCAAGGAACAACCTGATCAGACTGGGGCAGTACGAGTACATTGTCCAACCATTCCATGTAGCGCCTCATGTTTTCAACAACCCACCAAACTATACAAGAACTATAATAGAGGTGAATCAAGAGAGGGTAGTATTCGGACGCGAAAGAGAACTTCAGTACAGACTTCTGGTTCTTCCACTGCCAAACGCAACACTTCACCACCATCACTCTGCAGTTCACCCAAGAGAATCTGTGATGGCGCAGAATATAACAGAGAACGGCTACTTGTCCTTAACCTTTCCCCAGCAACCAATAATGAAAATTCTTGCATGGAATTGCAGAGGAGCAACTAGGCCTGAGTTTATGACAACAGCAAGATCACTACTATTATGATACACACCACATGTATTTATAGTTATGGATACTCGCATGCAAGCTGATCGGGCCCAGAATGTAATCAGACGTCTACAATTTGATACAGTAGCAGTTGTGTCTTCCATGGGGCTTTCAGGAGGAATATGGGTAATGTGGCGCACATAAGAAATCAACATGAATATGGTATATACTTCAGCCAGAACAATCCACCTGGAGGTGTCAATGAGGCCAGGGCTACCACCATTCCTAATGTCAGCAGTGTACAACCACCCTCAAGTTAACTTGCAAAACCAGGTGTGGTCTGAACTCAATAACCTGACTTTATTAAATTATGATAAGTGGATCATGATAGGTGATTTTAATAACATATTAAGCCATAATGAAAAATTAGGAGGTAATATTACACCATACAAAAAGATGCAACAATTTAGGTCATGCATGCAGTTCTGTAACATGATAGACTTAGGATACATTGGGCATAAATATACATGGAGTAACAAAAGATTTGGGCACTCATTTATCACTAAAAGACTTGACCGGGTAATGGCTAACCCTAGCTGGCTTAATGAATTCCCTAATGTTAGAGTATTTCACTTAAATTCCAGTACTTCAGATCATTCACCTATATTGCTAGATACTGAGGGGCCTAGAAGAGGTAGATTATATACGTTCAGGTATAATAATGCATGGGCTCTGCATGAAGACTTTCCGAATATTGTTAAAAATGCATGGACGAATAATAACCTTAACAATCCATTTGAATAAAACAGTTTTTGGATATATTGATAATAATATTAACAATGTGGTCAACAAATTAGATAGTATTACTAAAGTAATTGAGATTAATCCATCGGACTATTTATTAAAAGAGGAAGAAATTATTAGAAGGGAATTGGCTAAGTTAGGAAGAATGAGGGAATCATATTGGAGACAAAGAGCCCATTTTAAATGGAATATGGAGGGAGATAGTAATAGTAAGTTTTTTCATGCTTATGCCTCACATAGACGTAGAATTAATTTAGTTAAAGGGATTCGAAATAGTAATAACGAATGGGTAATTGAGTCTAAGAATATTTTAAACGAATTCCGTAATTATTGCATTTCAATAAATGGAATTAGCGATAACTCAGCTATTCCTAATGATGATAGAGTTAATTTTCCAAGTATCCAAGAGGAGCATTTTACTAATCTTCAAAAACCTATTTTGAACACTGAAATATGGGGAGCACTAAAACGGATTGGCCAATATAAAGCACCAGAACCTGACGGCTTAAATTCTCACTTTTATATAAATCACTGGAGTATAGTTAATAATAATATTATTGGAATGGTTAATAACTTCTTCCAAACAGGATCAATGCCAGATTTTATAAATTTAACAGACATTATTGTGATTCCAAAGCGTGATAACCCACAAACCCCTAACCATTTTAGACCAATTAGTCTATGTAATGTAATATATAAAATAATCTCAAATGTACTAGTAAACAGAATCAGGCCTTTGCTCCATTATTTAATTTCTCCTTACCAAAATGGATTTGTGCCCAAAAGAAATATTCAAGACAACATTATTCTAAGTCACGAAATCCTTCATACAATGAGGTCAAAAAAATCCAAACAATGTTATATGGCTATCAAATTGGATATTGAAAAAGCTTAAGATAAATTAGAATGGCCTTTTATTGAACATATTCTAATACAATACAAATTTCCAAACTTGATAATTGATAGAATTATGAAATCTATAACATCTACTAAATTCCGGCTTAAAATAAATGGACACTATTATGAGGAATGGTGCCCTAAACGAGGGGTAAGACAAGGGGATCCTATATCGCCGTATATTTATATATTATGTATGGAAGCCTTAATATCGGATTTAATAAGTAGAGTAGAACAACATAAATTAGATCCTATCAGGACTAGTGCTAAAGGACCTAATATTCCAATACTTTGTTTTGCGGATGACTGTATTGTGTTTATAAAAGCCAATCATAAAAATGCTGTTGAATTAAAAAATTGTCTAGATAATTTTAAAAACTGTTCGGGTTTAGCAGTAAATTGGGAAAAATCTAAAGTTGCGTCTCTCCCAATACACCTAGATTGCGACAAAAAGATATTCTTAAAACCTGAATTTGAAAAGAGGTACTAAGGATGACAAATATTTAGGAATTAAATTCTCTAGTAGAAAACTTACTAAAATTGATCACCTTGATATAATCGAGCAAACTCAGTCCAAAATTCAGGGATGGTATAAGAAATTTTTATCTATGGCGGGTAGAGTAACCTTAGTCAATCATGTATTAAACCATATACCTCCATACAGAATGCAATCGACAGAGCTTCCTATACATACTATTAAGAAAATTGATGCTCTTTGTAAAAATTTTCTCTGGAATGGCGTACCTACTTCTAATAGAAAAGGTCTCGTTCAATGGAATAAAGTGTGTACGCCTACTAATAATGGTGGTTTGGGTATACGAAACATTAAAATGCTTAACCAAGCATTTATATGGAAAGTAGCGTGGAATTTGGCTGTCAATAATTCTAAATTATGGGGTAATGTGTTAAAATATAAATACTTCAGTTCGTCTTCATTTACTGAGGCAAAGAAATCCAATAGTAATAGTATTCTATGGAAGACTATCCATAAATTTATTCCCCTAATGAAAAAATCAACTATTTGGATTCTAGGTAATGGAAGAAATATTAATTTCTGGACTGACAAATGGATAGGTAATTTTAGCCTTAATGAAATTTGTGATATCCCATCTAATGAGCTAGAGGATGATAAGGTTTATAATTATATTAATTGGCATAATAAAAAATGGAAAACAGAACTAATCAAAAGTAGAATCCCAGATATCATTGCTCAAAATTTTTTTTCAATAAACATCCCACAGTATATACAAGAAGATATTCCGAAATGGGCATAGAATGATACCGGTGAATTCACGATTAAAAGTGCATATAAATTCCTAATCAAGAAAAACCAAAAAAATATTGACGTGTCTTTACCATGAAATACAGTATGGAAAATTAAATCAAATCCTAGAGTCAAATTGTTTACTTGGCTAACAACATGGAATGCAATAAACACTAATGAAAAATTATTCCAAAAACATGTACTATAAAATCCAATATGCCCGATTTGTAAAAAAGAACCGGAGTCCATTAATCATATCTTATTTACTTGCCAATCATTCTCCCAAATAAGAGATTTTGATATCACTAGATTGAAAACCTGGAACATATGCATCATACTGAATTATTTAAAAAATGATATAAAATTGCAAACACATGTAGTGCATACTTTATGGAACATCTGGCTGGCTAGAAAACGATGTAGTTTTTAATTCTGCAAGCATTAATGGAACCATGCTACTGAAAAGAATTAAAGATCTAGACAATATATTCATGAATAAAAAAATTAGTCCTAAGTACAATAATTATTATATAAAATGGGAATTACCCCCCATAAACTACTATAAACTCAATATTGATGGAGCATCAAAAGGGAATCCTGGTTTTGCGGGAGCTGGAGGAGTGATAAGATACTGGAACCGGGACTTTGTGGTTGCATTCTCTCACTATATTGGAAACTCCTCAAATAACCAAGCAGAAATGTGGGCTCTTTTCAAAGGGTTACATCTTGCAAAGTCATTGGATATCAATGATATAATCATACATACTAACTCAATGTACATTATGCATACATTTGGCAGGCATCAACATCATCTGCACCGGTCCATGATAACTCTGCACCAGGACTGCCTAATGATCTTGACTAGCTTCCACTCGGTTACAATGGAATTCTGCTACAGGGAACTAAACGAACCAGCAAATTTTCTTGCACAGCTTGCGGCTAGTACTAAATTATGTAATGACTATGATATATGTCCACAGGTTTTATGTAGTTTGTTGGACTCGGATAGATCTACCTTATTCACTAGGAAAACTACTAGGTTTTGTACTAAACGCATTTTGCTTATATAAAATATGATGCCTACTATTATATCAAAAAAAAAAAAAAAAAAAAAAAACTTTGTTCAAATTTAATTTGTTAAATTTAATAAATCGAGTTCAAATGAGCTTTTATCGATTGATTTAAATCAAATATCAAACAGTTTGATTTGTATTTCGATCCTACATTCATCTATTGTTTATATATGTGAAATAAGATACAAAACAAAAACTGCTATGTAGAGTAGAAAACTGAGTCTCTAAACTGCACCCCCAATTCAATATAAAACTGGGCAAGAACATCTTACAAATCAGCTGAGTATTTGCAACAATATGTTCACTAATAATAGAGCTGAAAATGGTACCTGTTTGCCTGCTCTCAATCAACAACTAAAGCAATTTCTGAACTACATGTCTTCATCCAAAGCCAGCAAGCAAGAATGGGAACTACAAATATACAAACAAATCAAAGAAACATGCTTCTGGATAGAAACATCCAGAGCCGAAGACGAGGAAGACTACATGATCGCCCTACCCCTTTGTTGAATCGATAGTTTGTGTTCAACTTCTCCGTTCAATGTAACAACGAACGTGACCTGTCATGTATGAGCATGTATTATTACCCGAACCCTTTTGCTTTCAAAGATGACAAATTCTTGATTTGCATTCATCTACTGAAAAACAACACAGGCATTTATGTAGGGGAAATGGAGTTCAGCAGCAAGAGAGCTGATGCGTACCATCTCCAATGAGTTGACCTGATGGAGAAGGAAGCCGTCAATCGTTTCCCTGGAATAGCTGAATACAAGGGGAAATTATGTTACAATAGTCCAGATGAAAAGTTGATGAAAATATTGCATTTTGAAGATTCTTGAAAATGTGGTTCTGCTATTAAAATTATAGTTAAAAAGAGTCTCGGAAAGAACCGAGTTATCAAGACACGGTTCTTTCCCGAAAATTAAAAAAATTTGACAAAATGTAGAACCACGCTTTGAGAAATAAGAACTGAGTTTTCAAGGTGTGGTTCTTTCTTGGGAAAATAAATGGAAACAGCACAGAACCGTGCTTTCTGCACTGTAAAAAGAAAAAAAAATTGTGCATTCAAGGCGACCACCGGAAAAACATTCAATTCATCTGAAATAACCAACTCATTCAACATATATAACACAAATATTTGTAAATAATACAAATTTTAACAAGAAGAAGACATCACATAGTTCAACAAGATAGAAATAATTCACTCAATAATTCAAAATTTTTCCTACAAATTCATATGCAAAATCTTCACCTTTTGATATTTTTGCACTCTGAACCCAAAAAGGTCTCTGTTTTCAAGAATTCTTTTTTTGGCTGGCTGAGTGAAGAGAGAACGAATTGCCAGGGAAAAACTTTTCGTCCAAATGGTGGTCCCTCAATGGAGTGGAATGAAGAATTTCTCTGTTTCTCTGTGTGTTTGTGTGAGGAGGAAAAGTAAGGGAGGGGAGCTCTGTGCTTTTGTGTGTATACTTATTTCCAGCACGTTGTTCAGCCTAAATTTTCAACAATCTTAAAAATGCGATATTTCATTAAAAGAAAAATGGGACTATGTGTTAATATTTGCCCTCTGCGAGAGCAAAAGATCTGTTATGGGGCTAAGTATAAACTGTATCATTGCAAACACTAGAACACAGGAAAAAGCACTCACTCTTTAGAGGACAAATTCTGATTCACGGCAGTAAGATGAGGACCTTTATTCACTCGATCTGTACCAGACGGCCACATCGAACGTCCTTGGAGGTGGCCAGCACAAGTTTTCATGCTCATATATGCATCCTAAGGGGACAAAAAGAAAGAAAGCAGAAGCTGACATCAAAACATGGTTGCATTTGCTCTATCAGTTTTTTAAGCATTTCAAAAGGAGCAAATGTGTTAACAATGGAATATACAGACTGTTCTTTAATTAACCATTGGGACAAGAGCAAAGACATATTGCAATAAAGGAGAATCTGATGTCATCTGCTCGGGATAAACTTGAAAACTTGAAATTTTTCATGCTTACCGCTCCATATTGCAGTAATATGGTGTGTAAAGGCTCAAGAGAGGTTTCTGTTCCCATTTTCTGGATATTATAGTCACAAGAGATCAATGGGTGGAACCCAACAACAATTCTCCTGCATTAATTCAGGGGACAAGAATATTAGGAATTTAATGAAATGAGCATGAGAGACATGACAGAACTAATGTGTAAAATTAGATCACACTAACATGTAGATGGAATCTATCTTGGAGATGTGGCCTTTTGTTAACTTAATTTTGTAAAAGGACTGTGCTCTCTAAATATTAAAAGAGTGGGACTCGATTATGATAAGAGCAATGAGTTTATTTCATATTCAATGCCAAATCAACAGGTTTCTTCCGTTGTCACTTGAAAAGTAATGAAAGTTGCATTTTGCACTCACAAGGATAAAAGTGAGTAAATAGAAGAACCCCAATAACTACTGCAAAATTACCAGTCACTGTCACTTTCTTTTAGGGTCTTCTTCAACCACAGAATCTGATCATTTCCGTGTACGCTTGATGGATCCTAAATCATAAGGTCAATATAGTTATAGAAAACTAGATTACCGGAAGCAAGAAATAAAGAACTAATGCAATAATCTTTGAAGTCAATATACTATACTTAGCCCTTTGAAGGAAGAAACGAGCATAAAAGGAAGAAAAAAACAATGAGCGAGAGAGAAAGTGAAAACGTTAAAAGATCTCCACTGAGGCAACCGGATCAGAAAAGAAATGGATATAAAGAATTGGATAAGGATTAGGAACTATGTCACTATATTAAGTATCTGGATAAAATATTTGATTAATTCTCATCTTTATTGAAAGTACTGTGAGTGAGAGGGCAATTTCCAACACAGCTTATCTAACCCCTATAGTTACCGAAGTATATGTGTGTGTACTTGTAGTTCTGCAAATTTGTCCATCCTTGAGGTAAACTGATATATTAGTTCAGATGATTTTTATCCCATAAATTGTAGTATTACTGTACCTTGTATATGAAAGAGTACATATCCCAAGCTAAAATAAGTATATCAGTGCAATAAATCAAGAGAGAATTAGTAAATAAGAGAAAATTCATTTGTCTTCACCATGGTCGAGATGGGATGGAGCGATGACTGAGTAAACATTATTCAAGGGATCTTCCAATCTCAAAGGGTTCAGATTTTGCTAGTAGCTAGATCAACATTATTCATAAAGGAAGTTGAGAAAAAGAAATAAGCATGAACGAAAGACATGCAAAGGACAAAATACCCTGCCTGCTTAAGCAATCAAGAGGAGAACTGCAGCAATTGACTTAAAGCAAGAAATCTATTTGTAAAGAAATTAATGAAGTAAATAATAGAAGAGACTTACAAAACACATCTCACACCTGGAATAGCATGGTATCCAACGCAATAAAATCTAGAGTTTGTCCATAAGGAATTTCGACTTTCTTCTTGAAGTATGGTTGCGCTTGTCCTCCTAAAGCCTCGGAAGTGTACCTACACAGGTCGGGAATGGCCAGATGTGAAATTTGGAGAGAGTAGATTCAGACAGAGTACTGTAACATGAGATTTAACATGACGGGCCTAAAACCTAAAGACATTTTCAACTGTATAATGACAACGGCATACCAGGGCATCGTTCGCAACTCAGAAAACATTGTTATCTGTTTACAAAGACATGTCATATTGTTATTGATTCAAGTTAATGAAAACCAGCATCTGTAAGGTTTAAACATAAACTAATTAGTTAAATAACCTCCCAGCACCAGAGATTATAGCAAGGATAATTAAGTTCAAAGAACAAACTATCCCCATGCCGAGCAACAGCAGAACAGTGATCATATAAACACACTTCTCAATGAAAACAATGAAAGCGTTGTATCCTGATTTAAAAAATGAATATCTCTCAAATAGACAAAATGTTAGTTCTATATCTCGGGAAGTGGATGACATACTAACAGTGAACAGAAAAGGAAAAACCACTTTGTTGATTTGCAGGCGTATGAAATAGAGCATGTGCACGACTGATAACCTTTTCATGGCACCAATAGTAATACATTTTAACCTCTTGCAAAATTGACATATCATGCCCAATTACAACTAACTTAGACCCAAAGCTCAAAGAGGCATGAATTCTGTGTACATAAAAGTTGAAGCTAGCAATTCAAGAGACAAAAGGATGCAAATTCAGATTTACAGTGCAATCAAAAGTAAAACTCACATTCTGCAGGAGGGAATCGGATTCTCCAAGTTCACTAATGCTTACTATAAAACGCGCCTTGTAGGTCTTCGCCACCTTCACCATCTTCATTAACATCAAGATTACAGTTACAATAGGGCCTCACCAAAATTGCACAAATAATACAACAAACTAAAGTAGCTCGAAATCACAGGTCAGCAATATGATCAATATCCATCAGCAAGAATTCCTGCTTCTTGAATTTTTACATGAGAATCATGCTAAACTAAGCAAATTATACATTATTAACAATAATTAAAATAGCATATCCATGAAGGAAATCGCCTCTTCCCCACCCAAAGGAAAAATAAAAAGGAGGAAAGGAACTGTCAAGAACAGATACTCAATCATTACTCATAGACAACCAAAATTAACGCTTGCAATTGCAGAAAACACTCCACGAACAAGAGAAATCCAATCATTTATCAAAAAAACAAGAACCCATCAAAGAGAATGAACAATCTGACCTGTTGCAGCAAAAGGTCCTGTTCTTCAAGTGGCCGAAACCCTCCAGCAACACTTATAAAGTACATATCAGTCGGCCCGCCTGCGCTTGAGATGCTCCCATGAGTAAGCTTCTGGGGCTGGCCTATGTTGAGAGCTATATACGCTGCAATGCAGAGAGAGAGCTGAGTGATAAGAGTGCAAGCCCATGATTTTTCCTTCATTTTTGAGTCATATTTCTCAGCTCCCTATGCATTTCCTGTGTGATAATAGATCTAAATTCCGATGAGCCCATCAACGAAAGATCTTAGCACATGGAAGTTTGTCTTTCTCAAATGAAAATTATAGTTATGGGCATGAAAATTTACTGCGTCGTAAAGAACCCGGCAAGCTTGTACAGCTCCCCCTGTACTCTCTGGATCTTTGACATACCCTCACAGGTAAAAAACGGTAAAATTGTAAAATTAGTCCAACAGTTTAAGGTCATTTTATATTTGACCCTACACTTTACGAGATTTCAAAATTAACCACATATTTCATTAAAAATTACAATAAAGGTCCAAAAATATTTAAAACAGACCCTTTTTTTGCGACCCGTGGGGTCTTTTTTTTGCAACGTCTTTTTATTCTTTTTACAAGTTTTAACAAAATATTGGATTATTTTTAGACGTAAAATGTAGAGTCATGACTCTAAATTAGGGGGCTAGTTTTACAATTTTGCTGGTAAAAACCTATTACGAGTGATTTATCTGGTTTTCCATTGAGCTAAAGGCAAGAGACAATTATATTTTTTTAAAAAAATAAAAAATTATAAATAACACATCTTGACATCAAATTTGACATAATTACAAATACATCTTATTGTTTGAGAAATTTGTAATACCCTTAGATTTTAATATCCGCCCAACAACAAGTCTATTCATTAGTTTTTGTTAGGTTTTTATCCATTCTTTGTGTTGAACTGGCCAAAATGCGAATTATAATTTTACTTTTTTTTTTAATTTTTAAATTTTTTTATGGACTAGAAGAACAAGAACGAAATTTCATGTTAATTTTTTTTGTAAAAATTGGATATTTCTAGGCCTCCACCCAAAAATATGATTACATAATTTTACCAAACATCAAGGGGCATTGTAATTTATTAGACAATGAAAAAATATTTACAATTATATCATATTAAATCTCAAGAAAACTCACTGTAATTTAACCCTATATGCCATTATTTTTCATGAAATCCAGTCATAGAAAGTAAAATCGTTATGTACTTTCAGAAAAATACTACAAACATCGTGCAATACACACAACACAATTTAATAACTTCAATCATTTAGTGGGGCACTAAGACAAAATATTCTCTTTAGATTTGGAACTAAATTTAAATAGATATGATACTAGGTTGTTGAGTTGTAGCTGTCAACAAAGAAAGAAATGCATAATTGCTAGAAACATTGAGTGCGATTATATTGAGGGTCACTGCAATAAAATAATTATCACTAATTATATATATATATATTTAGTCACAAAAATATTTATTTTTCACAATAATGAATTTTATAATTTTAATAATTAATATTATTTTGTAAAAATTATTATTAGCAAGAATTAGTGACAAAAAAATATCCACGAAGTTGTCTTGTCACTAAATACAATTAGTGATGACAACCTAGTGTCACTAAGTTGTCAGTATAGATGTGTCACTAATTGTATTTAGTGACAACTTTATACATAATTTTTGTGACTAATAATTATATAGTGACAAGATAAAAAAATTTGTCACTTAATATATAACTTTGGTGACAACTTTAAAATTATCATTTCATATTTTGTCGCTAATAATATTTCTTGTAGTGGATGTTTGCCTATATCTATTTAAAAAATATTATAAGTTCGTATATATTATAAAATACTTTTAGGGTTTATAAGATGTCAACTTTTATTTTAAAAATCATCAGAATCACAACACTCACAATATTGTAGGACAAACGGATCCGTCCGAGAGCGCGAGTGGAAGCGAGAAAGCGAGAAATGTGAGAAAATTTAAATCTAATTTAAATAAACAAATCCCAAGGGGTGTACCATTGGGTGCTCAACCGGGCGTTCGATGTAGGATGTGTAAATATTAGAAACATATATTTAAACAAATAGGGCATAAATATATATTAAATCAATCAAAGCGTAGTAAAACCGTTACCTTGATTGTTTAGCGTGTGCTCCCGGCTACTTGCGTTGTTCCTTCTCCGGAATGCTCACGAAATCCAAACGTATGGATTCTCCAAAGGTGATCCACACCACATCGGAATAAACGCACGTTCTTCTTGCTAGAAAAGAACGGGTTTAAGAAGGAATCAGTTTAAGAGAAGAACACTATGATTTAGTGCTCTCTTAAACTTACGTTGTTCTTCCTCTTGATTCAAAACCAAGTGAAGAACACAAATGAAAAGGGGAAGAAAAAACCGTGAGTTAGAGAGGGAGAGGAGATCCGATTTTGCCTTCTCTTTTACTAGAAAAAGATGAATAATGAATCCATTATGCTTGGTGTTGTATATTCTAATATATATACATAATTAATGTGATTATTGGAATGTGTCTAGGTTCATCCAAGGATGTCTAGATTCATTCCAATCAATCACCATCAATTCTTCAATCAAGCCAACCAAAATTTATGGTATGATCAAATCATACCAAAAGGGAAGAGTTTGATTGGAGTTGATTTGTCTCTTTCCAAAAGAGATAAGTCAACATACCACCTAGCATGAAACATGGCTGATTTTGCTTCCTCCAAGGGAGCATCTCGGCCATGTTTAATTAAGGGACGAAGTCCAACTTCTTCCTATTCCAAAATAGGAATTATCTCTCATCTCGGGTAAAATTTAACGGATCGGGTTTTATCGTAATCCAATTACGACGAATCCAACATTAAATCCAATTTAATGTCCATTTAAATTATTCCCGTTGATCTTTTAATCCAATTAAAAGATCCAACGTCTCAACGTCTCAAATTTCCATATTTAATCGAACATCCAATTTACCGATTAAACGAAGGCCCAATACAATATCGGCCCGTCCATCCAATGGACTTTCCCTCAAGTAATCCAATTACTTATTTATCCTTCGAAATTGACTCCAAGTCGATCTCTCAACCTCCTCGGTGATTTGTGTGTGACCCTTTAGGTTCACCCTCAGCTAGACTTGGGCCCGTGTCCCACAAGGGCCCGTTACCATGGGTGGCCGTCTAGCAACGGTCCATGGCACTAGAGACTAGATGAATTGGCGTGAACATTTAGGCGCCGATTCTATACGGGTACGATCCTTCCGTCTACCGTCTCCCGACCTTAGTCTAGGGTATGGAATTGGTCGTCGGTTTCCATCCTTGACTAGGCATCTATGTTTAATACTCGAGACCACGTATGCTTCATTGCGTCGACACAGGAAACCATTCCCTGTTCGATCAACCACTGTGGCCACAGCTTTAAACAGCATGAACGTGTCTTCGAGTGCATAGGAGATACCTCTGTCACATACTGACAGGGGACGGATCCTCTTCTTGGAATCCACCGTCCAAGCCTCCAAGGCTTCCATATGATGATCCCCGCGAGTCAGTCCAGTCGGCTCGACCCCAGTCGACCAACCTATCAAGATTGTGTAGGCGTCCCACGCCTATCGCCGATGAAACACGACACTCATCCAATGAACACGACTCTTGACGCAAGTCTCAATAGGACTCTCGATGCCCTATCTCGAGGTCCTCGACTTGGAACGTTTCAGACCCAACTCTTAATCAGTTGGTTTCATGACCACCATCGAATGCGTGGCCTAACTGCACTAGTTGTTCTCCATGGTCTGTGGGCTTTGTTGCGATATAAGTTAAACACCGTTTTAACAAATGTGAAATGAGCGCAACAAAGTAAGCAACAGAAGTGTCAAATACTCATTTTATTCATCACATAATAATATTACATTTACATCGAGTTGTATAATAGGTTATAAATCGCCAAACCTATTGGCTTTCTGGTCACCTATTCTAACAATCTCCCACTTGACCTAAAGCCAATCACCCATTGACCTCAAACCCATCTTATCCAGATGCTGAGTATGGGCAACTTGCGACATGGGCTTAGTAAGTGGATCTGCTATGTTTTCTGCGGAGCTGACTCGGTCCATCCGAACGTCACCCCTGCTAACCATCTCTCGGAGCAGATGGTGGCGTCTAAGAATATGCTTGGATCGGTGATGAGATCTCGGTTCCTTTGCTTGCGCTATAGCCCCGTTGTTATCGCAGAAGATAACCACTGGCTCAGCGATGCTAGGTACTACACGCAACTTTTGGATATAGCTCTTCATCCAAACCGCCTCCTTAGCAGCTTCCGAAGCTGCTATGTATTTAGACTCTGTGGTGGAGTCCGCCGTGGTAGCCTGCTTGGAACTCTTCCAAGCAACCACGCCACCATTGATTCTGAATACATAACCAGACTGAGACTTGGTATCATCGTCATCCGACTGGAAGCTAGCGTTGCTATAGCCTTCCAGTATCAACTCTCCACCGTCGTAGATCAAGAACATGCCCTTAGTCCTTTTCAGGTACTTCAGGATAGTCTTGACTGCACTCTAGTGGGCCTCCCCGGCACACGACTGATATCGACTTGTTACGCTCAAAGCGAAAGCCACATCAGGTCTAATGCACTGAACAACATACTGTATGTTGCCTACGGCTGAAGCATAGGGGATGTCCAACATCCGTTTAAGCTCCTCAGTCTTAGGAGACTGCTTCTTGGATAACTTAATTCCATGCCTCATAGGAAGGAATCCTCATTTTGAGTTCTCCATTTTGAATCTCTTCAAGACTTTCTCAATATACGAGGACTGGGTCATTCTTAACATCCTTCTAGATCTATCCCTGTAGATCTTGATGCCAAGGATGTAGGATGCCTCGCCCATATCCTTCATGGAGAATTGCATTGACAACCAAGATTTAGTGGTACCCAACATCTTAACATCATTCCCAATGAGCAAGATGTCATCCACGTAAAGCACTAGAAACGCAACTGAGCTCCCACTGATCTTCTTGTATACACAAGGATCAGACTCGTTCTTGATGAAATCATATCCCCGTATGACTTCATCAAAACGTATGTTCCACCTTCGGGAAGCTTGTTTGAAGCCATAGATGGACCTTTGGAGACGGCAAACCTTCTGCTCTTCTCCAACAGTTGTGAAACTCTCCGACTGATCCATATAGATCTCTTCCTCTACGAAACCGTTGAGGAAGGCCGTTTTCACGTCCATCTGCCATATTTCATAGCCATATTTCATAGTCACTTGTAGGACAATCGGATCCGCCTGGGAGCGCGAGCGGAAGCGAGAAAGCGAGAAATGTGCGAAAATTTAAATCTAATTTAAATAAACGAATCCCAAGGGGTGTACCCTTGGGTGCTCAACCGGGCGTTCGATGTAGGATGTGTAAATATTAGAAACATATATTTAAACACATAGGGCATAGATATATATTAAATCAATCAAAGCGTAGTAAAACCGTTACCTTTGATTGTTTAGCGTGTGCTCCCGGCTACTTGCATTGTTCCTTCTCCAAAATGCTCACAAAATCCAAATGTATGGATTCTCCAAAGGTGATCCACACCACACCGGAAGAAACGCACGTTCGTCTCGCTAGAAAAGAACGGGTTTAAGAAGGAATCGGTTTAAAAGAAGAACACTATGAATTAGTGCTCTCTTAAACTTTGTTCTTCCTCTAGATTCAAAACCAAGTGAAGAACACAACTGAAAAGGGGAAGGAAAAACCGTAAGTTAGAGAGGGAGAGGAGATCCGATTTTGCCTTATCTTTTTCCTAGAAAAAGATGAATAATGAATCCCTTATGCTTGGTGTTGTATATTCTAATATATATATACATAATTAATGTGATTATTGGAATGCGTCTAGGTTCTTCCAAGGATGTCTAGATTCATTCTGATCAATCACCATCAATTTTTCAATCAAGCCTACCAAAATTTATAGTATGATCAAATCATACCAAAAGGGAAGAGTTTGATTGGAGTTGATTTATCTCTTTCCAAAAGAGATAAGTCAACATACCACCTAGCATGAAACATGGCTGATTTTGCTTCCTCTAAGGGAGCATCTCGGCCATGTTTAATTAAGGGAAGAAGTCCAATTTCTTCCTATTCCAAAATAGGAATTATTTCTCCTCTCGGGTAAAATTTAACGGACCGGGTTTTATCGTAATCCAATTACAACGAACCCAAAATTAAATCCAATTTAATGTCCATTTAAATTATTCCCATTGATCTTTTAATCCAATTAAAAGATCCAACGTCTCAACGTCTCAACTTTTCATATTTAATCGAAAATCCAATTCACCGATTAAATGAAGGCCCGATACAATATCGGCCCGTCCATCCAATGGACTTTTCCTTAAGTAATCCAATTACTTACTTATCCTTCGAGATTGACTCCAAGTCGATCTCTCAATGTCCTCGGTGATTTGTGTGTGACCCTTTAAGTTTCACCCTCAGCTAGACTTGGGCCCATGTTTCACAAGGGCCCGTTATCATGGGTGTCTGTCTAGCAACGGTCCATGGCACTAGAGACTAGGTGAATTGGCGTGAACATTTAGGTGCCGATTCCGTACAGGTACGATCCTTCCGTCTACCGTCTCGCGACCTTAGTCTAGGGTATGGAATTGGGCGTCGATTCCCATCCTTGACTAGGCATCTATGCTTAATACTCGAGACCACGTATGCTTCATTGCGTCGACACAGGAAACTATTCCCTGTTCGACCAACCACTGTGGCCACAGCTTTAAACAGCCAATGAACGTGTCTCCGATTGCATAGGAGATACCTCTGTCACATACTGACAGGGGACGTATCCTCTTCTTGGAATTCACCGTCCTTGCTACACATTTCTACTGCACTGGACAAGGCTTATGATAATCATCTTACAGAATGATTACCTCTCGCCAGATCCAAGATACAACCGTCATGTGCACGCGACTGCCATGATCCCTCAAGTCTGAGGATTACTACTGTACTATCGCAACTGGGGGAAACCAATCATACCGATCAAGCCTCCAAGGCTTCCATATGATGATCCCCGCGAGTCAGTCCAGTCGGCTCGACCCCAGTCGACCAACCCATCAAGATCGTGTAGGCGTCCCACGCCTGTCGCCGATGAAACACAACACTCATCCAATGAACACGACTCTTGACGCAAGTCTCAATAGGACTCTCGATGCCCTATCTCGAGGTCCTCGACTTGGAATGTTTCAGACCCAACTCTTAATCAGTTGGTTTCATGACCACCATCAAATGTGTGGCCCAACTGCACGAGTTGTTATCCATGGTCTGTGGGCTTTGATGCGATATAAGTTAAACACCGTTTTAACAAATGTGAAATGAGCGCAACAAAGTAAGCACCAGAAGTGATAAATACTCATTTTATTCATCACATAATAATATTACATTTACATCGAGTTGTATAATAGGTTACAAATCGCCAAACCTATTGGTTTTCTGGTCACCTATTCTAACAAATATGTGTAACTCATGTTTGCACTTGAGAGAAGATTGGAAGAGAGAAATTCTGTATATCTTGTATATCAATATGTGAGGCCCTTTCCGTTTAAATACAAGCGGGAAAAGAAAATATCCTAACCGCCTAACAACCTCCATGTGTCGGTCATTTAAGAAACGCATTCAATGGCCAAAAATAAATGACAACTCTCTCCACTAACAGAAACGTAAGAACCAAACACACGCTTATGTACAGAAAATTCACAGAACACTAAGTAATGGCTAAAGGAAATTGTTTGGTGACTCTTACTGGTTGTGTATGCTCATGGAATTCATCAAAAAATAAGTTCTCAAAATATTTGAATAAAATAAGATAATGGGGCTCATAAGATGTTAGCAATAACAAATTTGTAATTGATTTGATCAAGGTGTTTGTTAAAATTTTCAAAAATAAGTTAGGAACTCATTACTTTTCTGAAAGAGTTCAAAAGTTCCTAACATCTTGTTCGTCCCTCAGCAGCAAACTTTATCCCTGTTGGAAGGGGAGTACTTGCAGACCTTGCATTCTCCATGCCTGAGTCATGCACAATATCTTTGATATACTTTGTTTGAGTAACCAGCAGGCCCTGGGAGAACGAGCCAATTCCAAGCCCAAGAAATATTTTAGCAACCCTCAGGTCTTTTGATAATAAAGAGATGGTCCGGATAACCTTCACTTCAGCAATCATGTCTTCAGATGGACTAGCTACCAGGATATCATCGACATACAGTAGCAATATTAACAGGTCTTTGGCTGATTGTTTGGTGAACAAGCAATAGTCATGCTTGGATTTAATTAAAACCCACAGGCAGAAATCCGCGTACAGAACTCCTAATTCCACTGTCGTGAGGCCCGTTTGAGCCCATACAAAGATCTCTTGAGCCTATATACATGACCTTGGGAACTTCATAACCCTGAGGGCGTGCATGTATATTTCTTCATCCAAGTGTCCATGCAGGATAGCAATGTTGACATCCATTTGATGTAGATGCCAACCCATAACTGTAGCAATAGCAAGAAACAACCTCACAGTCACAGTTTTTTCTACTGGGGAGAAACTTTTATTGTAGTCTATTCCCTCACTTGATTATACCCTTTAGCCACCAAAGGAGCTTTGTCTCTCTCCACTGATCCATCAGCCTGTAATTTTATTTTGTACACCCATCTACAGCCAATGGTTGATTTCCCAGGTGGCAAAGGTGCTAATCCCAAGTTTGGTTAGCCTCCAAAGCATCCAACGCAACCTTCATAGCCTTCTGCCAATTTGGATCCTTATGTTCTTGCATGAAATTTCCAGGCTCCTGCAAATTAGACAAGGAAGCTACAAAAGCACAATGTGAAGGAGTAACATGAGTAACAAGAGTGTAAGGATGAGGATGCACTGAAGTGGAACACACGAAGTCCTTCATCCAGACAGGCTTAGTAATCTTCCTGCAGGACCTTCTAGGGGCAATTGGATTATCTTGGTGCCGGAGGAATAGCTACTGAGTCATTGGAGTGTAAGTGCTCTATATCGGGGCTATGCAATATAGGATTAGGTGAGTTTTCTGTATGGTTTTCTGTATGGGAATCATGCAGTATAGGAGTTGGTGTATCAGAGGTATGGCCATGATCAAGCACTGGTACATGCAAAGGTACCCCATACTCCTTGGCAGAAACTCCTTTGTATGGAAATATCCCCTCATGAAAGATCACATCCCTTGACATCAACATCACCCCTTCATCTATATCATATAGCTTATAACCCTTTTCACCAAGTGCATACCCCACAAAGATGCACCTATGAGCTCGTTTTGCAAATTTAGACTTGAGGGTTGTAGCATTACTAGCAAAGAAGAGACAACCAAACACCTTCACCCTATAATAATCCACTGGCTTATTGTAAAGGACCTCATAGGGGGACTTCCAGCCCAACAGTGAAGTGGGAAGTCTGTTTATAAGGAAAGTAGAAGTGAGAATAGCATCATTCTAGAACTTAAGGGGTAGGCCTGACTGGAAAAGCAAAGCTCTCGCAATTTGTAACAGATGTTTGTGCTTCCTTTCAACAACCCATTTTGTTGAGGGGGAATAAGCACATGTAGTTTGGATGCAACTCCCATTCTTTCCAAGGAACTCCTAACACTTTTCCCCCATGAACTCCATCCCATTGTCAGTCCTCATTTGTTTGATCTTCTTATCAAATTGTGTCAAGATCATCCTATGGAAATTCTCTAAGATAGTTACAGCTTGAGACTTATGGTTCATCATAAAAGTCCAAGTAGCCCGACTGTAGTCATCTACAACAGTAAGCATATGACCCCCTGACACAATATATTTGATTGTACGGCCCCCAACTATCCACATGGATAAGCTAAAAAATGACACTTGAATGTTTATCAGCCAACAAAAAAGGTAAGCGTTGTTACTTAGCTAATGGACAAACATGGCAAATATTCATATCAAATTTATGGTCTTTAATTACATTGGTATGCTTTCAGTACAAGCACTGGTATGTGCCTTAACTCTCTTATGCCACAAATCTACATTATTTTCCCTTACTTACACACAGTCCTCTACAACAAAAATTAACAGAGTACTGTCTTATTGTTTCATCTCTAAAGGATTCATCAGTCAACACATACTGTCTCCCAACCGCCTCCCAACAGCCAAACTCTCCTAGTCCTCAGGTCCTGCACTAGGCAATGATCAGACAAGAATAGAAAGGTGAAATGTAAGGATGTGTTGAGTTTTTGTTTACAGAAATAAGATTGTGTTTTAAAGCTTGGAACATAATAAAAACTTGGGGAGAGGAAAAAATTGTCTGTGAATTGGACTGTGCTACAATGTGTGACAGATTTTTTGGAACCATCTGGTGGCAGGATATGGAAGTACTAGCAACATGAGGCTGAAGATCAAGTAAAAGTTGTATGTTACCACACATATGTGCTGTAGCTCCAGTGTGAAAAAAAATCCAAAAATGTGAACATACAGATTGAGATAGATTACCTGCATACTCACGCCATCCTTGCAAACTCTTTATTTGCATAGGGTGCCAATGTTTGATCAGCTGACTGCACTTGTGTTTTTCCTTTCATCAGTTGCAACAACTCTGTCATCATAACAGACAAACTCTCACTGCCTGTTAACCTTTGTGTCGTCACACACTTACAGTTAGTGCTCTAGAATTCAAACTGAAGCTTTCTGTTTTCTCTTCCCAGCCAGTTGTCCTTAAACTAGTCAGGATAGCCATATATTTTGAAACAAGTATCACTAGAATGACCAGCCTTGTCACAGTGATCACAATGTAGATTCCTTTTGTTTGTGTTTCCTTTCCACTTCAGATAAAACTCATTTCCGCCCTTGCTTCCTGAGATCTGCATATTGGCCAATAAGGTTTGTGTAGCATTATGTGTAACATCCTCCATAGTCACCTGGCCTTAATCTCTGACTTTCAACCGCCCTCCTCAACAACCAGTGAATAAGCCTTATCTGCTGTGGGAAGCGGAGCCATTACCAAAATTTGGCTCCGTATCACATCAAAAGGAATCATTTAACCCCATCAAAAATTGCACTCAACTAGTTAGAAAGCTATCTTTGTTGCCATAAAAGCTGTGAACGACAAGAGCAATCAGGAGTAGGGTCTATACACTCAAACAGGCTCCTACCCACAACATCTTGTATTTTCGTAAAATAGGATACAACATCCATTAGATCCCTGAGAAATAGCTGCAATTTCTCGTCGCCAAATTGTAAATCATAGGTCGTATTGGACTGACCATTATCTAGATTCCAAAGGCTAGCCAAAGATTTCTAGCAGATTTAGAATAATAAAAGGCTTTTCCAAATATCCTTTGAAATAGGCATTCATAATGCCAAGAGAAAACTATATTTGTGTATTATTGTAAAAGAAAAATTTTACCTGATCCATTGCTTAACATTCTTCAGTACTTCGAGTAGTATTTGCTTCAAAATAAGTTCCATCAATGAAGGACATCTTCATTTTCGCAGTTAGAGCCATTTCAACAGCTCTACCCACAATAGTAGGTATTGTTTCCTTACACATCAAAGTGTTGGACACGATCACCCTAGTCTGGATAATTAAGGTATGATCCGGCAGAATCTTCTGAATCCTGAGCTGCATTGGATCCTGAGGTTGATCCAGTTACAACATCTCTAGAAAATCGTTGCCATAACACTATTCCAAGCAATCTTCAATGCAAATACACCACGATCTATGCAACGGAGTATCCAGAGACCATCATATGATGGCTCTGATACCATGATCAGAATCACAACCTCACAATATGTGCAATGCATGCTTGCACTTGAGAGAAGAATTGGAAAGAGAGAAATCCTGTATATCTTGTATATCAAATATGTGAGGCCATTGCCTGTGTAAATTCAAGCAGGAAAAGAAAATATCCGAACGCCTAACAACCTCCATGTGTTCGGCCATCTAACAAATGCATCCAATGGTTAGAAATAAATGACAACAACTCTCTTTGACTAATAGAAATGTAAGAACCAAAAACACGCTTATGTACAGAAAATTCATAGAACACCTAAGTAATAGGCTGAAGGAATTGTTTGGTGACTCTTTGCTGGATGTGTATGGCTCATGGAAATCAGATCATCAAAAAAATAAGTTCTCAAAATATTTGGATAAACTAAGATAATGGGGCTCATATTAAAAATTTTCAAAAATAAGTTAGGAACTTGTTACTTTTTCCAAAAAAAAAAAGTTTAATAAGTTCGTAACAATCTTATTCTCGGAGCTAATTATAAACTTTTCTTCTGAAAAATTTATCGATACACTTTGCCACATCTAGTATAAGATGCTTTAAAAAAACTTAATTATGAGCTCAAGCATACACCATGTAAGATAAGAATAAAACTTTTGTCCGTAGATTTAATATATGTTTATTGCGATTTCAATATTATATTCGAAATAGTAGTATAAGAATTAGTGATGTCAAATTGTTATTAATTAAAAAAATCAATTTGAAGGAAAAAAGGGAGAAAATTCTGCATCACTACTCAACTTGCCAAATATATGGAGTAGGAAATATTCTCTTATCAATGCTGGAAAAACAATAATTAAATAGAACTTAGTCACGATTGTTCTCTATTTATTAATTGAGCAGCTATAAATAATAGTATTCTCTATAGTATAGTTGTAATTTCAATAAATAGTAATATAAATATGATTGAAACTGATGTATATGTGTTTATAAGTTGTGTATGTACATTTAGTTTGCACTATATACTGAAACTTCTGGTTCTAATTATTAATTAATTAATCACTAACTTTAAAATGATAAATTTTAAACATTTAAAAAAAGGATAAATTACAACGAGCTCCAATGATGCTTTGACATAGTTATAAATACTTCAATTGTTATTTGCCAAAATGACCAATACTCCTTGATTTTAAGGGCTGCTCAACAATTAGTCCAATTGGTTAGGCTCCATTAGGTTTTCATCCATTTTCTATGATGAATTGACCAAAATGCTTTGTAGACTATGAATTATATTTTTACTTATTTTTATTTTTATTTTTTGACATTTTAATGGACTAAGTGGACGAGTTTTTTTTAGTTATAATTTTCCAATTTTTTTCATTCACCACGTCCATTTTTTATAATTTTTTTAAAGAAAAGAAAAAAACTACAACAAGGGTAAAGTTGATAATTTCAGACCTCCATATAAAGATTATTTTATCAAGGTGTTAAATACACTTTGCCCCTCTGAACTATTCTTAAGGTAGTATTTACCCCCATAAACTAATAAATGTAATAATTACCCGCTCAATAAATATTTGAACAATATTGCCATAATATATATATATATATATATATTTGTGGTTCAAAGGATTTCATTTAATCTTTGCTTAATTGAAAAATATATATTTTAATTACAATGAAAGTAAAATCAATTACTAAATTAAATAGTTCAAATTATATTACATTTTACAGACTCAAAGTTAATTAATGAATGCGTACAATAAATATACAAAAAACTAATAATTTAATTTTAAAAATGAGAAATCACATATTCTTTTTGAAATATATTTTCTTCAAAAAATATGACAGTATATTTATTCATTTTTTTTCAAAAGTATATGTTATTTGTTGGGAAATTATATTTGTTGTGTACTTATTTTATATATTAACTTATTACTTTATTTTTAATTTAAATCTTCACTTATTAAAAATTATTTTTAGTTAGAAAATAATTTGAGGGTTAAATTCAGTTACCACCCCTGAAGTATCCACCCCACACTAATTATCCCCCATAAGTATCAAAACCTTCAGAAATTCCCTTGACATTCCAACTCCTTTTAATTTTGAAGTTTGAAAAGTCCCTTTTACCCTTACTAAAAATTAATTTATGAAAATAAAACTTAAAGGGTTTTTGAGATATCATAACCACTCTTTTTGAAGCTTTGTCTAATCTAGTTTCACTTGTTCATCAAACTCTTTTTATTTTAATAATTCTAAAGTATTTGGAGCTCATTTTTATTTCAGTTTCACTTATTTGTCAAATCAAGTTAAAAATAAATTTATACATGCATATAATTACCACATTTATATAATTACTATATATATAAAAATATTATAGTAATTGTATATTTTCTAATTAGTTCATTAGCCCTTTCGGTTTTTATTAATTGTATGTTTGTTTAAGTAAATATAAAAATATACAAATATATATGCATGTATAAATTTATTTTTAATTTGGTTTGACAGACAAGTGAAACTTAAATAAAAAAAAATGAGCTCTAAGTACTTTGGTATTACGAAAGTAAAAAGAGCTTGATAAACAAGTGAAACTATAATTAGACAAAGCCTCAACAAATGGTGATTTTAGTATTTTAAAATTTTATTTATTTATTTTCCATAAAGCAATTTTTAGTAAGGGTAAAATAGATTTTTTAAACTTAAAATTTAAAGGAGTTAGAAGGTTATGAGAGTTTTTGAAGGTTTTAATACTTATGGGGGTAATTGATGTTGGGTGGATACTTTAGGGGTGGTAACTGTATTTAACCCATAATTTGGTGATGATTTGATGCGCAAAATGCTAAAATAGATTGAGAATAATATAATTATTCGAGGAATGAGGGGTAATTTTGTCCAACTAATCAATTTAAGGAGGTAAGTGTTACATTTTTTAGTTTAAGGGGGGTAAATTCTATCTCAACAATAATTGAGGAGATCAAAGTGTATTTAACCTTTTTATCAAATATCAGAGAGTATAGGTAAATTTTCAAACAATGAAAGCTATTCATAAGTATACCAAATTTTATGGAGCTCTTGCAATATACCTTTTAAAAAACTAGGATGATTATTGATTAGGCGTGTTGTTTTCCTTGCATAAATGAGTGAATATTTGAAGGATTAATTATCATGACAGCTACATCACATCTATAAGTCATCCAACTGAAAATGAATGGACTCTATTTATTGGCAGATTTGAAATGGCAAATTAATCTAAAACATTCAGCATTATCTTGTTAGGTCGTCAAGAAATCGCACTGACTCCCTTTTTCATAATTTTTTTTGGGCTATGTTTACTTTAGGTTATGGAATAAATGAATAATGCATTTGTGATTGTAGTTGTGATTAGTTGCAATAGGACTATTTAGTGGGTCATTTATTTGTGTGTGTGTGTTTTTTTTTTTTCCTTTTTTTTGGTATTATATGGCTGACAAAAATATATTGTTGTTTACTACCCCTTGACTACTTGTATGATTCAGTTGGAAAATTACTTTACTGTCATAATATAAGACAAAACACCATGTTTTATCTCTGATGCTGTTCGTGATTGTAGTATTGTAGTTGTTCTTCCCTTTCCCCATGAAAATTTGGCCCGTCCGTTGGCAAACTGTGATTTTCTTTTTGGTGATATTTTTTGCCATATTTTATAAAGATATTTAAAAAACTTAATTATGAGCTCAAGCATACACCATGTAAGATAAGAATAAAACTTTTGTTCCGTAGATTTCATATCTGTTTATTGCGATTCAATATTATATTCGAAATAGTAGTATACGAATTAGTGATGTCAAGTTGTTATTAATTAAAAAAATAATTTGAAGGAAAAAGGGAGAAAATTCTGCATCACTACTCAGCGTGCAAAATATATGGAGTAGGAAATTATTCTCTATATCATTCTGGGAAAACAATAAATTATATAGAACTAGTCACGATTGTTCTCTATTTATTAACGGGGCAGCTATAAATAATAGTATTCTCTATAGTATAGTTTGTAATTTCAAGAAATAGTAATATAAATATGATTAAAACTGATGTATATGTGTTTATAAGTTGTATATGTACCTTTAGTTTGCACTATATATGAAACTTCTGGGTTCTAATTATTAATTAATTAATCACTAACTTTAAATGACAAATTTTAACATTTTAAAAAAAAGTATATTATAACGGGCTCCAATGATGCTTGATATAGTCATAAATACTCCGTTGTTATTTGTAAATTGACCAATACTCCCTGACTTTAATGGCAGCCCAATAATTAGTCCAATTCGTTAGGCTCCATTAGGTTTTCATCCATTTTCTGTGATAAATTGATCAAAATGCCCTTGTAGACTATAAATTATATTTTTACTTATTTTTATTTTTTACTTTTTTATGGACTAAGTGGACGAGTTTTTGTAGTTATCATTTTCCAATTTTTTTCATTCACCATGTTCGTTTTTTTATAATTTTTTTTAAGGAAAAAAACTACAGTAAGGGTAAAGTTGATAACTTCATACCTCTATATAAAGATTACATAACTTTATCAAGGTGTTAAATACGCTTTGCCCCTCTGAACTATTCTTAAGGTAGTATTTACTTCCCTAAACTAACAAATGTAACAGTTACCCGCTCAACTAAATATTTGGACAATATTGCTAATATATATATATATATTATATATATATATTTGTAGTTCAAAGGATTTCATTTAATCTTTTCTTAATTGAAAAATATATATAAATTACAATAAAGTAAATTCAGTTACTAAATTAAATAGTTCAAATTATATTATATTTTATAGACTCAAAGTTAATTAATGAATCACTACAAAAAAAAATGAGGAATTTGGAACGATTTTCTTTTTTGTAACGGTCAGAAAGCCGCTCCAATATAAACGGTCTTTGTAACAAATATGGAACGGAAGAAGTTATATATGACGTCACAATCTTAAATGAGAGGAAATTGTATTCCGTACATATGAAACACAATTACAAAGACCGATACAAAATGCAAGTGTATGTACGGCCGTTACAAAAATAAAGCCCGTTACACGTTGTACCGGCCTTTGGAATTGCTTTTTAATCTTGGAACGGTTGAACGCTGTCGTAATATCTTCTGTTACAACTGCCGTTACAAAATGAAAAGCCGATACAATATCGGGACGGCCTTTTAAATGGTCTTTTTTTTTTTTTTTGTAGCGGTTTGTTGAAATGTTAGGCTGCCGTTACTCATATTGTACCCTAAAACTGTTACAAAAGCTAACTAGCAGAGACTAATACAAACACAATTACAATTTCAACGGCTTGTGTATTAAGGAAATAACCGTTTCAAGAGTTTATGTATCTAACGGCTATATTGCAACGGTCATATTTCAACGGATAGTTTGTTGCCACAAAAAGCCGGTACATATTATCTTATATATTATGTTGCATGATGTTTTTAATTAATTTCATTTGTTCTAGTCTTGATTAACCACACACACTCTCAATCTCTCTCAGCCACAATTAGTGCACATATACTTGTTCGGTTACCGTTGAATTATTGAGTTGCTCTGACCAGGTAACAACTTGAACCCTTTTTTTTAAAGTAAACACCATTTAATTATTTTTATAGATTGACAATATATATATATATATATACATATATATGATTCTAAATGTATATATATGTATGGCTGCGCATATGTAGTTGTCATCATGTTAAGGCAATTGAGAAGATGGATGTATGAGAAGAAACCCGAATAGGGCAGGTATTACACTGCAGTTTGAGGATGGTGTTAAAACTTTCATAGATTGGGTTCAGTCCCAACGTCAATATGTGGACGGAGAAAAGACTAGGGGCCCGTGTACGAAGTGCAAAATTGGAAGGTTCAAAACACCTGATGAGGTCAATTTTGACTTATATAGGCACGAGTTTGTTCCGGAATATTATAATTGGACTTGTCACGGCTAGGAGAGGCTGCAGAAGTACTTTGATACTGTGACCGCCCCTCCAGCGCAGGACGAGCAAACCCCATCTACTCAGGAGGAGGGTAGTTCGCATTGGGGTGATCAACGACAGATGGATTGGGCGCAGAGGATGGTTAATGATGCAGTAGGGCCGGGTTATTTTTGTTCTTACCACGAGGGTGTAGCCTGATGATGGTATGAGGTCATTTCCTACTGATGCTGGTCCTAGTTCATGATACGGGGGTGGGCCATGTCAGGGTTGTCAAATCGTTTTTTCGATGTAGTGCGCGCTGCCGACCAGCTGTTGCGGAGCGGTTGTACCCGATCTTAGTTGGGGGTCGGTTGCCAGTTGGTGTATATCAAGGCTGAGGGCAATTTATCTGAGCGCACATATGATCGAATATGCCAATGGGCTGATCATATAATGCCCCGCGATCACACTTTCCCTCTTGATTACTACAGTACGAAGAAATTGATTAGAGACTTAGGTTTACCTGTTGAGAAGATTGATGCGTGTAAAAAGGGTTGCATGTTGTACTGGAAGGACGACATTGATCTGGAATACTGCAAGTTTTGTAGAGAGGCTAGGTACAATCCGACCAGACAGCGAGACCCCCGCCGCCAGAAGTCCCCGTATGCCGTTCTTAGGTACCTGCCGCTTACTCCCCGACTGCAAAGGTTGTATGCTTCGATAGCGACTGCTAAGCACATGACGTGGCATGCCACACATCAGACGGAGGAGGGCTCCATGTGTCATCCGTCCTATGCAGAGGCTTGGAGGCATTTCGACCAGACATATCCCAACTTTGCATTGGAGCCCCATAATGTTAGGCTAAGGTTGTGCATAGACGGGTTTGCGCCGCACGGGCAGTATGGTAAAACTTACTCATGTTGGCCCGTTATACTCACATCGTACAATCTCCCGTCGGAAATGTGCATGAAGTCTGAGTATATGTTCCTCACGATGGTGATCCCTGGCCCGTCAATTCCGAAGCGTCTGATCGATGTGTATCTAGAGCCGTTGATCGAGGAGCTCTTACAATTGTGGCATGTGGGCATACGGACACACGATAATGCTACCAACCAAGCATTCATGATGCGCGCGACATTGATGTGGACCGTGAACGACCTACTTGCTTATGGGATGGCGTCTGGATGGAATACCACTGGTATTATGGGGTGTCCAGTTTGTATGGATGACACAAGGGCATTCCATCTACAACACGGTAGGAAGGCGTGCTACTTTCACTGCCACAGATAGTTTTTACCACCGGACCATCTTTACCGCAGGAATAAGAAAACCTTCACTAGAAATCGAGTGGAAAGGAATGTCGCACGCCTGCGGCTGACTGGAGAGTAGATTCGTGATTAGGTAGCAGACTTCAGTCCTGCTGTCGAAGAACCTGTGACACTCCCACCCGGATATGGTGCCATGCACAAGTGGACGAAGAAAAGCTTATTTTGGGATCTTCCATGCTAGTCAATGCTTCTGATACGGCACAACCTTGATATCATGCACATTGAGAAAAACGTGTTTGACAACATATTCAACACCGTGATGGATATAAAGGGAAAAAACCAAAGACAATCTGAATGCACGCAAAGACTTGAAAAATATATGCAATCGGCCAGAGCTTGAGTTGGACGAACGAAGACCGAACGCGATGCCCAAAGCGGTGTATACCTTGACAAAGGAGCAGAAGAGGATGATATATATGATTGGATTCGTTGTCTGAGGTTTCCTGATGGTTATGCATCTAATATTGCCCGTTGCGTCGATTTGATGGAGTTAAGGATGCATGGCATGAAGAGTCACAACTATCACGTATTTATGCAGAAGTTGATCCCAATTGCCTTCCGTAAGATGCTTCCTAAGCACGTGTGGAACGCATTAACAGAGGTGAGTTTGCTATTCCAACACATATGCTCGACAATGCTTGATGTCACCAAACTACAGGAGTTGGAAGACAACATAGCCGTGATCACGTGTAACCTTGAGAAAATCTTTCCGCTAGCTTTCTTCGACTCAATGGAGCACCTCATTGTTCACCTGCCATACGAGGCTCGTGTGGGAGGCCAATGCAGTATAGGTGGATGTACCCATTTGAGAGGTAATTAAGGTTACTCTTAATTATATTTGTAAATCTATTTAATTTGTGGCACTTGTATTGTCATCCGTATGTCAATAATTAAATATTCATATGAATAGATTCCTTCACGGTTTGAAGAAGAAGGTGAAGAACAAAACACACGTCGAGGTGTCAATTGTGGAGGCATACATTGTGGAGGAAATCGGGTTATTCACTTTCCATTACTTTGAGTCGCACGTTCTTTGCAAACGAAGTAGACCCGCCCGAATCGACGATCTGACGACCAACGATGATAGCATCCAATGGTCTATTTTCAACTACCCTAGCCAATCTAGTGGTGCCTCAAAGAAGAGATGGCTAAGTGGTGCAGAACGGCATATAATTGAGATGTATGTGTTGTGCAATTGTGAAGTAGTCACGCCATATTGTGAGTAAGTATATGCGTATATATGTATATATATGTGTGTGTGTGTGTGTAAATCTTGGTGTGAGCGTGCATTTTCATTAATATGTATTTGTAACCAGGGAATTCCTGAACGAACTATATGTGGCGCGGCCATCATTCGGAAGATCCAACTATTGATAAACTGGTAGCAACTGATTTCAAGGATAGGTTCAAACATCGTGTAAGTTGATGTAAGTTTTCTTATGGGCTGATGACTTGGTTCACACGTCGGGTTATTAATTTGTATTAATACGAATTTGCAGGTTTATCCCGAATTGAACAACACAGATCAGGAGCTCCTTAAGTGTCACTATTGGGGTCTATGCGGTGAGGTGAAAATATTTTCGTGTTATTTTGTGAATGGTTTCAACTTTCAAATGGAACGACACAACGTGGGCAAGTCAATAATGAACTATAGGGTGTGTGTGAAGAGCTCATCGTACACAAACACGGACAATGACTTCTATGGAATACTCGAAGAGATAATTCAGTTGACATACCCACTTATTCCGAACTTGCATGTCGTGTTGTTCAAGTGTCGTTGGGCCAATCCGATTAGAGGCATGAAGGTACACCCTCGGTATCACCTTGTTGATGTTAATTTCAAAAAAGTGTTACCAGAAAAGATAAACCGTTCATACTGGCACAATAAGCGGTACAAGTTTACTACACAGAGTTTCCTAGCATGAAGAGAGATAAAGCGGATTGGATGGACGTTGGCAAAACCACGGCTCGGAGAGTAATTGATGAGTCTCGATGGACCAATATCGCGTATCAACCAGATGAAGACATACCTGTCCCTGAAGTTGCTTCGGACAATCAAAAGTACGACCTACATATCCTGATGGTATACACCTTTTTGTTGATCTTCCGGTAGCACGCCAATAGGGAGCAAGAACTTCTCAAATGGCCCAAGGTGAAGACGAAGAAGATGAGAATGACGAAGATAGTTTCGAGGACTATGAGACTGATGAAGACGAGTCACCTGGTTTGTAGTGTTTTCTATTTAATGAATATTTAATAACTTTTTTTGAAATTTAACATTTGGAACGGCCTTTAATCAACGAGGTGATACAAAAAATTGTTCCAAAAAATCTAAAAAAAAAGCACCTCAATTTCCCGCCAATTGAAAATTTTAGAGGAAAATACAAGACCTTGTAACGGTGGTCGTTACTAAAACCGTTTCAAAATAATTGTTTAGGTGGAAAAGCCAAAAATGTGGAGGGAGATCTAAAATTTTAACTAATATTACTATATATATTACAAAGACTGTTACAAATTACAAGATAATTGGATATTCATATGGCCGTTACAAATAGTGTGTGTATATCAAGAAATATCATTCCCGGTACGATATCTTATAATCCGTACACTCGATTCATACCAAACTTGATTATATTTAAAAATTTGGTCTTCTGATCACATCTGACGGTCCGATTTCAAATTAGACAGCCCGTTTCAATGATGCACCGTATTCACAAGCTATTATTATGTAGCGGATACGATATTTCGACATCCGTAAACCAAATTAGTACAAAACTTAATAAAGTGTATTCATTTACCAGTTTGATCATATCTAACGATTCGATCTTTTATTTGACGGTCCAATTAAGTGCTGCAGTACGACAATATATACTCAAAGTTACATCAGCGAATTACAAACAATTATGCATATACAAATTTATTTTGGGTTAAATGCAAATTACCCCCCCGTGATTTGAAAATGAGCAAATTACCCCCTGCCCCCCCCCCCCCCGTGTTTTTAAAAATAGAGCAATTAAGCCCCCCAAGTGACTTCATGACATTCACGTGCATTTTTTAAATTTTTTAGATATTTTTTATTTTTAATTATAAAATTACATTTACATTCTTATTAATAACCATCGGATATGATTGAATCTAAGGTTCAGATTTAACTAATAAGATCAACAGTCCAAATTTCACTAATAAGATCAACGGTCTCAATTTAAAAATATATATATATATATTTAATATATATATATATATTTAATATATATAAACTTTAATTAATATATATATAATACGTAAAATATATAGATGTATGTATGTATATTTATATTTATATATATAGGGGGGAGCGGCTGGACAGGAAGGGCCGCCGACGATGGAGGCTAGACGGGAGGGCCGGCGACGGGAGGTTGGGGATTTGGGGCGCCGGTGACCTGGGGAAGGGGGTGGCAAATCTGGGGGAGTCTCAAGAGGGGGAGGCAGATCTGGGGGTCTGGGGAGGGGAAGGGGGAAGGCGGGGTCGCCGGAGAAGGTGGAGGTGGGGGGCGACGGGGAAGGGAGGAAGAAGGGGGGGCGATGGCGGGAAAGGAGGCGGCGATCTGGCGGGGTCCGGCGCGGGGGGAAAGTGGCGCCTGGGGGAGGGAGGGGTCCGACGCGGGGGGAAAGTGGAGGTGGTGGGGAGGGTAGCTGAGGAAGGTGGAGATGCAGGGGAGGGCGGCAGGGGAAGTGGAGGAAGGTGGAGGTGTAGGGGACGGCGGCGGGGGAAGGTGGAGCTGCAGGCGGTTGGGGGAAAGTGGAAGGGAAAGCGGTGGCGGCGGTTGGTGGGTTGGGGGAGGGTGGGCCTTTTTTTCTAAATAAAATATATATTAATATATAATAATATTTACTATATAAATATTATATATATTATATAATAATATATATTTAAATATAAAATAATATTTTTTTTCTTAAAAATCGATGAAAAATCGCACTGAAGGCGCGTGTAGGACACTACCAAGGCCAAGGAGGTAAATTGCTTCATTCTTAAGATCACAGGGGGATAATTTGGTATTCATTTTTTCACAGGGGGGGTATTTTGCACATTTCCTATATCACGGGGGGTAGCATGCATTTTTTCCAATTTATTTCATTATGTGACCATATATCATTGTTTATTCAAAATGTATTGTAATTTATAATGTGTTATTCACCCATTATATAACTTTATCTAACATTAATAATTCCGAAAATGGGTTATTATGAATTTTTAATGATTATTTTTTGCCAAATAATTTTATTTTGTAGCGGCTATTGTAACAACGTTTCCCCTACAAATGCAAAATGACATCGTACTTTTTTACTGCAAACTTTGTATCTCATGTTTGTAACGGCTATATAAACGGAGCACAATTGTGTGTGAGTACACACGATGTCCTTTCAATATTTGTAACGGCCGTGATAATGGCTCGAGTCCGTTCCTAAATATAATTTGTAACGACTATGCATTAGAAGTGTATTACAAAAGCCGCTCCAAAAAAGTCTTAGTATAAAAAAGGACACTTAGCCATTTTTGTGTCCCACCTGCTGAAATCCCCCCCCCCCCAAATGCAATTCACCTCGACTACTTGCTGCCGACCGCCACCAAACGCCACCACCAGTCGCTCTCACTCTTTCTCACCGCCACCCAGTCGCCGCCACCAAATGCCGCCATCAGTCGCTCTCACTCTCTCTCACCACCACCGACGCTCTCACTCTCTCTCACTGCCACCCAATCGCCGCCACCAGTCCACCACCAGTCGCCACCACCAGCACCGCTCTCCTCCCTCACTGTCTGTCTCACCAGCGCAAAGTTTAGAGGTACGGTTTCTTTTTTTTTTTTTTTATGAAATGTGTTATGTAATTATTGATGAAAAAAAGTATGCAAATTTTTAAAATTATTGGGTTATTTCTGTAATTTCTGAATTGATTATGCAATTTCTATAATTTCTGAAAATAGTGGGTTGTTTTTGTAATTTTCTAAAATTATTGTGCAATTATGTAATTTCTGAAATTATTGGGTTATTTCTGTAATTTTCTAAAATTATTATGCAATTTTTGAAAATAGTGGGTTGTTTCTGTAATTTTATGAAATTAGTATGCAATTTTTGAAATCATTGGGTAACTTATGTAATTTCTAAAATTATTATGCAATTTGTGAAATTTTCAGATTATTGTGATTTTTCATAAATTTCGCATTATTGTGATTTTTGTAATTTTATTGTAATTTTTGTAATTTCTGTCATTTTTGGGAAATGTATGTAATTTTGTGTAATTTTAGGAATTTTTGTAATGTTAGAAAAATATGTAACTTTCTGTAATTTTAGAAACTTTTGTAATTTTAGGAAATACATATAATTTTCTATAATTTTAGGAATTTTATTTGTAATTTTAGGAAATATATGTAAATTTTATGTAATTTGGGAATTTATGTAATTTTAGGAAATATATGTAAATTTTCTGTAATTTTGGGAATTTTATTGTAATTTTAGGAAATATATGTAAATTTTCTGTAATTTTGGGAATTTATGTAATTTTAAAAATATATGTAAATTTTCTGTAATTTTGGGAATTTTTGGTAAAATATAATCAATCATTTACTACTTTATACAAAATATAATCAATATTTTTAAATGTATAGATATCATGACGATCGGTGTTCCGGCCCCTCTCGGACGTGGTTGTGGCCGCGGTCGTAGCCAAACGACTCCTGCTCCAGGCATTGGAGCGACTCCACTCCCACCAGTTCCACAACCATCAGCACAACCTCCAGTGCCACAGGCCCCGCCAGTCGACCATGCCATTTCGGTGTCATCGACTGTGAAGGTCGGCAGTGGACAGACCCAGGTAGCCTCTAGTTCTCAGGCCCTGGGGCCTTAGCTATGGGATTTACCACCTCCACCACCACCACCACCACCAGCGCCGCTAGTGCCACCTCCATCTGCACGTCACATCAGCCGCCGCGATGCGAGGTAATTTAACATAAAAATGTATTAAATTATTTTCAGTTGATTTGGTTCCGAATTTAAATTGTAATTATTTTTTCAGGTCGGACCGAGATTTCCACAGTTTCATACGTGCGATGGTGAAAAACCACTATCCTCATCCTTGGGGATGCATCAAGAAGATTCCACAGGAGCACATCCTGTTTTGGCAAGATAACGTTAAGGTAATTAATATTTTATTATGTTTTAATTACGTTTTAACGATTATCAATTATTAATTCTTTCTTTTCAATATGTCAATATGTAGCTTAAATACTGGTGGGACTACGGTGACAAGTTGATGTACAAGGTTGTTCGATGGCAGGCCGGACGGTTCCTGCGGAAGCGGTTCTCCGACGCTCGGGCTCAGCTATCTCGTTTGCTTTGGCTGGCAGAGCAGATTTGGCGACAGCTGCTGGAGTACTGAGACAACCAGGACTCAAGGACATGTTGGCCAAGACTAAGGCCAATCGGGCAGTTAACTCGGCTGCAGCAGCGACCGTCTACAAAGGGGGCTCGTCGTCCGTTAGCCACCACAAGAAGAAGATGGTAAGTATAAAGTATATTTTAAGTGATTGCATTATTTTAAATGCATTGATTATTTTTAAAATTTGTCTTTGATAGGAGGCACAACTTGGTCGCCCGGTCAAGCAGATGGAGCTGTCCTCCGAGGTCTACAAGAGAAAGGAGGACGGCCAATGGAACGGCCCGAGGGCGGCGCAGGTGGCGGTAAGTTTATTTTTAGTTTTCTTTCCAATTTATATTATAATTTTATTTTTTTTCATACTAAGTCCAGTATTCCAATCGCAGGAGGCGTTCGAGAGGATGGTGGAGGAACAACAAACCCAGCCACTAAAATGATTAGCCAGATCCTCGATCCTCTTCTCAAAGCTCGGTGGCCATGACCGAGAACCAGATGTGGATGGCGGCAGCAGGAGGCCGAAAGAGTGGTCGGGTATTTAGACTCGGCTCTGAGGCCCATTACACGATCGCTGCACCCTCGCAGTCGAGCTCGTCATCTGCTCCACCGCCCCGGCCACCCCAAGAGCAACGCCTGGACCTCGATGAACGGCTCACCAGGCTTGAGGAGATTGTCCTGCGTCTGGCGAATGACAGGTCCGAGCCTCCACTGTCGCAATCGTCCCAAGATCCAATCGATTCCCCGCAGCACGACGATAAGGCAGAAGACGGGAGCTCAATCCGAATCTAGATTAGGGTCAAGTTTTGTGGCTTCTATCTTTTTGTTTCCAAAATATATTTATAGTTTAAAATTAATTTTGTAAAGAAAATTTTAATTTCCTTATTAATATTGTTATTTCTTCTTGCTACAAAATTCGATATATTTTTATATTCAACAAATTAAACAATAAATATAAATATTAATATTATAATATAAACAAAAATTATATTAAAATTTTATTCCAAAAAAAGAAAATTTTAAAAACTTTTGTAATGGCCTTAGCGTGGGTTCTTGGAATACACCAATACACAAACAAAGATGTTCCAATGACCGTTACAAAAGACACAAGAAGACCGTTACAAAAACCGGATGTAAAGCAATTACAAGAAATGATAACATACTGGTTAAATCACCGTTCCAACGGGAGGTACAAAAATCGCTTCAGAAACTGCTAGAAATCAATAACAAAAATGCGCAGGGGAGTGTAGCAATAACCGTTACAATATTTGTTACATGCACATTACAATAAGAATTATAAAAACTGTTACAAAACAAACAGACACCGTTACAAAGACAGGTGAAAAAACCGTTCCAATAGTGATACACTACTATCACATTCTTTGTAACAAAAGTTGTACGAATTTTCCATTTTATAATTCACGCGAGCCGTTCCAAACGGAGATACAAATCATTTTTTGGTTTAGGTCAACGGGAGTAACAGTTTGGGTGACCGTTACAAAGACCGGTTAAATTTGTAACGGCTTTTGTGTGAGGCGTTACAATAATTTTGTAACTCATTATTTTGGCGCGGAAGGGTGGCCGCTACAAAAACGGCTACAAACTTTATGAGACCGTTCCAATATTAAATTTAGTCGTTCTAAAATCCGCTACAATAAATTAATTTTTTGGTAGTGAATGGGTACAATAAATATACAAAAAACTTTTATGTAACATTAATTTGATAATAAAATTAAATTATTAGCTATTTAGTTTTTTAGATAAAGATGAGTAATCACATATCTTTTTGAAATATATTTTCTTCAAAAAATATGACAGTATATTTATTCATTTTTTTTAAAAGTGTATATTATTTGTTGGGATATTATATTTGTTGTGTATCTATTTTATATATTAACTTATTACTTTATTTTTAATTTAAATTTTTACTTATTAAAAGTTATTTTTAGTTAGAAAAAAGCTTGAGGGTTAAATTCAGTTACCACCCCTGAAGTATCCACCCCACACTAATTATCCCCCTTAAGTATTAAAACCTTCAAAATTTCCCTTGACCTTCCAACTCCTTTTAATTTTGAAGTTTGAAAAGTCCCTTTTACCCTTATTAAAATTTGATTTCTGAAAAAAAATATTAAAGAGATTTTTGAAATATCAAAACCACTCTTTTTGAAGCTTTGACTGATCTAGTTTCACTTGTTCATCGGACTCTTTTTATTTTTATAATTCTAAAGTATTTGAAGCTTTATTTCAGTTTCACTTATTTGTCAAACTAAGTTAAAAATAAATTTATACATGCATATAATTACCTATATAATTACCATATATATATATAAATATATACTAATTGTATATTTTCTAATTAGTTCATTAGCCATTTCGATTTTTATTAATTGTATGCTTTTTTAAGTAAATATATAAATATATATGCATGCATAAATTTATTTTAAATTTGGGTTGACAGATAAGTGAAACTTAAATAAAATGAGCTCAAAGTACTTTGGGATTCCGAAAGTAAAAAGAGCTCGATAAACAAGTGAAACTATAATTAGACAAAGCCTCAACAAATGGTACTTTTAGTATTTTTTTTTTCATAATGCAATTTTTAGTAAGGGTAAAATGAATTTTTTTAAACTTAAAAATTAAAGGAGTTAGAAGGCCATGAGAGTTTTGAAGGTTTTAATACTTTATGGGGGTAATTGATGTTGGGTGGATACTTCAGGGGTGGTAACTGTATTTAACCCATAATTTGGTGATGATTTGATGTGAAAAATGCTAAATATATTGAGAATAATATAATTATTCAAGTAATGAGGGGTAATTTTGTCCAACTAATCAATTTAACGGGGTAAGTGTTACATTTTTTAGTTTAAGGGGGGTAAATGCTATCTCAACAATAATTGAGGAGAGAAAAGTGTATTTAACCCTTTTATCAAATATTAAGGAGTATACGTAAATTTCCAAATAATAAAAGCTATTCATAATTATATCAAATTTCATGGAGCTCTTGCAATTTACCCTTTAAAAAACTTGGACGATTATTGATTAGGCGTGTTGTTTTCCTTGCAAAAATGAGTGAATATTTGAAGGATTAATTATCATGACAACTACATCACATCTATAAGTCATCCAACTGAAAATGAATGGACTCTACTTACTGGCTTATTTGAAATGGTAAATTAATCTAAAACATTCAGCATTATCTTGTTAGGTCGTCAAGAAATCACACGAATCCCTTCTTCATAATTCTTTTGGGCCATGTTTACTTTAGGTTATGGGATAAATGGCGTGAACAGTGCATTTATGATTGTAGTTGTGATTAGTTGCAATAGGACTACTTAGAGGGTCATTTACTTGTGTGCTTTTTTTTGCTATTACATGGCAGACAAAAACACATCCTTATTTACTACACCTTGACTACTTGTATGATTCAGTTGGGAAATTACTTTAATGCCATAATATAAGACAAAAATCATATCTTATCTCTGATGTTGTTTGTGATTGTAGTGTTGTAATTGTTCTTCCCTTTTCCAGTGATAATTCCATCCATCTGTCAGCAAACTGTGATTATTTTTTTTTGGTGATATTTTATGGACTATGGTTGTCTTTTTTCGAACCTTAACACAGAACCATTTTTTCGCAGTTTACTTTAGCACTAACATATGTTTCCTCTACTTCTCTAGATTATTGTAATCTTTCCTTTATATTATCAAATACATCTGTTTGGTCGAGCTTTTGGAGGTAAGGATTTTGATTGTTGTTCATATTCTTATTTTTTTCACTAAGTTTACGAATAGTCTATGAACAAATAATTATCAATTTTCACCTGGGTGCACAATCTTGCTTACTCAAGTTCTTTTCTCAGGAAACTCGGACCACGATAATTAATTGGAGCTGCGACGAGGATGTAGAGAAAACAACAAAATAGGGATTGGTGCTAATAGGAAAAAAATGACTCTAATCAAAATCTGTAACTAGTATCAGAACGACAAAAGTGTATTTTTTCTTGCTGAGGACCACCACCATTTAATAAAAAAGAAAGGTAGAAATTAGAATAAGAAGAAGGACTACCGATGAAGAGGAAGAATAACATACCTGAGTTGAGGAGAAGTGAAATCTGGTGTTTGTGAGAGTGGGTAAGGGGTTTAATGGAGTGTGTCAGGTGCATCAATTGCACCTGACAAAAAGGGGTGTAAATTCGGGGTAAAAAAGTCAATTCAAGGATAAAGATGAGGGTATAAATGTGAGCAATTCACAATCCGAAATGGGGCAAATGCATTGGCTTCTAATCATCAACTTTTTTACATGACTACAATCACTCAAAAATGAGGCCAAGTACCTGGCCAACAATGTTACTAACGGGCTTGGCAAATTGCTAGTAAAAGCACCACTGAGGAGGACTGTCAAGGATATCACCCATAATAATCTAAAGCGAACATGGCCTTAAGGGATAATCATATTTACACCTCCCAACCTATGGTCTGTTTACACAAACTATCCTTATTTTTTTATAGTTACACGTACACCCATTAGAAATGTCAACATCATTTACAAAAATCACCCCTTATATTTTGAGAAATTACACACACACCCCCTAAAAATATTAATATTTTATGCAAAAGTCAGGGGTGGTTTGTGTAAACAGACCATAGATCAGGGGTGTAATATAATTATCCCTTGTTTTAATTATATCTAAAACTAATGTAACACAAAAAAAAAAAGAAGTCAAGAAATATTTGTTCTTATGCTCTTAGATTCTACCCAAATTTAAAAGAAACCTTTAGAAGGATTACAAATGATTTTTTTAGGTATAAGATATTATTACGTCCTCGAAGAAAAAAGTATAAGTATTATTAAGCTTCTTAATTAATGAAAAAATAAACTACTAAGTTGCTTTCATAACCAGCTAATCAACGTTAAAATATTTAAAATGGTGTTGGAATTTTTGCACCCCAAATTATGTGGCCTAACTTAAGGATCTCTAGATCCCTCAATAAAAAAAACTTGTTCAATAATCTTAAATATGTATTTATATTCATGATTAGTCAAATATTTTCCACCACAGTCGCCTGGACTCTGAACAATAGAAGACACGTGCATTACCAACTTCGTTTTTGCTTGGCCTCTCATATCGGTTAACTTTGATTTAACAGTTTTTTTAAACATGCTTTGACAGACCGAATCACATATGATCATTGCACAAAATGCATGTAATCATCAAACTTACATCTTATGACATGATCTTGGGTCCCAAAGAGTAGAAGAATAATATGGGCCCACACAGTAATGAAACAATGATCCATTCAATCACTCATCATAGGAGGTTGTCTCAACACATGTAGTATGAATTCATGTTATGGTGCCACTCAACTTGGGCAACGTCATGCTCTTAACATCATATGATCTAAGTCCAGTTGTTATCTAAGCACTCGACTTGCACGCCATCAGACAATCACTCTTTTAATATTTTCTGGTAGTTCACACGTTCAACTGTAAATAATAGTTTACGAAGTTTGGACATACTTTATAATGGACCAAGTATGATTTCATCTTAGTTTCTTAGCTAAAATGAGTCTTTACATATTGACATTCTTCACTTCTCAAGTGCGAGGGTGATTAGTCACATGATTACTCACTTATAAGGTATGATTTCATCCCGCTCGCAATCACAATTCCAGGACGATCGCCTTTCTGAGAGGGCCAATTAAAGTCTGATCACATTTAACACCTCCAAGATTGAGTACTAGTTACATGTTCTCATATGCCACAAGAATTAATTTCTACATGATCCTTTACAACAGACATGCCTTTAAAGTTTTGTTTTATATAAAGGTTTAGTAAAAGGAATAAATGGTCATACCACTCATAAAATAAGGATAACTCAATCATGCCCAATGTTTCTCAACAATATCTTATATCAATATACTTGAACCTCGAAAAATAGTTGGGGTGGCAATGCGCATCATGATGAGATAGTCTCTAATCGAAAGTACATACATAAACAAATTGGCAATATTAAAACCCAACTTTTTGGTGCATAGTAGATGGGCATATAGTTAGATATTGGGAAGACATATAGATAGTTGATAAACCCTTTTCAGAATTTGTCCCCAAATCCCAAATCATCCAACCCACCTCAACAATTAGTGAATATATTATTGAACATCATCATTCTTGGAATATTAACAAATTAAAGAGATTGTACCAATCTAGATTGTTGATCAAATTTTAGCTATTCCAATACCTACACATTATACCGGGAAGATTGAAATTTACGTCCCATAACTTACCATATTTGCGATTTTGATCCCATTTTATGACACACCAAATTTAGTCCTACAAATCCAAAAAAGTTACAATTTACGTCCCGACCAACCTATGTTTGGCGACACCCCTCAGTGGCTGGACATGGTGGGTCGGCTAGGTGGGGTGTTCACATTTTCTGTGATTTCTGATGTCCGAATGCCAGTGCACAACAGCTTGATGTGACGGTTGAGGTTTGTTCAGCGAGTCCTCGAGTCAGACCAGAGCAGTTGACTGACGTTATAGGGCAGTTGGGCGAGAGTTCCGGCAGAGAGGTAGCAGTTAAGTGGCAGCAGTTAGTGGATGCAATTTCCAACTCCGATGGGCTGCTTCCTATGGCCATGACGATTCTGTACAAGAGCCCAACTTAGTCAGGAAAAGCCCACTGCTTTTGGTCCATGCTGACTCTGGGGATTCAGTGGGCTCATCCTTGGGCTTGCATGGGTTTCGACCCAGACCCAAGATTGGCCCAAGTTCATTGGTCTGCCCCACTTTTACTAAGAACAATCCTTTAGCTGATTTTATGGTGACTTCTCCCCCTGGGGTTTTGACAGATCGTCGCGGGGTTCAGCATGGGGGGATGATTTCGGTGGTGAGGGACTGTCTCAGCGACCACCAGCTTCGGGCGGTGGTCGACTTTCTATTGTTGGGGGCGAATTTCTCCCTATCTTTGATTGATGTTCCACTTGCTACGAGTCTTTTGTACCACCCAAGTGGTGGATGATTTCAGTGGTGGAGAATTCTGTGGTCGTGGTACTCGTCTGTGCGGCCGTGGACGCTGGGGAAAAGGCGGTCGTATGGGGCGGGGCAAAGGAGTGGGTTCCAAAAGGCAGCTTCCAACATTATTTCATGAGGGCACCGCCATCAAATGATTATTTATGGAATCTCAGACCGTGATGAAATTTTCTTCAACGGCGGAGGTCGCACATTGTTTAGTCTCAAATTGTCATGGGATAAGAGGGGCCAGGGACAATTTTCACTTACGCGAACTCATTCACGTTCATAAACCCCTATTGATCTTCTTGTCCAAAACAAAGTGCCGAGGCGGTAGGGCAGAGAGGATCAAACAATCACTGAATTTAAATAGTGTGGCTGTTGAGGCAGAGGTTCGAAGCGGGGGTGTTTTGTTGCTTTGGTAGAAAGACCTCGATGTTACATTATTAAGCTTCTCAAAATATCATATTGATGCCACTATGTTATAGGAGATGAAGCACTGGAGGTTTACAGGGTTTTATGGTGATCCAGATTCGGGTCCCAAGAGGCTTTCTTGGTACATCATTTGTTCTGTAAAGCGGCAATCCTCTTGACCTTGGTTGTGTTGTGGTAACTTCAATGCTAATTTCTTCCTCACGAGAAGGAGAGTCGGTGTCCCACTCCGGAATGACAGATGCGATATTTTCAGAATGCGCTCTTTGATGTTCAGTTAGATGATTTGGTTTTCTAGAGGCCCTCTTATGCCTGGTGTAATCAATGAATGTTGCCAGCCACAGTTCGTTGCCATCTTGATCGAGCATTAGGTAATTTGGCTTGGTGTGGGATGTTCTCTTCGCATAGTGTGACCCATCTCCCGTCGGCGTATTCGGGTCATTGCCTTCTTCTTATTCAGTTGGAGTTTCAATCGAATTCTGGGGTAGTGCCGCAGGTTCATCAGTTCAAATTTGAGGCATTCTGGAGACGTGTGGCGGAATGTTCAGAAATTATTACTGATGCGTGGCAGGACTAACGGCTTGGGGGCACCATGTTTCTGGCCCTGGAGAAACTTTCGTGCTACTCGGATATGTTGGAAGCTTGGAGTCGTTTGCATTATCGGGATGCCCGTAAATGTACAAAATGGTTGGAAAGGAGGATCAAGGACTTGGAGTTGTGTCAGTGGATGACCAAAGTGCATTAGGAATTAACTGAGAGATAGACTGAACTTCAAGGCATATTGTCCGATGAAGCTGTCAAATAGCGTCAATGGGCTAAGCAACATTGGCTAGCAGTGGGAGATTGCAACACCTGCTTTTTTCATGCCCAAGCATCTTCCCAGGCGAAATGTAACCACATTCGGCGACTGCAAGATAATTCTGACGAGTGTGTCTAGCAAAGAAGATATTCAGAGGCTCATCTATGAATATTTTCATATTATGTTTCTCTCAACTTCCCTATCCTCCGCGGATTTATTGTCAACAAAAGAGAGGTGTTCAGTCACGGATTTCTGCTTCACAAAATTAGCTCTTGACAGGTCCTTTTGAAGCTGAAGAAGTGCGCTCTGCTCTGTTTTCCATGGCTCCACTCACTTCCCCAAGTCCGACTGGGTTTCACCCTTCTTTTTTCAATATTGTGTGCTTCAGATTTTAAATTCTTGTACCATGCTTGCATCTTTAAATCACACCAACATAGTCTTGATTCCTAAGCAAAATATCCTAGAAGTTTTTTCGCATTTTCGGCCTATTAGCTTATGTAATGTGGTCTAAAAGATCATCTCCAAAGTATTGGCTAATAGGTTAAAGACTTGTTTGGATTCGATTGTGTCTCCCTCTCAGTCGGCATTTGTAAGTGGGCATTTAATCTCTGATAATGTTCCCCTCGGTTTGAGTGCAATCACTTTTTGAAACACCGAAAAAGGGGTAAGACGGGGTTTTTTGCTCTCAAACTCGATATGAGTAAAGCATATGACTGCCTTGAATAGTCGTTCATTGAGTTGGTTTCTTCGTAAACTTGGTTTTGACAATGGCTTTGTGAATCTAATTATGATGTGTATTTCTACCATTGGCTTTTCATTCGTGTTGAATGAAGAACCTTTTGGCTTTTTACAACCGCGGCGTGGGATTCGTCAGGGTGATCCTCTCAGCCCCTATATTTTTATTCTCTGCTCCAAGGTGTTTGGCTTACTGCTGCAAGAGGCTGAAATGCGTGGGGTGATCCAAGGAATAGCGGTAGAATGATGGGCACCAAGGATTTCACATCTCCTATTTGTGGACGATTCTTTGATATTCCCAAAAGTAATGGAGGACGAAATAATAGGTATTGGTGGCATATTGTGTACTTATGAGCGAGATTCTGGCCAACAAGTTAATTTTACAAAATTTGAAATCTTATTTAGTCTGAACTTGGAGGCTGACCAACAACATTATTTGGCTGCCATATTAAATGTGCGCATTGTGCAGAACTTGAAAAAGTATTTAGGCTTGCCATTAGTGGTTGGGAGGGCACAAGCGAAAGTTTTTCAAGTTCTTAGAAGCCGATTATGGTCCAGATTAATCTGATGGTCTGAAAAGATTTTGTCTAGTGCCGGTAAAGAGGTGCTATTGAAGGTAGTCCTCCAAGCCATGCGAAACTATGTCATGCAATATTTTTTGCTACCGGGTTGTTTGCTTTGTGAAATTCAGTCAGCCTTTGCGGAGTTTTGGTAGAGTTCCCCAAAGGCACGAGAGTTCATTGGGTGGTTTGGCCCTGTCTTTGCTTGAGTAAGCACCAAGGAGGGCTTGGATTTAGGGATTTACGACGATTTAATTTGGCTTTGCTAGCCAAACAAGCGTGGCGACTGCAAACTAATCGTGGGAGTCTCTTAGCCCGTGTTCTTAAGGCCCGTTATTTTCCATGAACATCTTTTGCTCAGGCGTCTTTAGATTTTAATCCTTTTAGCAACATGGTGGAGTTTATTTTTAGCAAAATTATCATGGATGCCGGGTGTCGTTGGCAAGTGGGTGACGGATCTAGTATCCGAGTGTGGCGTGATCCATGGCTTCCACAACCCTTTCATTTCCAGCCAATCTCGCTGATACAACTAAGTTTGGAGGACATGTTGGTGTCTGATTTGCTGCTCCCGAGTCAGTTGGCATGGGATTCAGTCAAGTTGCATGCACTATTCTGTGAGGTTGATGTGGTATGTATCCAATCCACCCCTCTTAGTCGTAATACCAAAGTTGATCGACTTATGTGGCAGTATGCAAAGAATGGCAATTTTAGTGTCAAACGTGTGTATTTGAAGGCATCACGGGAAGAAGCACGATAACGAGGTACGTGTGTCGAATCCTCTGATATAGCTCGGAACTCTGACTGGCATTTCTTAGGGGGAACCAAAATTCCTTGTAAAATACAACATTTCTACTGAGGATTATGTCAGGGAGCTTTCCCAGTCCTTTATAATCTCAAACGACGACATCTGGAAGTTGAATTACAGTGCCCGCTTTGCGGCTTTGAGGTGAAAGATGAGGAGCACATCTTTTTACGATGTGATTTTGCTCGACAATGCTGGGCTTTAATCGAGATTCCTTTGGGAGTGACTTCTTGTTGCCCAGGTTTGTCGGAAGCTTGGATACGTCATCTTGAAAGGACAAGCGAATTTGCTCCGGAGCGTGAGCGAAAGCGAGAAAGCGAGAAATGGTGCGTAAATTTAAATCAAATTTACATAAACATTTCCCAAGGGGTGTATCATTGGGTGCTCAACCGGGCGTTCAATGTAGGATGTGTTAATATTAAAAGCATACATAAAACACATAGGGCATAGATGAATAGTAAAGATCTACTAAAGCGTAATAAACCGTTACCTTGTAGATTTTACGTGTGCTCGGGTACTTGCATTGTTCCTTCACCGGAATGCTCACAAATCTAAACGTATGGATTCTCCAAAGGTGGTCCACACCACACGGAAGAAACTCATGTTCTCCTTGCTAGAGAAAAATGGGTTTATGAAGGAATCGGTTTAAGAGAAGAACACTATGAATTAGTATTCTCTTAAACCTACTTTTTTCTTCCTCTTGATTCAAAATCAAGTGAAGAACACTAGTAAAAAGAGAGGGAGATGGCCGAGAGTTAGAGAGAGAGGAGAGGGCCGAAAATTGTCTTCTTTTTCTTTGAAAAAGATGAATAATGATTCTCATACACAAGGTGTTGTATATACTCATATATATACATAATTAATGTGATTATTGGAATGTGTCTAGGTTCATCCAAGGATGTCTAGATACATCCCAATCAATCACCATTAATTCTTCAATCAACCCTACCAACTTTTATGGTATGATCAAATCATACCAAAAGGGAAGGGCTTGATTGGAGTTGATTTGTCTGTTTCCAAAAGAGATAAGTCAACATACCACCTTGCATGAAACATGGCTGATTTTAGCTTCCTCCAAGGGAGCATTTCGGCCATGCTTATTATGGGAAGAATTCCAACTTCTTCCTATTCCAAAATAGGAATTATTTCTCCTCTCCGGTCAAATTTAACGGACCGGGTTTTATCGTAATCCAACTATGATGAACCCAATATTAAATCCAATTTAATGTCCACTTAAATTATTCCCGTTGATCTTTTAATCCAATTAAAAGATCCAACATCCCAACTTTCCATATTTAATCGAAAATCTAATTTACCAATTAAAGGGCCCGATACAATATCAGTCCGTCCATCCAATGGACTTTCCCTTAAGTAATCCAATTACTTATTTATCCTTCGAGATTGACTCCAAATCAATCTCTCAACCTCCTCGGTGATTTGTATGTGACCCTTTAGGTTCACCCTCAGCTAGACTTGGGCCCGTGTCCCATAAGGGCCCGTCACCATGGGTGGCCGTCTAGCAACGGTCTATGGCACTAGAGACTAGATGAATTGGCGTGAACATTTAGGCGCCGATTCCGTACGGGTACGGTCCTTTCGTCTACCGTCTCCTGGCCTTAGTCTAGGGTATGGAATTGGGCGTCGGTTCCTATTGTTGACTAGACATCCATGCTTAATACTCGAGACTACGTATGCTTTATTGCGTCGACACAGGAAACCATTCCCTGTTCAACCAACCACTATGGCCGTAGCTTTAAACAACATGAACGTGTCTCCGAGTGCATAGGAGATACCTTTGTCACATACTGACAGGGGACAGATCCTCTTCTTGGAATCCACCGTCCTCGCTACACATTCCGACTGCACTGGACAAGGTTTATGATGATCATCTTACATAATGATCACCTTTCGCCAGATCCAAGATACAGCCGTCCTGTGCATGCAACTGCCATGATCCCTCAAGTTTGAGGACTACTCCTGTACTATCGGAACTGGGGAAATCCAACCGACCAAGCCTCCAAGGCTTTCATATGATGATCCCCGCGAGTCAGCCCAGTCGGCTCGACCCCAGTCGACCAACCCATCAAGATCATGTAGGCGTCCCACGCCTGTTGCCGATGAAACACGGCACTCATCCAATGAACACGACTCTTGATGCAAGTGTCAATAAGACTCTCGATGCCCTATCTCGGGGTCCTCGACTTGGAACGTTTCAGACCCAACTCTAAATTAGTTGGTTTCATGACCACCATCCAATGCGTGGCCCAACTGCATGAGTTGTTAACCGTGGTCTGTGGGCTTTGTTGCGATATAAGTAAAACACCATTTTAGCAAATGTGAAATGAGCGCAACAAAGTAAGCACCAAAAGTGACGAATACTCATTTTATTCATCACATAATAATATTACATTTACATCGAGTTGTATAATAGGTTACAAATCGCCAAACCTATTGGCTTTCTGGTCACCTATTCTAACACATCTTGCGACAAAGTGCAGTGTGTCTCAATTTCAGTTGGCTTTGACACTTCTCTGGAGTATTTGGGGCCACATGAATAAGGTAGTGTTTGAGGGTATATTTAGTCTTCCCATGGCTACTATAGTCTCATTTGTGAAAGCTTACCTTCATAGTTTCTAGGCTGCGTGTTTGCAGTATAAGGGGAGGATGAGGTTTAATTAGTTTTGTGGCTTCTCCGTTGTTGTTTTGCAGTGGTTCTGTTGGATGTTCGATGCTTTTCTGTTTTGATTTTAATGAAAAAATCTGACTTCCTATAAAAAAAAATTATTTACATGGATACTTGCTCACAATGCACTTAATACCAATGAAAAATTATATTATAAGAGAGTATTAGAATTTCTAACTTGTACACTTTGCCACTCTAGTAATGAATTTATTAAACACACTATATTGAATGTCCAATCTTTTCACAGCTTAGAGTCTCATTAATACACATATCATAGTTGGAACATATGCACTATTCTATTCTCTTTCAGACAGAATTCCAAATACCAAAATCACTTCATACACACATGTTGGAACATTAGGAAAGCACGAAATGACATTATATTTAATAATACATATTTTAACCTTATAAACTATCAACATAAGGTGTCCTATCTTCATAAATATTAAAAAAAATACAAAAAAAAAAAAAAACTCAAGCCAAAATTACACAAAGACTTTTACTTAAGTGGACTGCTCCTCCCTATAATATCTATAAGATCAATATTGACAGGGCATCAAAAGGAAACCCTAGTTCCGGAGGTGTAACCAAAGATTAGAATGGAGAATTCATTGTTGTTTCCTCAAATTACATTGGATACGTTACAAACAATAAAGCATAACTTTGGGAACTATGGATTGTCTTGCAATTAGCTACGTCCCTGGAATTAAAAAGCATTGAAATTGATATTGACTTAATGTTCATCATCTAATCTTTTGACAGGTTTCACATCTACAACATTGATCAATACAGACACTGCTTCAGCAATGCCGACAGACCTTGACTAGCTTCAGCAGAGCATATATAAGTTTTTACTATAGGGAAGTAAACAAACTGGTGGACTACCTTACTAAGTTAGAGGTTAGTCCTGAACAAAGTGGTAATTTTGATACGTTTTCGCCTCTTTTGTCTAAACTCCTAGATGATGATATACATGATAGTTATGTTTGTGTAGCCACTACTAAATGTAACAGAAAAATCATGCTTGTTTAATATATATATATATATATATATATATATAAGTTCCTATTTTTTCTTCAAGAAAAAAAAAACAATCAAGGGTAAAATCACCACCCCTGAACACTCAATTCACAAACAGACCTTTAAGGTATAAAACGTACTAAAAAAAAAACCGTGTCATTTGCAATCGTAATTGTAGCCATTTTAAAAAGCTAACATTGCATTGACCATTGTTTCATATTCGATGGGGTGCTAGCTGTTAGAAATTATGGACCAAAATGCCCTCAGTTTAACAGTATATAAATGGCTAGAAGTGAAGCACTTTTTTATCATGAATTTGCTGATATAATTACCTAAAAATTTAGAAATTTTAGAAATATTATGAAACATTAATTTTTTAGTTTTGGAAAAAAAATATAATGTCTATTGTTAGCATCTCTGCTAAAAAACGTTCTTACTTTTCATGCATTAATCACAACATTACTTTGAGTGATTTTTTAGTGTGAGATATGAATGTGAAAAGAGTGTTGCAATTCGAACAACTTAGACCAAAAGTAATTCTAGAAGCAAATTTGCAGGTTGTGCAAATTAGAATGTAAGTATCTTTTCAGCACTTTCTAGGCCAAATATCTTATGTAGATATCAATATCCTGCACATACATCTCAATTTTGTAATTTTACCTTATGTACGAATCTTAAACATTTCTAAAACCGTATCATCACAATTCACCAATCTCAATCTAGCACTGTTTAAATCCACATTGGGCAATTCATACCAAACTACACTAGACATAGGATATTCAAGGCTTCTTATATAACAAAAAATTCAAAAAAATAAGACATCACATCAGGTTTAATATGTTCAAAAATTTTCACTGTACCCCCAACATAATTAAGTCTATACCAATAAAAAACCCCACCATGTCGTACTTTTAAGGCTTAATTGCATAAAACCCCCCTGTGTTTTAAAAACTCGGCTAAAAGACCCCTTGTGTTTTAAAAATAGGCGAAAAACCACCTTCTGTTTTATTAAATATAGCTCAATCGCCCCTCTCCGTTAAATTGACTTAACGACGTTAATTTTTTTTATTTGACCGTTATGCCCTTTTTATTATTTATTACTTTTTTATTTATGACTGTTAGATCTCATTTGAGTATATAATAGCCGTTAGATCTAAGCAATTAATATCAACCGTTAGATCGTAGAAAAATGAACGGTCTGGATTCAACAAATTTGAATTTATATTATATATAAATAATTAGAAATTATAAAAAACAAAATTATTACTTATATATATAATTTAAAAAAAAATAAAAAAGAAAAGAAAAACATAATGCTCCCACTATTTCTACGAAAATACGTCACTCTCGAACGTTGTTTTCGGGAAACCTTTTCCTAGTGGGCTTGGGATCCACAAACAAAATTCTCCATACCCTGCTTTTACGATTCGCATGGAAAATGGCTTTGTGGGAGGTATTCCATACCATTCTCTGTTAGAATAGGTGACCATGTAAGCCAATTTTGGCAGGAATATGTAACCTATGTCTAGACAATTTCTTTGGTATTTGATAAAATATGTATGAATAAAGAAGTGAAAAATTCATATGGCAATACTTTGTTTACGTTCACTTATCTGCATTTACATTTCTGTTCACTAACGCAAACAAAGCCCACGGACTGAGAAACGATTTCGGGGACTGGGACTACGCTTGGAGGTAGGTCCATGAAATCAGTCTTACCGAATCAGTCCGAAAATCTCCAAGTCAAGGAATCCCGAAAATGGGTACCGGGATTCCCTTTGAGACTTGCACTAAGCATCTGCTGTCGTATTTCATCGACGGGTGACGAAGGTCGTCTAAGCAGTGTTAGTGGGTCAGCATGCTAGGAAGCAGCTGACTGAGGTGACTCGCGGGAACCGTCTTACGGAGGACCTTGAGTATGGTCAGCAAGGTATGGCGTGTATTCTCGATTCCAACGGTACAGGCCAAGTCCTTTGACTTGAGGAACTGTTGAGTTTACCTGTGCATCGGGTCTGTATCTTAGATATGGTGAGAGATTGCCAAAATACTCTTGAGTAGTCATAAGCCATGTCTAGTGCAGCTCGGGTGTACAAAGTGACAGTAGTTTTCCAAGAAAGGATCTGTCTCCTGTCAAAAGGTGTTGACAGTTGAGTCTCATATATGCTCTGTGTCTTGTCCCTAAAATATTTGGCCACAGTGACTGAAACAGAAGGGAAAAGGTTTCCCTTGCGGCGTTTAGTGAGGACAGACCGACACTTTAGGTCCAAAATGGGTACCTGCATCTTCCGTGCCCTAGACCCTAAGTGATGAGACCGAAGACAGAAGGACAAGTGTACTATTAGAACCTAAATGTTCATCCCCGAATATTTCACCTAGTCTCTAGTGCCATGGACCGTTGCTAGATGGCCACCCATGGTAACGAACGGATTCTAGGAATCCGACCAAGTCTAGCTGAATGGTGAACCCTAAAGAGTCACACACTATCCACACACACTTAGTATTTAATTTGGAATTAAATATTGGAGTAAAGGAATGATTAAATTAGATTTAATCGGGTCCTATATTTTCTTGGAGAAATTAATTCCTTCTATTTGATAAAAGGAATTAAATTAATAAATAGGATTTATTAAAAGGGTTGATTTAATAGGCTTAAGAATAAATTATAATATTAATTTATTATATTATATTTATTTAGCCTTTTGGAATATTTAATAGGATTTAAATTATTCCATTAAATTAAAAATCAACGGTCGAGATGGAAAGGGGAGATGGAAGGCTAGGATTCGTTTGACTAGGTCAAACACTAGTTTGACTAGGACTTTGACTAGGTCAAAATCCTAGTCAAATTAGGTTACTTAGAGTTTGAGTTTAAAGAGGATTAAACTCTTCCTCTATATAAACCCCTAGCTTCCAACATTTAAGAGGATGATGATTTTTGAAAAACACACACAACACACACTCTCCCTCTCCTACCTCTCGTCCGCCCCCTCTCTCTTTCTCTAGCAAGAAAATATTTTTTCTTAGTTCTTTTTGTTCTTGGAACATCAAGAACTTAGACGAACCAATACCGTTAATTGATAACGAGTTATTGATTCGTCCACTCCAAAAATAATACTTGTTCGTTGCTAGCACGACGTGCAAGATACGTGGGTGGATCGTGTGTCACGATTTGGAGGATCTCAAGAACGAGGTCTTGGTGCAAAACGGGGAACAACGCGAGTAGCAGTTGAAGACGAAAACGACAACGGGTAGGTCTCGTTTAAGATTTTCGTCCCTCTTTATTTTCCAACTCTATGGCCTCCATGATTTATTTAATTGTTTTATGATCATGAGATACACCAAACGCCCGGGAACCTCAAGGGCACACCCCTTGAGCGTGTTCTTTAAATTAAAAGCATGCCTTTTATTTTAATATGTTTATTTTTTACCGCGCTTCCGCATTCGCGCAATTCCCGGGACGATCCACCGGATTTTCTTTCAAGTGGTATCAGAGCCCGGTTCGGTGCATAGGTCTCGTTATGTGCGTTATAAGCATGAAACGTGAAAATTGGCATGTTTTTTATTAAATCTTGATTGTTCTTGATTTTAAGCATGTCGATTTTATTTTTTGATTCGTGTGAATTTATGAATGTTGGTGATTTTCTGTTTTTCTTGGGAAACGGGGTGGAAAAATTGAATGGAAAACAAGAAACGACGCAGCCGGCCAGCCGGGAGGCTGGCCGCGCGCAGCCGCACACTGCCGGCAGGGTAGACGCGTGCAGGCAAGGGAGGCCTGCGCGCGCCCGCCCAGCCGGCCGCGCGGGGGCAGCGCGCAGCAGGAAGGCTGCGCGCAGGCGGCGCAGGCGCCTCCAGGCGCGCGCGCACGCAGACAAGGGTGTCTGCGCGTGCGCGCCCCGGCAGGCGCGCTCATGCGCGCGCGCGCGCAAGGCCGCGCGCCTGCTAGTCCGCGCGCGGACGGGCCCTGGGCGGCGCCGCCAGGCGCGCGCGCACGCAGACGAAGGAGTCTGCGCGCGCGCGCGCCCTGGCAGGCGTGCCCAGTGCGCGTCTGCGCGCGCACTGCGCACGGCACGGCCGGCAGCCAGCAGGCCAGCGCGCGCGCAAGGCAGGGGAGCCTGCGCGCGCGGCGGCCTGTCGGCATGCCGGGCCGCGCAGCGCGCTGCCGGCCAGGCGCGCGCGCACGCAGGCAAGGGGCCTGCGCGCGGGCGCCCGGCCAGGCAGTGCCTGCGCGCGCGCAGGGGCGGCAGGCTGAGCCTGCTGCCCTGCGCGTGCTGGCGGACCGCCGGCGGCGGCGGCGGCGACAGCTGCTGCTGCTAGGGTTTCAAAACCCTAGCAGTAATTTTCTTTTATTTTTTAATTATTTTCAGTTTTAATTTTGAATTAATTCTGAAAAATCGTTTTTGGTTCAATTATGCCTATTTTTCTAAAGACATTATTTTAGGAGTAAAATAAATTGGATTCGGAATCCCGGGGTTATTTTACTTAAAATAATGAGGGAAGGTTTTCCTAAAACGAGAAAATATTATTACCAATATTTGTGTTTATTTTTCACACGTTGTGCACATATTCATTAATTATTTTGCATATTTATGATTGGAAATCATATGTTGGTGGTATTATGTAATTATGTGATTGGATCATGTGATTATGTGTGTTGGATGGAAATGGATGATCGCGAGCCCTAAGACCGGATGTATGGTTTATTTTCTGTTGGCCTGTGTGCCTCTTTTACTGCTTTCTCCTTCTCTCTTTCTAGTTGCCTTGGAATAATAAGGCATTCTACCTCCCTCCTTATGTACTCCCCCCGGGTTTTCGCTGGGGTTTCTATTTTTCAATATGTAATGAGAGTAGACTAGGAGTGAGGTTTCCTTTTTTTTTTGTAATTGGTGGAGAAGAAGGAAGGACCACATGGAGAGCCCAGACGGGAGGCCCCTTGGTGTTTTCCATGAAGTGAAGAAAGAGAAAAAGAGACCAAGGCCCATCAGCATGATGATTGGGTTACTATTAATGTAATAGTATAGGACCAACCCTAGATTGACCATAGATCCACTGCGGGCTCAGTGGATCGCATAGGATTCGGGCTCGTGATCATCCAACATGGGCGTGCTAGGCTTTAATTTTGCATGTGGTTATGATGATGGATGAATGGATTATTTATTTATCGTATAACTGCTATGAATGGTTTATTTACGCATTATGGATATATGTGTAGATATTTATTTGAGATGTCGGTCATTACTCACTCTCACATTGGTTGGACCAATGTCAAAATATTAGACCCTAGACAAAGTGGACAGAACTCTAGGAGTTTGTCCATGCCTTCCAATCCATGGCATAGTGAGGAAGCTGCTTTAGGTCAATAGCATGGTCTCACGAGTCGTGGCACGTTATTGTACTTAAAGGAAGCTGCATTATGTCATGAACGAAAAGCGGGCTGCTGCTACCTGTCTCACGAGTCGTGGGTACCAGTGGGTCCGTGGCTCGGTCGATTGGGTTGGGTCTAACGCCCAATTAACATGATTCGCTTGGAGTCCTCGTGATCATGTGAAAGGGTGAGGCAATAATCTTGGGAATCTCGTGGAACGAGAATGGTATGGAATACCTCCCACAGGATCTTTTCCATGCGAATCGTAAAAGCGGGGTATGGGAAAAATCGCTGTGGATCCCAAGCCCACTTGGAAAGGATTTCCCGAAAATCACGTTTGAGAGTACCGTGTTTTCGTATAAATAGTGGGAGGATTAAATGACTAAAGTCCATGCATTTAATTATTTTATCAAACCACCGTCTTTTTATTTTCTGCTGATCGCGGCGCTGTTTTCTAAAATGTAGATTTTTAAAATGTCTAAGAACCCACTTTCCACCATTCTTGAGACAAACAAATTCAATGGAACAAACTACAACGACTGGTTGTGAAATCTCAGGATAGTCCTAGATTACGAGAACCAAGGCTACGTCATGGACGAGCCTCTCCCTAGGACCTTACCGGAAGGATCCACGCCAGAAGAACGTGAGACGTTCGAGACTTGGCATAAGGATTACCGGAAGGTCCGTAGCATCATACTTGCTTCGATGACCAATGAGATTCAGAAGCAGTATGAAAGGCTAGACGATGTCCCTTCCATTATGGCTCGCCTAAAGGATTGCTATGCAGTCCCGGACCGGCATACTAGGTATGTCGCGACCAAGGCGTTCTTTGGAACTAAAATGACAGAAGGATCCTCTGTACAAGAGCACGGGTTAAAATGCTTACCCTGGTGGAAAAGCTCGAGGACCTAATGGCAGGTCTCGATAATGAAACGTATATAGATGTGATCCTTCAGTCACTCCCACCCTCCTTTGACCAATTTATCGTCAACTACAACATGAACGCACTTGAGAAAGGCATTCATGAGTTGATCAATATGTTGGTGCAATACGAGGCAACGACTAAGAAGTCCACGCCTTCGGTATTGTTTGGAGGTGCTTCAACTTCTAATACGAAAGGCAAGGGTGCCGGACGTTGGAAAAAAGAAGAAAGGGAAGGGAAAGGCCGTCAAAGCAGCTACGAACACTAAGAGTGTTCCCATTGCCAAAGAGGGGAAAGGCAAAGGAAAGGGAAAGGTTGTCTCCAAGCAACAGTCAAAGGCATATGGCATATGTATCAACTGCTGTGAGAAAGGGCATTGGAAGAGAGAGTGCCCCAAACTCTTCTCGAACCAAGGTATATATGTGATTGAGGTTAATATGGTCACTAGTTCTGCCTCTTGGGTATTAGATACCAGCTGTGGAGCTCACATTTGCAATGACTTGCAGGTGTTGAAAAGAAGCAGAAAACTGGGTAGCGGGGACATGATCCTGAAGCTTGGGAATGGCAAGGCCATCTCGGCAGAAGCAGTAGGATCCGCCACTCTAGTGATTAGTGATAATATTAGCATAGATTTAGAACAAGTTTATTTTGTACCCAGTATGATTAAAAACATCATTTCCATTCCATTGTTGGACAATAGTGGTTATGAGTTTAGAATCAATAAAAATTGCTTTTATTTGATGAGGTGTGGAATTGCTCATCTACTTGGTACATTACATAACGGACTCTATATCTTGCAACAAACGAATTTCGTCCTCAATGCACAACACAAACGAAAATTAGATAATAACGGGAACGCACGTGTGTGGCACGCTAGGCTAGGTCACATATCCCAAGATAGGATGAAAAGGTTGGTAGACTCAAAGAACCTAGAGGTTGGGGACTTGAACGATCTACCAACTTGTGAGTCCTGTCTAAGAGGGAAAATGACCAAGAGGCCCTTTGTAGGACAAAGCAGGCTTGCCACAGGTCTGTTGGACTTGGTCCATACAGACGTATGTGGACCACTAAGGACGCAGGCCCGAGGTGGGTTCTCCTACTTCATAACCTTCACCGATGATCATTCACGGTATGGTTATGTTTACCTGATGAGGTACAAGTCTGAAGCTCTTGAGAGGTTTAAAGAATTCAGACTTGAAGTGAAGAATCAAACCAACTGCAAAATTAAAATCCTTCGGTCGGACCGAGGCGGTGAATACCTTAGTACGGAGTTCCTAGACTATCTAAAAGAACATGGTATAATATCAGAATGGACACCTCCAGGAACACCGCAGTTAAATGGTGTCTCTGAAAGGAGAAATCGAACCCTGTTGGACATGGTTCGGTCCATGATGAGTTTTTACCAAATTGCCCTTATCGTTTTGGGGCTATGCACTAGAAACGGCGGCCAAATTATTGAATTTGGCGCCCTACTAGCACATTGACCCAAACGCCATATGAGATATGGCACGGCAAGCCTGCATCCTACAACTACTTGAAAGTGTGGGGTAGCCCCGCATACGTCAAGAGGTTAGTGGGAGATAAGTTAGAATCTAGGTCTAGCTTATGTAGGTTCGTTGGATACCCTAAAGAAACTGCGGGTTATTACTTTTATGACCCCTTGGAACAAAAGGTGTTTGTGTCAAGAAATGCAGTATTCTTGGAGCAAAGCTTCCCGGAGGATATCCAACCTGATGAGCTGATCCTTGAGGAATCAAGTGATGGAATCCAGCCATCAGAAGAAGCCGCGGAACCCTCACTTAGAGGATTCAGGATAGACAGCCGAAGGGCTGACCAACCTCGAGAAGTCCAACATGCTAGGCATGAAGGACAGCCTCAGGAACAGCCAGCCCCGGTTCCTGAACCACCGGCTCCGATACAGTCAGCGCCCACAGTCACCACTGACGTTCCCGTTCTCCGTAGGTCCACTAGAGAGTCCAGACCTCCAATGAGATATGGCTTTCTAGGTGCGACCGATCTTTTGGATAACGATCCTAAGACTTATGGAGAAGCGATGTCTGACATCGACTCCGGGAAATGGCTTGAGGCCATGAAAGCCGAAATGGACTCCATGAGCGAAAACCAAGTTTGGAGTCTCGTAGATCCACCGAAAGGTGTTAAGCCAGTGGGTTGTAAGTGGGTCTACAAGTGCAAACTTGGCGTTGATGGAGAAGTCACAAACTTTAAGGATAGGCTTGTAGCTAAGGGATACACTCAACGACCCGGGGTCGATTTTGAGGATACCTACTCGCCTGTAGCCATGGCTAAGTCCATTCGGATTCTGCTCGCCATAGCAGCATGGTATGACTATGAGATATGGCAGATGGATGTGAAAAACGGCCTTCCTCAATGGTTTCGTTGAAGAAGAGATCTATATGGATCAGCCGCAGGGTTTCACGGTCACTGGAGAAGAACAGAAAGTCTGTCGCCTCCAGAAGTCCATCTATGGCCTCAAACAAGCCTCCCGAAGTTGGAACATTCGATTTGATGAAGTAATACGGGGATATGACTTCATCAAAAACGAATCCGACCCTTGTGTATACAAGAAGGTCAGTGGGAGCTCAATAGTGTTCCTAGTGCTTTATGTGGATGACATTCTGCTCATTGGTAATGACGTCAGAATGTTAGGAAACACAAAAGCATGGTTGTCAACCCAGTTTTCCATGAAGGACTTGGGTGAAGCCTCCTACATCCTAGGCATCCAGATTGTCAGGGACAGATCTAAAAGGATGTTAGGACTCACCCAAAACTCGTATATGGAGAAAGTCCTAAAGAGATATCGAATGGACAACTCCAAACGAGGATTCCTTCCAATGAGGCATGGGATCAAGTTATCCAAGAAACAGTCCCCACAGACTGATGAGGAACTTGAAAGGATGAAGGTCATCCCCTATGCCTCCGCCGTAGGTAGCATACAATATGCGGTCCACTGCACTAGGCCTGACATTGCATACGCTTTGAGCGTAACAAGCAGATATCAGTCCTGCGCAGGAGAGGCACATTGGAATGCTGTTAAGGGCATCCTTAAGTACCTAAGAAGAACTAAGGAAATGTTCCTAGTCTATGGCAATGGAGAACTAATTCTGGAAGGCTTTAGCGACGCTAGCTTCCAGTCTGATGACGATGATGCCAAGTCTCAATCGGGGTACGTATTCAAACTCAATGGAGGAGTAGTAGCTTGGAAAAGTTCCAAGCAAGCAACCGTTGCTGACTCCACCACAGAGGCTGAATACATAGTAGCTTCAGAAGCTGCTAAGGAAGCGGTTTGGATGAGAAACTACATCCAAGAGTTGGGTGTGGTGCCTCGCATCGCCGAGCCTGTTGTCATCTTCTGTGATAACAACGGCGCTATAGCGCAAGCAAAGGAACCGAGATCTCATCACCGTTCCAAACATATTCTTAGACGCTACCATCTTCTTAGAGAAATGGTAGGAAGAGGTGACGTCCGGATGGACCGAGTCAACTCGGCAGACAACACAGCAGACCCACTGACAAAGCCTATGTCGCAGAGCGCTCATACGCAACATCTTGAGAAGATGGGGATTAAGCATATGGGCAATTGGCTTTAAAGGTCAAGTGGGAGATTGTTAGAATAGGTGACCATGTAAGCCAATTTTGGCAGGAATATGTAACCTATGTCTAGACAATTCTTTGGTATTTGATAAAATATGTATGAATAAAGAAGTGAAAATTCATATGGCAATACTTTGTTTACGTTCAACTTATCTGCATTTACATTTCTGTTCACTACGCAAACAAAGCCCACGGACTGAGAAACAATTTCGGGGACTGGGACTACGCTTGGAGGTAGGTCCATGAAATCAGTCTTACCGAATCAGTCCGGAAATCTCCAAGTCAAGGAATCCCGAAAATGGGTACCGGGATTCCCTTTGAGACTTGCACTAAGCATCTACTGTCGTATTTCATCGACGGGTGACGAAGGTCGTCTAAGCAGTGTTAGTGGGTCAGCATGCTAGGAAGCAGCTGACTGAGGTGACTCGCGGGAACCGTCTTACGGAGGACCTTGAGTATGGTCAGCAAGGTATGACGTGTATTCCCGGTTCCAACGGTACAGGCCAAGTCCTTTGACTTGAGGAACTGCTGAGTTTACCTGTGCATCGGGTCTGTATCTTAGATATGGTGAGAGATTGCCAAAATACTCTTGAGTAGTCATAAGCCATGTCTAGTGCAGCTCGGGTGTACAAAGTGACAGTAGTTTCCAAGAAAGGATCTGTCTCCTGTCAAAAGGTGTTGACAGTTGAGTCTCATATATGCTCTGTGTCTTGTCCCTAAAATCTGTGGCCACAGTGACTGAACAGAAGGGAAAAGGTTTCCCTTGCGGCGTTTAGTGAGGACAGACCGACACTTAGGTCCAAAATGGGTACCTGCATCTTCCGTGCCCTAGACCCTAAGTGATGGGACCGAAGACAGAAGGACAAGTGTACTGTTAGAACCTAAATGTTCATCCCCGAATATTTCACCTAGTCTCTAGTGCCATGGACCGTTGCTAGATGGCCACCCATGGTAACGGATGGATTCTAGGAATCCGACCAAGTCTAGCTGAATGGTGAACCTAAAGAGTCACACACTATCCACACACACTTAGTATTTAATTTGGAATTAAATATTGGAATAAAGGAATGATTAAATTAGATTTAATCGGGTCCTATATTTTCTTGGAGAAATTAATTCCTTCTATTTGATAAAAGGAATTAAATTAATAAATAGGATTTATTAAAAGGGTTGATTTAATAGGCTGAAGAATAAATTATAATATTAATTTATTATATTATATTTATTTAGCCTTTTGGAATATTTAATAGGATTTAAATATTCCATTAAATTAAAATCAACGGTCGAGATGGAAAGGGGAGATGGAAGGCTAGGATTCGTTTGACTAGGTCAAACACTAGTTTGACTAGGACTTTGACTAGGTCAAAATCCTAGTCAAATTAGGATACTTAGAGTTTGAGTTTAAAGAGGATTAAACTCTTCCTCTATATAAACCCCTAGCTTCCAACATTTAAGAGGATGATGATTCTTGAAAAAACACACACAACACACACTCTCCCTCTCCTACCTCTCGTCCGCCCCCTCTCTCTTTCTCTAGCAAGAAAATATTTTTCTTAGTTCTTTTTGTTCTTGGAACATCAAGAACTTAGACGAACCAATACCATTAATTGATAACGAGTTATTGATTCGTCCACTCCAAAAATAATACTTGTTCGTTGCTAGCACGACGTGCAAGATACGTGGGTGGATCGTGTGTCACGATTTGGAGGATCTCAAGAACGAGGTCTTGGTGCAAAACGGGGAACAACGCGAGTAGCAGTTGAAGACGAAAACGACAACGGGTAGGTCTCGTTTAAGATTTTCGTCCCTCTTTATTTTTCAACTCTATGGCCTCCATGATTTATTTAATTGTTTTATGATCATGAGATACACCGAACACCCGGGAACCTCAAGGGCACACCCCTTGAGCGTGTTCTTTAAATTAAAAGCATGCCTTTTATTTTAATATGTTTATTTTTTACCGCGCTTCCGCATTCGCGCAATTCCCGGGACGATCCACCGGATTTTCTTTCATTCTCGTCCTACGAGATTCCCAAGATGTTTTGCCTCACCTTTTTACGTAATCCCCAGAACTCCAAGTGAATCACGTTATTCATGCGTTAGACCCGACCCATCAACCGAATCATAGCACTCACTACTACCCCCAGAACTCGTGAGACAGGTATACTGTATGCTACATCAGGTCTAGTGCACTGAACAACATACTGTATGCTGCCTACGGCTGAAACATAGGGGATGTCCAACATCTATTTAAGCTCCTCATCAGCCTTAGGAGACTGCTTCTTGGATAACTTAACTCCATGCCTCATAGGAAGGAATCCTCATTTTGAGTTCTCCATCTTAAATCTCTTCAAGACCTTCTCAATATACGAGAACTGGGCCATTCCTAACATTCTTCTAGATCTATCTCTGTAGATCTTGATGCCAAGGATGTAGGATGCCTTGCCCATATCCTTCATGGAGAATTGTGTTGACAACCAAGCTTTAGTGGTACCCAACATCTTAGCATCATTCCTAATGAGCAAGATGTCATCCACATAAAGCGCCAGAAACGCAATTGAGCTCCCATTGATCTTCTTGTATACACAAGGATTGAACTCGTTCTTGAAGAAATTATATCCCCGTATGACTTCATCAAAACGTATGTTCCAGCTTCGGGAAGCTTGTTTGAGGCCATAGATGGACCTTTGGAGACGACAGACCTTCTGCTCTTCTCCAATAGTTGTGAAACCTTCCGGCTGATCCATATAGATCTCTTCCTCTACGAAACCGTTGAGGAAAGCCGTTTTCATGTTCATCTGCCATATTTCATAGTCATACCATGCTGCTATGGCAAGCAGTATCCGAATGGACTTGGCCATTGCTACAGGCGAGTAGGTTTCCCCAAAATCGACCCCGGGTCGCTAAGTGTAACCTTTCGCCACAAGCCTGGCCTTGAAGGTTGGAACCTCCCCGTCAGCTCCAAGCTTACGTTTGTAGAACCATTTACACCCCACGGGTTTTACCCCTTTGGGTGGGTCTACTAGGGTCCAAACTTGGTTTGTACCCATCGAGTCCATCTCAGATTTCATGGCCTCAAGCCACTTATCCGAATTGATGCCCGACATCGCTTCTCCGTACGTCTTTGAGTCATTATCCAACTGACCGGTGAGGCCCAGAAATCCATACCTGTCAGGTGTATGGGATACTCTGGCCAACCTACGGAGGACTGGAACATTATCAGTGGGAACTACTGGCTCAGATGTCACTGCCGCCTCATCGGGTACCTCACTTGATTCCTCAAGGAGTACCTCATCGTGTCGGCTATCCGATGAAAAACCCTTTTCCAAGAACACTGCGTTTCGCGAGATAAAAGCTTTTTGCTCGGAGGGATCATAGAAATAATACCCCTCAGTTTCTTTCGGGTAGCCGATGAACCTGCATAAACTAGACCTCGAGTCCAGTTTATCTCCCACTAATCTCTTGACATATGCGGGGCAACCCCACACTTTTAAGTATTTGTAGGAGGCAGGCTTGCCATGCCATATCACATATGGAGTCTGGGATATCTTCTTAGATGGAGCCAAGTTCAAAAATTTGGCCGCCGTCTCAAGAGCGTATTCCCAGAAGGAAAGGGGGAGTTCGGTAAAACTCATCATGGATCGGACCATGTCCAACAAGGTCCGATTTCTCCTTTCAGACACACCATTAAGCTGTGGTGTTCCAGGAGGGGTCCACTGAGAGAGAATCTCATTCTCTTTTAGATAATCAGTAAACTCACCACTCAAATACTCTCCACCTCGGTCCGATCGAATGGCTTTGATCTTTCGACCGGTTTGGTTCTCTACTTCAAGTCTGTATTCTTTAAACCTTCCAAAGGCTTCAGACTTGTACCTCATCAGGTAAATATAACCATACCGTGAGTGATCATCAGTAAAGGTTATGAAGTACGAGTATCCACCTCTAGCCTGAGTATTTAGTGGGCCACAGACATCTGTATGGATCAAATCCAACAGACCATTGGCTAGCGTGCTTTGTCCAACAAAGGGTTTCTTGGTCATCTTTCCCTTAAGACAGGATTCGCAGGTCGGTAGGTTGTCCAAATCGTCTTTTTCTAGACTCTTTTGAAGGAAAGCGGATCGGCCCGGGAACGCGGCGGAAGTGCGGTGGAGATAAAAATCATGCGGAATAAAAGAATTTAAATCGCGTTCAAGGGGTGTTCCCTTGAACGTTCCCGGGCTATCGGTGTATAAATGAAAAATATAAACATATATAAAACAAATAAGCGTTCGTGGGTACAGAATAAAGAAGAAACCGAGAGCATAAATATAAATCGAAATACCTTTCTCGATTTTGTATTTTGATCGGCTACACGCATTGATTCCTCCCGACGTTCGTCCACACGAGGTCCCAACGTAGAGACCCTCTAACGTAGTCCACACCACACCGGGAGAGATCTCATTTTTCTTGCTAGAAAAAAACGGATCTAGAGGATGAAATCAAAGAAGAGATTACACTATCAAATTAGTGTTCCTTCTTGATCTTACTTTATTCTTCAATTGATCCTAGATCAAAGAAGCAACAAAGAGAATTTAGAGAGTAGAGAGAGAGTGTGTGTGTATAGAGAGTGTTCATCTTTTTCCTAGAAAAAGATGAGTAATGAAATTCATCATCAATAGGTGTTAATATATACTCATATATATACATAATTAATGTGATTATTGAAATGTGTCTAGGTTCATCCAAGGATGTCTAGATACATCCTACTCAATCACCATCAATTCTTCAATCAAGCCTACCAATTTTTAAGGTATGATCAAATCATACCAAAAGGGAAGGGTTTGATTGGATTTGATTTGTCTCTTACCAAAAGAGACAAGTCAACTAACACCTAGCATCCAACATGACTGATTTTTGCTCCCTCCAAGATGGCAATTTTCGGCCATGCTTATTCTATAAATGGAATTAACACACCTCTCGGGTCCAAATTTAATGGACCGGGTTCTATCATAATCCAATTACGACGAACCCAAAAATTAAATTTAATTTCATTTAATGTGCACTTAAATAATTCTCGTTGATCTTTTAATCCAATTAAAAAGATCAAATATCTCAATTTTTCATATTAATCGATAAATCCTACTTACCGATTAAATGAGGGCCCAATACAATATTGGCCCGTCCATCTAATGGACAATCCCTTAAGTAATCCAATTACTTATCATCCTTTGAACTTGACTCCAAGTCACTTCTTTCACCTCCTAGGTGATTTGTGTGTGACCCTTTAGGTTCACCCTCAGCTAGACTTGGGCTCGTGTCCAACAGGAGCCCGTCACCATGGGTGGCCGTCTAGCAACGATCCATGGCACTAGAGACTAGGTGAATGTTGGCGTGAACATTTAGGCGCCGATTCCATACGGGTATGGTCCTACTATCGACCGTCTCTCGGCCTTAGTCTAGGGTATGGAATTGGGCGTCGGTTCCCATCCTTGACTAGGCAACTATACTTCATACTCGAGATGCATTTACTCTATCAATTGACGTAGGAAATCCTTTCCTACTCAATCAGTTGCTATGGCCATAGACTTTCAGAGTCTAAACCATCTAAGAGTGCATAGGAGACATCACCATCATGTACTGACAGGGGACAGATATTATCTTGCAATCCACCGTCCTTGCTACATACTCCAACTGCACTGGACAAGGCTTATAATGACCATCTTATAGAATGATCACCTCTCACGCAGATCCAAGATACAGTCTTCATATGCACGTGACTACCATGATTCCTCAAGTCCGAGGACTAATCCCGTACTATCGGAACCGGGAATTCCAGTCATACCGAACAAGCCTCCAAGGCTTCCATATGACGATTCCCGCGAGTCACTTCAGTCAGTCGACAACCTTGTCAACTAACCCACTAAAATTACATAGACGACCTTCGTCTGTCGCCGATGAAACTCGGCACTCACCTAGTGAATGCAATACTTAGTGCAAGTCTTAATAGGACACTCGATGCCCAGTCTCGAGGTCCTTGACTTGGAATGTTTTAGACCAACCCTCAGAAGTTGGTTTCATAGCCCCCATCCAATGCGCAACCCAACTAGATGGGTTATCCAATTGGTCTGTGGGCATGTGTTGTGACGTCGAAACACCGTTCAACGTTAGTAGTAAGCACAACAAACACAGTGCCAATGATGAATACTTACTCTATTAATCAGGATAATATTGAATTAATAAAGATTGATGAATAGTTCCCAAAACCGCCAATTCAATTGGCTTTCTGGTCACCTATTCTAACAATCTCCCACTTGACCTCAAAGTCAATTACCCATGTCTCTCAGAACCTTCTGAGAGTGAGTAATCTGCAATACCGGCTCAGTCTCGCAGGTCTACTTTATTTTTCTGCCAAGGTAATACGGTCCAACCGTATCTTGCCTCTTTCTACCATCACTACCTGCCGATGGTGGCTGTCTCAGAATTTTCCATGGATCTTGTGATGATATCTCGGGCCCAAAAGGGTTTAGCCATAGCCTAGTTGTCAACCTCCAAGGCAACTACTGGCTCAGCCGTGCTAGGCACTACATCCATCCAATGGGTGCTATTTTCATCCAAACCACTTTCCAGAAACAATTTCCAAAGTTGGCATATATTCGACTTTCGTGATGAAACGTCGTGGTATCCTGCTTGGAACCTTTCCAAGCTACCACACTCACCATTAAGCCCGAACATACATAGGTATTGAGACTAAATATTATTCACATAATTTTAGAAGCTCGTATCGCTATAGCCTTCCAGAATCAACTCTCCATAAATCGTGCATCGAGAACACTTCTCTAATCCTTATTCAGGTCTTAAAGACTGCTCTCAACTGTTGTCTATTGCCTGGTCGGTACACACCCGATATCCGTTGTTATGTACGATGCATAAACAACATCAGGCCCTGTGCACCGAACAACATACCCATGCTGCGAACGGCAAAGACGTAGGGGATGTAAAATATCTAAGCTTCCTCATTAGTCAATGTTGACTAAGTTTTGGACAGCTCGGCCCTATTCAAGGAGAATTGCATAAACATTGCTCGTGTTTCTAGTGTTTCTTAACGTCTTCATTTCATTCCAAATGAATAAGACGTTATATACTTAACACTCGGAAGATTACCACACTCTCACTAACACCAATGCTCGTTATTGACCGAGTCATACATCGTATGGGTTCGTCAAAATGAATATTCCAGTTACATGAAATCTCAAACCCAGTTTGAATTTCAAGACAGATCCCACGACTCTAAGCCATTGATCCAATCCCGATGTTCAACATCGCTTCTCCATATGTCCTTTGGATCATGCTCCAATTGACCGATCGGACCCAGAAACCTGTACTCATCAGGTATCTAAGATATTCTAGTCGTCCTTGGGAGGACTGGAATATAGTTAGTCAGAAATAACCTGATGTTTGCATTTATTTTACACTATACTTGCACAAATTAGACACCGGGTCTAGTCTATCTTCCTACTAGTCCCTTGACGTATGCAGGACCATCCCATATACTAAAAAACTTTGTAGGATACAGGTTTTCCAAACCAAATCCAATATGGTAACTAGATCATGACTTTAAGAAAGTGCATGTTTCTCAACCTAGCAACTTTCAAGTCCATGTCTAGATGGACTAAGGTAATTTTAGTGAAATACCGAGCGAACCAAGTCCAACAACATTTTCTCCCTTATCAGAGACCATTCAACCATGGCCGCTTCAAGAAGAATTTCACTAATTGACAATTCCATTCTCATTTGGGTATTCGAGAACTCCCACTGAATACACGTCCTCTCGATCTAATCGAAAGGTAACCAAATTGATTCACCACTCCAAGTCTAATATCCCGAACCTACCAAAGGTTATTAGACTTGTGAATTCTCTTTTAGTCGTGTGTAGTCAGTAACCTTACGGATATCCTTTTTGGGTCTAATCCAATAGGGTATTGGCGCTCCCACTAAATACACACTCTCTCGATCTAATCAAAAAGAGACCAGTTTGGTTCATCACTCCAAGTCTAATTCCCCAAACCTACCAAAGGTTCTTAGACTTGTGAACCTTCTTCTAGTCCTATGTATTCAGTAATCCACAGAAGTCTTTTTGGATCCAATCGAATAGACTATCGGCAAGCCCACTTTGTCTAACAAAATGGTTCTTTAGTCTTTTCTTTCTCAAAGAAGATTTGCAAGCTAGCAGATCCAAATCGTCTATTGCTAGACTCTTTGCATCTTCCAACTTCCTCATCCTTAACTTAAAAGGAAACTGACCTAGCCATGGATGCCAAATCCGTAAGTTCATCTTGATTATATCCATTTTTAGTCATTTGTTTTGAGTTCTCATAATCCAATTATGGGATAGTGTCAAGTGTTTATGTACCAAACCTAGCAGCCAAGAATCGCCATTCTTTTTCAAAATAAAAGTAATTTTATTGATCAAATTATTGTATCCAAAATTGTCCAACAATAAATGGAACATATTTTGATCATGCTAGGTTACATAATTCCCGTAGACACAATCTTAACATGATCACTACTAAGCCTAACTAGTCCTTAGTCTTTGCAGCAACAGTTTCGCCATTGCTAGACCTTATGATCGTCTGTCTTAGCTTTCTATTCCTTATCATCACCTGTGAACCATTCACAGGTTATGAACGACTGGTATGCAATACCAAATAACAGAATAGTGATCATGTTGATACTTAATTCAAATGTCACCTTCATCGGAGAGGGGCTTTAGGAAACTCCCTCTTCCAATGTCCATTTTCTCACAGTTAATGCAAACATCATTTGGAACCTCTGACTGCCGAACCCTTTTCCTCTTTCCTTTACCCCAGCCTAGCAGTGTAACAGGAGTACTCAAAGTGCTGGCAGCGGCTGATATTGCCTGAGCCTTCTTCCTCTTCCTGCGTTCGGCACCCTTGCCTTTCGCTTTAAAAGTCGAAGCCTCCTCACTAGTACCGTCGGCGCAGATTTTTCAATCGTTGCCTTGTACTAGACCAATATTTTTATCAACTAGTGAAGGTCTTTCTCAAGCCCACTCATGTTGTAGTTGACTATAAATGGGTCGAGTGAGGGAAGAAGAGACTGAAAGATGACGTCGATGTACATCTCTCTTCCGAGCTCAGCTTGGAGGTCTTTGAGCTTTTCCACAAGGGATAGCATCATCACTCAATGTTGTTGTACCGTCGATCCTTCTATCGTCTTCGCTTCAAAAGAATGCCTTCATTGCAGCATATCTAACATGCCGGTCTGGGACCGCATAGACTTGCTACAATCGAAGCATCATCGAGCCAACATCCTCTAGCCTATCATACTGCTTCGGCATCTTATTATCAATGGATGCTAGTATGATGCTGTAGACCTTCCAGTCATCAAGCCTCTTCTACGTTAAACGTTCTTTGGGCGATGACCTTTCCAGTAAAGTCTGAGGAAAAATCTTTTTCAAAATATAAGTCTTCTTTGAAATCCACGACCATCTTAAGATTTCACAGCCAGGCGTGGTAATATGTTCCATTAGACTTTATTGGTCTCAAGTATAAGGGTTAGTGGATTCTTAGGCATCAACAATTAAACAGAAAAACATTAAGTAGATTATAACAATATTATGTTCAAATTAAGACTTGGTCCTTTAGTCATTAACCCCTCCCACTATTTCTACGAAAGCCCATCATTCTCAAATGGAGTTTCGGGAAACCATTTTCTAGTGGGCTTGGGATCCACAAGCGCAATTCTCATGCCCCGCTTTTACGATTCACATGGAAAAAGCCTCGTGGGAGGTATCCAATACCATTCTCAACCAATGAGATTCCCAAGATATTCTGCCTCACCTCTTCACATGATGCCGAGGGCTCCAAGCGAATCATGCTACTCGATGTTAGGCCCGACCTATCAACCAAATCATACCTCAACTGTCGCCCCCCACGACTCGTGAGACAGGGAAACAGTGAGCGTACTCTTTCTTCACAACAACGGTGCAGCTTTCCTCTATTCCAAATGTGCCACGACTCGTGAGACTACACTTGGGTAGTGGTAGCTTCCTCACGATATTGTCATGGATGGAAGGCTTGGACAGATCAAAACCATTTTGATCCAAGTCCATCATGGGCCTAATATTTCAACTTGGTCCAACCAAGTGAGAGTTCGAAATTGTTGACCGAGACCTCATCACATTAATATTTTTCATGCATAAATATCCAATTATATAAAGCATTTAAATAAATGCATCGCATGTAAGTAAATCTAGCATACCCCTGTTGGATGATCACGGGCCCAACCTATGCGACCCACTGAGCCCACAGTGCGTCTATGGTATGTCCAGGGTGTTTCCTACACTATTACAACAAATTAACCCAATGTCATGCCAATGGGCCTTGTACTCTATTTGTTTCGCCTTGATCTCTCACCTTGGGCCTCCGTCCAACGTAGACCTCCTTTTTCTCCGTGGGCTATCCTTATTATACATAAAACCTAAAACCTCACCAAAAAATTCCTAACTACTCTCATTACAAGAGAAATAGAATACATTGGAAATAAAAAGAAAAAGACAAGCCTTAACATCATGAGGCGAAAGTGGGAGATAATAGTCCCAAAACAAGAGGCAAGGAGGCCCCACCCAAAAGGAATTTAAAACCATACACAGGTCAATGGGCTTCGTGATCATCCCTTGTTAATCCAATTAACAAAACACAACATAATTACATATAATATAATCATGCTCCAAATAATACAAACCATGTATTATATAAATGATATCCAATATCATTCCACAATATAATTAAATGCAGAAAAATACATGTCAATAATACAATTAAAAATGGATATTAAAAACCTTGTACAACCCATGTATATTTTTTTATTTGTTTGTTTGGAAACCATTTCCAAAATAATCTTAGACAATTTAATTTTAGGAAAAAATAATTCTCAACTAAAATTAAATCATCCATAAATTAAATATTTCAGAAAAAATATGCAGAATACCAGAAAATTAAATTTTCCGAAAAATCGGCCCAGCCGTTCGGCCGACCACACAGCCGGCCACGCACGCGCAGGCGCCACTACCTGCGGTCGCGCGCGGCTGGCAGCGTCCGCGCGTGCCAAGCGCACGTGGGCGTCCAGTGTGCGCGCAGGCACGTGCGGCCGGCAGCGCACGCGCGCGCCAGGCGCGCGCAGCTGCCTCGTGCGGCCGCACGCCCGCGCGCGGCGGCCCCTACCTGCGCACAGCAGGCTGCCTGCCTGCTGCCGACCGGCAGCGGCTGCTGTTGCCCTTGTAATGTTTTTTTAATTAAATTCTCCACATAAAAAACTGAAATAAATACCCAGATTTCAGAAAATCCAATTTTCTAAAATCACCCAAATATCCATGATTAATCACATAATTAAACATGCAAATTTCAACAAATAATTGTGAAATTTAAAAGCAATAAATACATACTTTTAAAGCCGATCTAAACACGTTGAACATGCTTGCACACATAAAACATGTAATCCATAGCCACATACACCGATCCGGGCTCTGATACCACTTGAAGGAAAGCGGATCGGCCCGGGAACGCGGCGGAAGTGCGGTGGAGATAAAAATCGTGCGGAATAAAAGAATTTAAATCACGTTCAAGGGGTGTTCCCTTGAACGTTCCCGGGCTATTGGTGTATAAACGCAGAATATAAATATATATAAAACAAATAAGCGTTCATGGGTATAGAATAAAGAAGAAACCGAGAACATAAATATAAATTGGAATACCTTTCTCGATTTTGTATTTTGATCGGCTATACGCGTTGATTACTCCCGACGTTTGTCCACGCGAGGTCCCAACATAGAGACCCTCTAAGATAGTCCACACCACACCAGGAGAGATCTCGTTTTTCTTGCTAGAAAAAAACGGATCTAGAGGATGAAATCAAAAAAGAGATTACACTATCAAATTAGTGTTCTTTCTTGATCTTACTTTGTTCTTCAATTGATCCTAGATCAAAGAAGCAACAAAGAGGATTTAGAGAGTAGAGAGAGAGAGTGTGTGTGTGTATAGAGAGTGTTCATCTTTTTTCTAGAAAAAGATGAGTAATGAAATTCATCATCAATAGGTGTTAGTATATACTCATATATATACATAATTAATGTGATTATTGGAATGTGTCTAGGTTCATCCAAGGATGTCTAGATACATCCTAATCAATCACCATCAATTCTTCAATCAAGCCTACCAGCCTTTAAGGTATGATCAAATCATACCAAAAGGGAAGGGCTTGATTGGAGTTGATTTGTCTCTTACCAAAAGAGACAAGTCAATTAACACTTAGCATCCAACATGGATGATTTTTTGCTCCCTCCAAGGTGGCAATTTTCGGCCATGCTTATTTAGGGAAGAAGTCCAACTTCTTCCTATTCCATAAATGGAATTAACATACCTCTCGGGTCCAAATTTAACGGACCGGGTTCTACCATAATTCAATTACGATGAACCCAAAAATTTAATCCAATTTAATTTAATGTCAACTTAAATAATTCCCGTTGATCTTTTAATCCAATTAAAAGATCCAATATCTCAACTTTTCATATTAATCGATAAATCCTACTTACCGATTAAATGAGGGCCCGATACAATATTGGCCCGTCCATCCAATGGACAATCCCTTAAGTAATCCAATTATTTATCATCCTCTGAACTTGACTCCAAGTCAATTCCTTCACCTCCTCGGTGATTTGTGTGTGACCCTTTAGGTTCACGCTCAGCTAGACTTGGGCTCGTGTCCAACAGGAGCCCATCACCATGGGTGGCCGTCTAGCAACGGTCCATGGCACTAGAGACTCGGTGAATGTTGGCGTGAACATTTAGGCGTCGATTCCGTACGGGTATGGTCCTACTGTCGACCATCTCCCGGCCTTAGTTTAGGGTATGGAATTGGGCGTCGGTTCCCATCCTTGACTAGGCAACTATGCTTCATACCCGAGATGCGTTTACTCTATCAATTGACGTAGGAAATCCTTTCCTACTCAATCAGTTGCTATGGCCATAGACTTTCAGAGTCTAAACCATCTCAGAGGGCATAGGATACATCACCATCATGTACTAACAGGGGACAGATCCTATCTTGCAATCCACCATCCTCGCTATATACTCCATTTGCACTGGACAAGGCTTATAATGACCATCTTACAGAATGATCACCTCTCGCGCAGATCCAAGATACAGTCTTCATATGCATGTGACTGCCATGATTCCTCAAGTCCGAGGACTAATCCCGTACTATCGAAACCGGAAATTCCAAGCCTCCAAGGCTTCCATATGACGATTCCCGCGAGTCACTTCAGTCAGTCGACCACCTTGTCAATTAACCCACTAAAATTGCATAGACGACCTTCGTCTGTCGCCGATGAAACTCGGCACTCACCCAGTGAATGCACTACTTAGTGCAAGTCTCAATAGGACACTCGATGCCCAGTTTCGAGGTCCTCGACTTGGAATATTTTAGACCAACCCTCAGAAGTTAGTTTCATAGCCGCCATCCAATGCGCAGCCCAACTATACGGGTTATCCAATTGGTCTGTGGGCATTTGTTGTGACGTTGAAACGTCGTTCAACGTTAGTAGTAAGCACAACAAACACAGTGTCAGTGATGAATTCTTACTCTATTAATCAGGATAATATTGAATTAATAAAGATTGACGAATAGTTTCCAAAACCGCCAATCCAATTGGCTTTCTGGTCACCTATTCTAACAACTTTGAGTCCACCAACCTTCTTATCCTATCTTTAGAGATATGACCTAACCTCGCTTGCCACATCTGTGCGTTATTGTGATCATCATGTTTTCGTTTGTGTTCTGCAGTCATAATCCAATTAGACTGTTGAAGTATGTACAGACCGTTGACCAATGTACCAAGCAGATGAGAAATACCATCTTTAATAATGAAAAAACCATTTTTATTGATGGTAAATTCAAATCCCTCCTTATCAAGGACCGGGGTGGAAATAATGTTTTTGATCATGCTAGGTATATAGAAACAGTCGTTCAGTACAATCCTAACATGACTACTAATGGCTAACTCCATTGACCCTACGGCTTCCGCAGCAACGGCCTAGCCATCGCCTAGCCTCAGGATCATCTCATCCTTGGTTAGCCTTCTACTTCTTTGCAGTGCCTGCAAATCATTGCAGATGTGAGCACCACACCCGGTATCCAATACCCATGAAGCAGAATGAGTTATCATGTTTACTTCAACCACAAACATACTTGGGTTGGAGAGGATTTGTGGGCACTCCCTCTTCCAATGCCCCTTCCCTTGGCAATGCATGCAGACATCATTTGCCTTGGATTGCTGAGAACCACGGGCCTTCCCTTTCCCTTTGCTCGGTCCCACCGGAGCAACAAGGGTGCCTGGAGCGCGAGCAGGGACCACAAACGTCTTCCCTTTCCCCTTCTTCCTCTTCCAGCGTCCGGCCCTCTTGCCATTCGCCTTGAAGGTCGAAGCCTCTCCTATCAATACCGCCGGCGCCGACTTGTGGGTTCTTGCCTCGTATTGGACCAGCATCTTGATCAACTCATGAATAGACTTCTCAAGTCCATTCATGTTGTAGTTTACAACAAACGGATCATAGGACGGAGGAAGCGACTGGAGGATCACGTCAATGTACGTGTCATTGTTAAGCCCAGCTTTAAGGTCCTCGAGTTTCTCCACTAGGGAAAGCATCTTGACCCCATGACTTTGTACAGACACTCCTTCAGCAAGCTTGGTGCCAAAGAATGCTTTTGTGGCGGCATATCTAATATGCCTATCCGGAACCACATAAACCTCGTTCATGCGGACCATTATGGCGGAGACGTTGTCCAGCCTCTCATACTGCTTCTGAATGTCGTTAGACATCAAAGCCAGTATGATACTGCGTACTTTCTGGTTGTCCTCATGCCATTTCTCGAATGTCAAACGTTTTTCTGGCGTGGACCCCTCCGGTAAGTCGCTCGGTGGCGGCTCGTCCAAGACGTAGCCTTGGTTCTCGAAACCGAGGACAATCCTTAGGTTTCTTAGCCAGTCCGAGTAGTTTGTTCCGTTGAATTTATTAGTCTCAAGTACCATGGTTAATGGATTCTTAGACATATCTACATTAATGAAAATGTAAAGTAGAAATTAGCAGATGATGGTAATATTATTGTTCAAGTTGAAGACTTGGTCTTTTAGTCTTTAACACTCCCATTATTTGTACGAAAGTTCGCCACTCTCAAGCGGAGTTTCTGGAAATTATTTCCTAGTGGGCTTGGGATCCACAAGCGTAATCTCCATTCCCCGCTTTTACGATTCACATGAAGAAGACCTCGTGGGAGATATCCAATATCATTCTCATCCAATAAGATTCCCAAGATATTTTGCCTCACCTATTCGCATGGTTCCAAGGACTCCAAGCGAACCATGTTACTCAGTATTGGGCCCGACCATCAACCAAATCATGCCTCAAACTGTCGCCACCCACGACTCGTGAGACAGGGAAACAACAAGCGCAGTCTTTTTGTTCACAATAATGGTGCAACTTTCCCCTAGTCCAAGTATGCCACGACTCATGAGACCACACTTGGGTAGTGGTAGCTTCCTCACCATATTGCTGAGGATGGAAGGCTCGGACAGATCAAAATACTATTTTGATCCAAGTCCGTTCTGGGCCTAATATTTAATTTGGTCTAACAAAATGAGAGTTTGTGTACGATCGAGACCTCATCACATTATGGTGTTTTAGCATGCATAAATATCCAATATTTAAAGCGATAAATAAATACGCCGCATGCAAAAAACATAGCATACCCCTGTTCGGATGATCACAAGCCCAACCTATGCGACCCACTGAGCCCGCAGTGAGTCTATGATCTGTCTAGGGTGGTCCTAAATTATTATAAAATAATATACCCATTGTCATTCCAATGGGTCCAGTTAATGCTCTTGTTTCACGCCTTGATGCTCCACCTTGGGGTCTCCGACTACATATGCTTGTTAAAATTAAAATCCTCACCAATCCTATCTACTCTCATTACAAATGAAAGTAATACATTGAAATAATAACAAGCCTTAACATCATGAGGCTGAAAATACGGGAGATGATAGTCCAAAAATAAGAGGCACGCAGGCCCCACCCAACATAAATTAAGTGATCATACATTCATCCATACACAAGGTCTAGGGCTCTTGTGATCATCCCATGTTGATTCCATCAACGCACATAACACAATTATTCCAAATAATCATGCATTAAACCAATGGATATTCCAAATATCCAAGTGATGTCCAACATCACAAAAAACATAAATATATAAACAATATGCAAAATTCAAATTTCAAATTTAATGGACATTACAAACAATGCATCCAATGCATGTATTAATCCCAAATTAGTTAAGCAAATTTGATCTAAGGAATAATCCAATTATTCCAAAATCAAATGTGCAAAATTAATACATTTTCATAATAATGCGCGGAAAAAACAGAAAATTAAATTTTCCAGAAAATATCGAAAAATGGCACAAAATGGCCCAGCCGTTGTGCCTGCCGGCCAGCAGCGCGCACAGGCCAGCGCGCGCGCTGGCCGAAGCCCAGCACGCGCAGGCACCCGCCTACGCACGGCCGCGGTATGCGCGGCCACCCCTGCCAGCACACACGCTGGCAGGCACGCCGGCCAGGCCTCCGTGCAGGCGTGAGCCCGATAGCGCGCCTGCCAACCAGTGACCGGCCGGCAGGGGCGGCAGCCAACCGTTGCCTTTGCTGTCCGTTTTTTATATTTTTCATGTTTTTCAACATTATTTTTCAGCACAAAACAGTAATAATAATCTGAAAATGAGCATGCAATTTTCGATCCAATCTAATAAAATAAGCATGCCAAAAGTCCATCAAATTCAAACAATTGAATCATCATATTATTCATACATTTATATAATCTAACATGCCATTAATACCATAAAAGCAAGTAGATCATGCCAAGCACATAGATCTATGCCCCTTACATCGAACCGGGCTCTGATACCACTTGAAAGGACAAGCGGATCCGCCCGGAAGCGCGAGCGGAAGCGAGAAAACGAGAAATGGTGCGTAAGTTTAAATCAAATTTAAATAAACGTTTCCCAAGGGGTGTATCCTTGGGTGCTCAACCGGGCGTTCGATGTAGGATGTGTTAATATTAAAAGCATACATAAAACACATAGGGCATAGATGAATAGTAAAGATCTACTAAAGCGTAATAAACAGTTACCTTGTAGATTTTACATGTGCTCGGGTACTTGTGTTATCCCTTCACCGGAATGCTCACAAATCCAAACGTATGGATTCTCCAAAGGTGATCCACACCACACCGGAAGAAACTCACGATCTCTTTGCTAGAGAAAAATGGGTTTATGAAAGAATCGGTTTAGGAGAAGAACACTATGAATTAGTATTCTCTTAAACCTACTTTGTTCTTCCTCTTGATTCAAAATCAAGTGAAGAACACTAGTAAAAAGAGAGGGAGATGGCCGAGAGTTAGAGAGAGAGGAGAGGGCCAAAAATTGTCTTCTTTTTCCTTGAAAAAAGATGAATAATGATTCTCATACACAAGGTGTTGTATATACTCATATATATACATAATTAATGTGATTATTGGAATGTGTCTAGGTTCATCCAAGGATGTCTAGATACATCCCAACCAATCACCATTAATTCTTCAATCAAGCCTACCAACTTTTATGGTATTATCAAATCATACCAAAAGGGAAGGGCTTGATTGGAGTTGATTTGTCTCTTTCCAAAAGAGATAAGTCAACATACCACCTTGCATGAAACATGGCTGATTTTAGTTTTCTCCAAGGGAGCATTTCGGCCATGCTTATTATGGGAAGAAGTCCAACTTCTTCCTATTCCAAAGTAGGAATTATTTCTCCTCTCGGGTCAAATTTAACAGACCGGATTTTATCGTAATCCAATTATGGTAAACCCAACAAGAAATCCAATTTAATGTCCATTTAAATTATTCCCGTTGATCTTTTAATCCAAATAAAAGATCCAACATCTCAACTTTTCATATTTAATCGAAAATTCAATTTACCGATTAAACGAGGACCCGATACAATATCGGCCCGTCCATTCAATGAATTTTTCCTTAAGTAATCCAATTACTTATTTATCCTTCGAGATTGACTCCAAATCAATCTCTCAACCTCCTCGGTGATTTGTGTGTGACCCTTTAGGTTCACCCTCAGCTAGACTTGGGCCCGTATCCCACAAGGGCCCGTCACCATGGGTAGCTGTCTAACAACGGTCCATGACACTAGAGACTAGGTGAATTGACGTGAACATTTAGGCGCCGATTCCGTACAGGTACGGTCCTTCCATCTACCGTCTCCCAGCCTTAGTCTAGGGTATGGAATTGGCCGTCGGTTGCCATCCTTGACTAGGCATCTATGCTTAATACTCGAGACTACGTATGCTTCATTGCGTCGACACAGGAAATCATTCCCTGTTCGACCAACCACTGTGGCCACAACTTTAAAAGCATGAACATTTCTCTGAGTGCATAGGAGATACCTCTGTCACATACTGACAGGGGACGGATCCTCTTTTTGGAATCCACCGTCCTCGCTACACATTCCGACTGCACTGGACAAAGCTTATAATGATCATCTTACAGAATGATCACTTTTCGCCTGATCTAAGATACAGCCGTCCTGTGCACGCAACTGCCATGATCCCTCAAGTCTGAGGACTACTCCCGTACTATTAGAATCGGGAAAATCCAATCATACCGACCAAGCCTCCAAAGCTTCCATATGATGATCCCCGCGAGTCAATCCAGTCGGCTCGACCCCAGTCGACCAACCCATCAAGATCGTGTAAGCATCCCACGCCTGTCGCCGATGAAACACGGCACTCATCCAATGAACACGACTCTTGATGCAAGTCTCAATAGGACTCTCATGGCTACTATAGTCTCATTTGTGAAAGCCTACCTTCATAGTTTCTAGGCTACGTGTTTGCAGTATAAGGGGAGGATGAGGTTTAATTAGTTTTGTGGCTTCTCCGTTGTTGTTTTGCAGTGGTTCTGTTGGATGTTCGATGCTTTTCTGTTTTGATTTTAATGAAAAAAATCTGACTTCCTATAAAAAAAAATATTTGCATGGATACTTGCTCACAATGCACTTAATACCAATGAAAAATTATATTATAAGAGAGTAATAGAATTTCTAACTTGTACACTTTGCCACTCTAGTAATCAATTTATTAAACACACTATATTGAATGTCCAATCTTTTCACAGCTTAAAGTCTCATTAATACACAATATCATAGTTGGAACATATGCACTATTCTATTCTCTTTCATACAAAATTCCAAATACCAAAATCACTTCATACACACATGTTGGAACATTAGGAAAGCACGAAATGACATTATATTTAATAATACATATTTCAACCTTATAAACTATCAACATAAGGTGTCCTATCTTCATAAATATTTAAAAAAAAAAAGAACAAAACTCAAGCCAAAATTACACAAAGACTTGTACTTAAGTGGACTGCTCCTCCCTATAATATCTATAAGATCAATATTGACAGGGCATCAAAAGGCAACCCTAGTTCCGGAGGTGCAACCAAAGATTAGAATGGAGAATTCATTGTTGCTTCCTCAAATTACATTGGATACGTTACAAACAATAAAGCAGAACTTTGGGAACTATGGATAATCTGGCAATTAGCTACGTCCCTGGAATTAAAAAGCATTGAAATTGATATTGACTTAATGTTCATCATCTAATCTTTTGACAGGTTTCACATCTACAACATTGATCAATACAGACACTGCTTCAGCAATGCCGACAGACCTTGACTAGCTTCAGCAGAGCATATATAAGTTTTTACTATAGGGAAGTAAACAGACTGGTGGACTACCTTACTAAGTTAGCGGTTAGTCCTGAAGAAAGTGGTAATTTGATATGTGTTCGCCTCTTTTGTCTAAACTCCTAGATGATGATATGCATGATAGTTATGTTTGTGTAGCCACTACTAAATGTAACAGAAAAATCATGCTTGTTTAATATATATATATATATATATATATATAGTTCCTATTTTGCTTCCAAAAAAAAAAAAAAAAAAACAATCAAGGGTAAAATCACCACCCTTGAACACTCAATTCACAAACAGACCTTTAAGGTATAAAACGTACTAAAAAGACCATGTCGTTTGCAATCGTAATTGGAGCCGTTTTAAAAAGCTAACATGGCATTGACCATTGTTTCATATTCGATGGGGGGCTAGCTGTTAGAAATTATGGACCAAAATGCCCTCAGTTTAACAGTATATAAATGGCTAGAAGTGAAGCACTTTTTCATCACGAATTTGTTGATATAATTACCTAAAAAATTTAAAAAATTTAGAAATATTATGGAACATTAATTTTTTAGTTTTGGAGAAAAAATATAAATCTCTGCTAAAAAAGTTCTTACTTTTCATGCATCAATCACAACATTACTTTGAGTGATTTTTTTAGTGTGAGATATGAATGTGAAAAGAGTGTTGCAATTCGAACAACTTAGACCACAAGTAATTCCAGAAGAAAATTTGCAGGTTGTGCAAATTAGAATGTAAGTATCTTTTCATCGCTTTCTATGCTAAATATCTTGTGTAGATATCAATATCCTGCACATACATCTCAATTTTGTAATTTTACCTTATGTATGAATCTTAAACATTTCTAAAACCGCATCATCACAATTCACCAATCTCAATCCATCACTGTTTAAATCCACATTGGGCAATTCATACCAAACTACACTAGACATAGGATATTCAAGGCTCCTTATATAACAAAAAATTCGAAAAATGAGGCATCACATTAGGTTTAATATGTTCAAATTTTTTCACTGTACCCCCGACATAATTAAGTCTATACCAATCAAAAACCCCACCATGTCTTACTTTTAAGGCTTAATTGCATAGAATCCCCCTGTGTTTTAAAAACTCGGCTAAAAAACCCCTTATGTTTTAAAAATAGGCGAAAACCACCTTCTGTTTTATTAAATATAGCTCAATCGCCCCTCTCCGTTAAATTGACTTAACGACGTCAATTTTTTTTTGTTTGACCGTTATGCCCTTTTTATTATTTATTACTTTTTTATTTATGACTGTTGGATCTCATTTGAGTATATAATAGCCGTTAGACCTAAGAAATTAATATCAACCGTTAGATCGTAGAAAAATGAACGGTCTGGATTCAACAAATTTGAATTTATATTATATATAAATAATTATAAATTATAAAAAAAAATTATTATTTATAAATAAAATTTAAAAAAAAATAGAAAAGAAAAGAAAACATAATGCTCCCACTATTTCTACGAAAATACGTCAATCTCGAACATTGTTTTCGGGAAACCTTTTTCTAGTGGGCTTGGGATCCACAAACGAAATTCTCCATACCCTGCTTTTACAATTCGCATGGAAAATAGCTTTGTGCGAGGTATTCCATACCATTCTCGTCCTACGCGATTCTCAAGATGTTTTTGCCTCACCCTTTTACGTGATCCTCAGAATTCCAAGTGAATCACGTTATTCAGGCGTTAGACCCGATCCATCAACCGAATCATAGTACTCACTGCTACCCCCACAACTCGTGAGACAGGTAACATGAGTTTGTTCAGTTCATTCACAACAAACGTGCAGTTAATTTTCAGGATTAAAGACATGCCACGACTCGTGAGACCATGCAATTGACTGAAACTAACTTCCTCACTTTGCCATGGATGAAAGGCTTGGACGAACAACTAAGGTTCTAGTCCATTTATTAAGGGTCTAATATTTTAGCTTGGTCCAACCAAGTGAGAGTTTTGATAGACTGAGACCTCATCACACTACATATATGTACATACATAATTTGCATGCTTCAACAAGAACATGATAAATAAACCATTCATCCATCATACATTCCACATGCAAAATAAAAGCCTAGCACACCCCTGTTGGATGATCAAAAGCCCAAGTCCTATGTGATCCACTGAACACTGAATAGATGGGGAACAGATGCGGACGCAGGCGGCGAGGGGCGGTGTTACGAGGGTGGTGGTGGGCGGCAGACGTAGGCGAAGAGATGGCAGACGGCGGGAGGCGGTGGACGGGGGTTGCGAGGGTGTGTTTGGGAAGACGATGAACAATTTTTTTTTTAATTTTCTATTTAAATTAAAATTTATTCAATATAATTTATATAAATTTATACAATTTTAATCAACACAAAATTATAATTCTTGATTACCTAATAATATTTAGAAGTAAGATTATGTATTTTATTTTAGAAACATATAAATTATATTAAATAATTTTGATAGTTGATATTTAAAACACAATTTATTTAATAATACTTTTTACATATATAAAGGATATTAACTTTTTAATATTTATCTTATTTTTTCCAGTAAAATATGAAAATATAAAGAATTAACCAAAAATAATAAATATAGGGGTAAATTTGTCAACTCAAAGAGGGTAAAGGCTGAAAATGGGTCAAAAAGTTACTCCAGTCGCATTTCCAGCGTGTGTAGGCCACTCTCCGTTTTTCTAACGGAGAGGATCTTTTTTGCAGGGTTTATAATTAGAAGGGGGGGTTTGGCTATTTGATTTACACAGGTAAGTTTTTTCAATTTTCGTATAACACAGGGGGTCATATGCAATTATCCCTTACGTTTAATCTTAGAAACCCATCAACACACTACCTCTTCGTCTACCGGGCCTTCAAGGCTTCGGATCTCCATGGATCTCCTTGGACTCTTCCTTCTGGGCCTCCTTTGGATTCTTCCTTCTAGGCCCTTCTTTCATCTTCTTCATTTACAAGAATTAAATATAACAACCTCACTACTACCTACTCTCATTACAATTGAAAAAGAAACCCCGACGAACACCCGGGGGCAATACATATGGAGGGAGAAAGAAAGTCGTATTATTCCAAGGCTACCAGAAAGAGAGGGAAAATAATAAAACGAGGCACACAGGCCCAACAGAAAATAAATCATACATTCGGTCTAAAGACTTTGTGATCATCCATTCGTCAATCTCATCAACACAAATAGTAATTCACATATTCAAGTGAACATCCTATTCATACAATCACATGATAACCAATATCATACATTTCATAAAATAAACGCAAAATTTCTACACAAGAAATTCGACCATCGGTGGAACCATTGCAATGTTTCTTGTAAGGAAAACCTTTTCTCATTATTAAGACAATATTAAATTTTAGGTGGTTCCAAATCGAATCCAAAATAAAATATTTCTAAATGATGTTCTTTAGAAAAACATGCAGAAAATAATCCAGAAAATCCTAAAATAAATAATTTTGGAAAAATAAAAATGAGGATGAAAAACGGTGACGGCCGCCTCAGTCGGCAGCGCCTGCTTGGTGCACACGCATGGGCGGCCCAGTCTGCTGCCTACGCGCACTAGGCGTGCTAGTCGACCGGAAGCGCACAGGCTTTTCTTGCCTGCCCACGCGCTTAGCCGCTGCCTTGCACATGCGGCCTTGGCTGGCCAGATCTGTTGCCTAGGCGCGTTAGCTTGGGCGGCCGCGCGCACGCTCCCCTAGTTGCGCGCGTGCCCAGCCGCGTTTACCGCGCCTCTGTCTATCACGCGCGCTGGGTGCGCTGGCCGGGCGCCCGCGCGTAGGCTCTTCTGCCTGCATGCGCGCGCTTGGCCGGGCCCTTGCGCGTGTGGCCGGCAGTGCCGTACCTCTGCCTGTCGGGTGAGCTGGCCGCGCTCTGCCTGCGCGCACAGTGCACACCTGGTCGTGCGCACTACGCGCGCGGTCAGCCGAAGGCTACCTCTGTCATCGTTTTTCGTTAACACCAAATATGAATTCCATGATCTATATTTGAAGTGCAAAATTAATGTGATAAACCCTACAATCTACGACATGCTTTAAAAACAGAAAATTAAAGCCATGTATAAATATGCTTATACACGTATAACACATAAAACCCTAGGCCTATACACCGAACCAGGCTCTGATACCACTGTAAACTGTGTGGATCGTCCAGGGAGAGGGCGTGTGCGGAAGCGCGATGTATTAAAATGTAAACATAAATAAAACATGTATTAACAGAAATATAAAAGGCGTTCAAGGGGTGTTCGCTTGAATCTCTCGGGTGTTTTTTGTGTCTTGATTAAAGAAAGCATGCAAACTATCATGGAAGCCATATGGTTGGAACGAAAAGAACACTACCAATCATACATACCCATTGTAGACTTTTTCGTTCTGCTGCACACATTGTTCCACGTTTTGTCACCGAGATCCTAATGTAGTAACCCTCTAAATCGTCCCCCAATTCACCGGATCTTGATTCCTCATGCTAGCAAGAGATCAAGAGGAAAAAGGGAGAAACAATCGACCGAGCGCTATTAGGTTAACGCGATCGATTGTTAAACGTTCCCTTATATCAAAGACAAGAGAACTAGAAGTATTTTGAAGTGTGGGAGAGAGAAGTCGAACGAGAGAGGGGGGGCGTGTGTGTGTGTGAGAGAGAGATAAGAGATGTAGAGCATTAGTGTGTGTGTGTGTGTGTGCGTGTGTGCTATGAATATTTATAAGAAAGCCTTCTTCCTATTCCTACTCAAACTCTTCAAAAGAGGCACTCCAAACACAACTCAGAGTTTGACCTAGTCAACATAAGATTTGACTAAGTCATAGTTAATCCTAGCCCTTCATCTCAACATGCCCCAAGATTCGATCTCGTCCGTCCATCCCATGATGGGCTTTGTGGAATGGAGTCTTAATTCTTATTTAATAGTCCAACAATTCCTAATAGGCTTTTAGTAAATACCAAATAAATACCTAAGGCCAAAATTAATATTTTCATCTTTATTCTACATAAAGACAGAAATAGCCCTACTCCTTAGTTCATAAATCCAATTCATGAATAAAGCCAAATTAATCCAATTAATATTTAAAGGCTCGACACTCCAAAGAGAGGCAATTTAATCTAATTAAATTGTTTGACCTCCCAGAATTGATTCCCAACTAATTCCTCCATTTTCAGCCAATTGAGTGTGACTTTTTAGGTTCATCCTCAACTAGACTTGGGTGAATATCCAATCATCTCATGAAAGGAGTTCGTCCGTTACCATAGGTGACCGTCTGGCAACGGTCTATGGCACTAGAGACTAGGTGAAATTTTTGGCGTGAAAGTTTAGGCCCCGAATGTGTATGAGCATTGTCCTTCCGCCTACCATCTCACAGCTATTGGTCTAGGGTATGGATGTTTAGGATGTCGGTACCCATTCCATGACTTAAGCCAATACTCGTTTACCCACTGAAACGTCATTGGGATCTTATCCCACTATTCAGTCACTGTGGCCAGAGATTTTATAGGGAACGAGTCTCAGAGTATAGGTGAGATACTACTGTCAATCATTTGACAGGAGACGGATTCCGTCTTGGGACCTACTGTCCACATTACACATCTTGATTGTACTAGATAGGGCTTATAACAACCAAGTCTTTTGTCTTGGTAGCCTCTTGCCAAACGTAAGATACAGACGTGGTGCGCAAGTGACCACAGTAGTCCCTCAAGTCCGAGGATCAATCTCGTACTATCGGAACCGGAAACACAAGTCATACCGACCAACCTTACTCAAGGTTTCCCATATGACGATTCTCGCGAGTCACCTCAGTCAGCCTACACCGAGCTGGCTAACCCACTAATATTGCATGGACGATCCTCGTCACTTATCGATGAAATGCGACTGCAATTATTTAGGGCAAGTCTCAAATGGACCATCGATACTCAATCTCGGGGTCCTTTGACCTGGAGTATTTTTTAGACCGATCTAGAGAAACTGATTTCATGACTTGCCATCCTATGCGTAGCCCAATTTCTTGGGTTATTCTTTCCGGTCTGTGGGCTTTGGTTGTACATTGAACAGTTATAGATATCAAGCTGTAAGTGAACACAATCAAAGTATTAATGCCGTAATTGAACATCACTCTTATTCAGAATAAACTTTATTCACACCATAAATGTCAGAATTAGGTTACATAAGCCTAACAAGATTGGCTTCATGGTCACCTATTCTAACAATCTTTTCTCTTAAATTATGCCTCTCTATTTACTTCAATAACATCAAATTACAAGTCCTTATAGGCCTAAACACCAGCTAATAAGCATTGAATTTTGTAAAAGGAATAAATGCAAAAACAGAATCCTAAACATCATTATTTGTTTCTGTTAGTCCTTGGTAAAACTGACATAACTTTCTGTAAACATTCCAATGGACGTGAAACTTGGACCATGTGAAACAAGACTCACAGAGCCTTAGACTCACCCCAAATGACGACCACTTGCATTCTAAAAATGAGTGTGAAAGTCTGCTGAAAACTAGAAGGCAAGTGTAATTCTTTTTGAATTCTCAACACCCCTTGTAGACTTAACTTCTTTACAACTCCAATCATCTCTCTAAGTTGTTGTAGTCTATCTTTATTGAGGGTCTTTGTAAAAATATCTTCAACTTGATCAAGTGTTGTGATGTACTCCATCTCAATCTCTTTGTGTTGAGAAATTAACGCTAATAATCATAAGAATAAAGGACACAAGGATTTAACGAGGTTCGTCAAGTGCCTACGTCCTCGGGAGCAGTGACGGCTGTATTCTTATATTTCAGAGAATAATCTTAACTAGGTTACAAATACAATATATATAAGTAATCCTTGGTACATTTACAAAATTACCTTATATGTTCGTTGCGTTGCACTCCACTCGCTGACTCCGCTCCATTCCAGCATCTATCATTTTTTCCGATATATGAGCACCATGCAATTACACTTTCACTAAAGAACAATACAAACCCGGTAGTGCTTTTTCGATCATCATCATCACTACCATAATCACTATTACAATATCCTCTTATAGAAGCTTGATTAGAAGAGATATAGAAAATACCATAATTAAAAGTAACGTTTAGATATCGAAGAATTCTCTTTGCAACATTCATGTATTGTTCACTTGGATTCTCCATGAACCAACTCACTAAACCCGTTGCAAATATTATGTCGGTTCTACTACATGTCAAGTACCGTTAACTCCCCACAAGACTTTGAAATTTAGTTGAATCCATTTTTCTTGCTCCATCCTCTTTGGAGAGCTTTACTCCATACTCCATTGGAGTATTCATCAGATTGCATTCCATCATTTTGAACTTTTTTATGATCTCCCATGCATATGTTTGTTGAGAAATGAAGATTTCGTCACTTTGTTGTTTCACTTCTATTCCCAAATAATATGACATAGTCCAATGTCACCCATCTCAAATTCTTGTGCCATTGCCTTCTTGAAGACTTCGTACGTTTGTGGATTATTTCCCATTAGAATAAGATCATCTACATAAATGCATACTCATAGAATATATGTTTTATCCTTTTCCATATAAAGAGCATACTCATGAAGGCATCTAGAAAAATCCTTCTTTTAAAGATAGTTGTCAAGACGACTATACCATGTCCTTGGTGCTTGATTGAGCCCATATATTGTTTTCTTCAACTTTAACACCTTATCTTCATGGCCTTTAACCATAATTCCATCCGGTTGTTCATAATATACTTCTTCTTCAAGAGTGCCATTAAAAAATGCGGATTTCACATCGATTTGATTAATTGGCCATCATTTTTGTGCCGCAAGAGGGACCAACAACCGCATTATCTCCAACCGAGCAGCGACAGCAAAACTTCCTCATAGTCTACACCATGTTTTTTTTATGCCCCTATTCAACAACCCTCGCTTTATACCTTTCCACTTCTCCTTTGTCATTTCTTTTTATTTTGTACACCCGTTTGATTCCAATACCTTCATGACCACTTAGTAGTGTAGCTATCTCCCAAGTGTCATTATTTTCAATTGGAAGAATTTCGTCCTCCATGACTTGTACCCATTCTTCTCCTTTACAACTTCTTCAAAACCCAAAGGCTCATCATTCATAAACAAACAAAAAATATTATCATTATTTATTCTTTCCTTCGCATCATAAAGATCATGGGTTTAAGCATATATAAGGCAAAGGCCCCCATCACTTATTCTATGATATTTTGGTGTAGAGGGTGTTGAATTCTCATTTTCAACTTCTTAATCCTCATTTTTTCTTCTTCTGGACGTGAAAGGAAATGATACATACATTCTCCTTTTTGGATGTACCAATTTCATGAGGCATCTTCGTCGAACTCCACATATCTACTAATCCAAACCTTCTTAGTAATATGATCAAACATTTATACTCATTAGAGTTCTCGTAATAGCCAAGAAACACTAGCTTCCTAGTATGATCATCAAGTTATGTTCTTTGTTGTTTCGGCACATGAACTTAACAAATAGAGCCAAAAACTCTTAAGTGCTTCACACTTGGCTTCCATCCACTCTATGTTTCTTGTGGAGTTATTTTCTCCAAACTCCTTGTTGGTGATCTATTCAAAGGAGACGGCACATGCAACTGCTTCGGCGTAAAATTCTTTTGGGATTGCATTACTTTTCGCAACAAGCTCTGAATTCATAAAAACTGAACTCACCGCCTCTATCAGTCCTTAGAGATTTGAGTTCAAAACCACTTTCTTTCTCAACACGAGTTTTGAACCTTTTAAATGTCTCCAAAGCTTCACTCTTGTGTTTCAGAAAATAAACCCACATCTTCCTTGTAATATCATCAATAAAGAGTATAAAATATGAACTCTTACTGAATGATTGTGGGTTGAAAGGACCACAAACATCTGCATGCACATGTTGTAGAGGTTTACTTGCTCTCGAAAGTGACTCCTTTGGGAAGTTAATTCTTACATGCTTGCCAAGTAGACATGTGAGTTGGATAACTTAGCCACGTTTCACAATTGGAAAAACGAGCACCATGGAAATACATGCCGCTCAACAAAAGAAAGATGATCGATAGTTGGCACTAAATACTTTTCGAAGACGAGGCCTGAGACCAATAAATAAATTCTTAGTTCTTCAAAATCTCTTAATTCTGTGACGCGGAAAAGGAAGCACGAGCGCCCGAATTCATATCAGAAAGGTTTTTGGCCCATGCCTCACACAACTGATTCAGGTGGTTGATTTTGGATACTCATCTCACCATATTATTTCTCCCAGTATCTTAAGCCCATCAACGTTTAGATGGTTGAATCTCATATGCTATATCCATGAAGAATTATTGATGCAAGCTTGTGGACACTTTGCTTCGGCCGTCTTTCATTTAGCTTAGACATTTGGTTCCTTGTCATGAGAATTTCCACGACAAGCCTGTCATCTTGATCTCAAAGTTATAGATACTTGTCCCCCATCTTCACTTTGTGTCCACTCTTCAAAAGTTGACCGATGCTCAAAATATTATTCTTCATTTTTGGAATGTAGTAGACATTATGGAGAAGCTTTTTATCTCCATTCTTTGTGGACAAAATTACTGTACAATTTACTTGATCTCCACTTTAGTATCATCTCCAAATCGAACAATCGTCAATTATTTTTGTGTCCATTTTCAAAAGCTTGTTTCCATATACGGTCATGTGGTTGCTTGCACCATTGTTAAGGTACCATGTGACATCATTTTCTATAGTGCATTTCTTTTGAGAAAGCAAGAGCGCGTCACCTTCTGCCTCCTTATACTCGGTAAGGTTTGTCTCTTCCGCATTAATTTTAGATTGATACTCCCATGAATAGTGTTTGATTCTTTCACATGCATAGCACTCAACACAAATTTTATCATTTTTTCTCCAATTATTTTTGTTTCTTCCTCGACCACGGTCTCTTTGAGAACTCCCATTTTCAACATCTTAGCGCGAATTTTGTTCACCTTTTCCTTGGCCTCAACCTCCTACTCTTCTTTGACCATGACCATGGCCATGCCAACAACCTCGGCCTCTACCACAAACTTAACTTCTTTCTCCTCTATCGGAAGCATTTACTTTTGGATTAAAGGAAAGTTTTGCTTTCAAGGCTTGCTCGACTGGCACTTGTTGGTTTCTTTTCTTCTTTTCTTCATGAGCTATTAATGATCCATTTAGCTCATCAATGGACATGGATTCTTTGTCCAATACATGATTGTCCAATACATCCGTCATTTTTTCACCAAGCCGCTTCATTTGACTCACCACCACTAAAACTCGAGTGAAATAATCCGTAATGAATTCATTCACTTTCATCAAAATTGACTCAAACTCAGCTCTTAGAGTTTGGAGTCATACCTTCTTCACTTTAACAACTTCTACTGCGGAATTCTTTAGAATGTCCCATGCATCCTTGACTTTTGATTCATTGACAATTTTCTCAAACATCCTGTCATCTAATCCTTGATGGATGATATTGAGAGCACTTTGATCTCCACTCCTCATATCCTTCAAGATGGCTAGTTCGGCTACAGAAAGAGCACACTAATCGGTGGCTTCATCATACTGCGTATCAAAAATATTCCACGAGTCATGAGCACCAAAAATAGCTTTCATTCTAATTGAACATTAATCATAATTGGTTGGATAAGAGTTAGGTATTGGGAGGATATACTTGTATTTTTGGTGGTCTTTGTAACAAGATTCTTGATAACACTTTGTTGGAAGTTATGGTGGGTTTGATGTTATGGCTATACCTTTTGAAGGAAAAGAATAGGAGTATATCTTAGAAATATTTTCTCTCTATATTGTGTCTCTCTCTATTCACTTGAATAACATCAAATTATAAATTCTTTTGTAGGCCTAAACACCAGCTAATAAACATAAAATTTTGTTAAAGGAATAAATGCAAACACAAAATCCTAAACATCATTATCTATTTTTGGCAGTCCTTGATAAAGCAAACATAATGTTCTCCAGAAACTTACAATAAACTCGAAACTTGGATCATTTGAAACTTGACTTACAGAACTTTAATTCCATATACGATTCATCTGAAATGAAAATTTTTTGCTTTCTAAAGACTCATCTGAAATCTACTAAAAAACTCTGACTGCTGAAAATTAGAAGGCAAGTTTAATTCTTTTGGAATTCTCAACATACACATTTTTAAATTTTTTTAATCACAAAATTCCAAAATGACAGCACATATACATATGAAATCAAAATTCCATCATAGGAAGACAACATATTAAAAACACATAGGACCACATCATACACGCAAAGAAAAATAATTAAAAAATGTTACAATAATTGAAAAAGCAATTCACACAATTAGGCCTACATATAACATTATTGCGGGGCACAATGCGAATATGCTTTTGCAATACTAAAGAAAAGCAAATACCCTAAACCCTCACCCGTACAAAATCCAAACAATCACTTTACAACACTAAATCCTTACTTTAAAAATCCTAAAACTCTGAAAGATTATTCAACAACTTTTGAGTGGAAAAAACGAAAAAACTTACCTTTTGGAGTATCCTTCCAATCTACTTTCAGAATCCATCCTTAAAAATCCTCACCGTCAATGCTTTCAGTGTTAAGTTTTTCGCATATTTATTAAGGGATTTGTCACTGCTTAGGTGAGATATTTTTGTGGCAAATCCATTTAGGGATTTAGAGTTCATGAACAAAGCATTTGATTTTGTTCCTCTGGCAGCAAATTTGTTTAACTTTTGTTAAATCATTTTTAAGCAAGTCATTTTTTTTTTAATTTTATAAGTAAAATCACATTTTTTTTATCACACTCTTTTGAGAGGTTGTAGACTTCCTCCTCATTTTGGGCGTTCTCTTAATTACACTCCAGCCTTGACGTGCCATGATATGTCATGCTGAGTTATTTTTCATTATTTATGTGTAAGAGGCATAAACTTAATTAAATTCCTGGTAAAGATTAACGCCGTTCAATTTTTGTATTTTGACCGTTGACAAGAAGGGTTATTCGGGTACGTTCTATACATTTAAGGGTGTGTCTGTGACTTTGGTGATAGTTCAAGAGTAGTGAATATATTTTGTCCACAATTCATACATTAATAAAGGTGGATATCAGATCTCCAAATAAACCGTCAAATCATAAAATTTAAAAAAGTCAAGGAAAAGGACATCACACAATAATAAAAGTATAACCCGAAATTTGGCTCCATACATTTTCATTGTCGTAGGCGAGTTCAAACTTTACTGCCCAGAGAATTTACATCACTGCTATCAGGGACCATTGTAAAGACCAGCTGATGATGCAACATGAGCAGTATAAAGATCTCCAAATTCAGTCTCATTCTTTAACCCCACAGATTCCTCATGAACAGGTTGATGATTCCAAAGATGCTTATTAAAATTTTGAAAACCTTCAAGTTCCATAGCTACTTCCTTCATCGTTGGCCTTTCTTCTCCTTTCAACTTTAAACATCTCTTTATTAGTTCAGCAATCGCCTGCAGCTGCTCCAGGGATCCCTCCCGCACGACTCTGGGCTCCAAGATTTGAAATAACCGATCTTCTTCTATCGACATGATGAAATAAGTCGTCAGGTTTCGCAATTCCTCGTTTCTTTCAATGTCCAAGGGCTTTTTCCCTGTCAGTAGCTCTGCTAGCACGACCCCAAAGCTGTATACATCACTTTTTTGTGTCAATTGGCTTGTGTGGAAGTATTCAGGATCCAAGTATCCTAACGTCCCCTGAACTAACGTTGTCACCTCAGTCTGGTCTAAGGAGATCAACCTGGAAGCCCCAAAATCTGATATCTTTGCCGTGTAATATTCATCCAATAATATGTTGGCTGATTTGACGTCCCTATGAATAACAGGATGAGAAGCTGCTGAATGAAGATATGATAGGGCGCTGGCAGCTTCTGATGCGATTCTCAAACGGTTTTGCAGGGATAACCAAGTCAGTGTCCCTTTAGAGTGGATGTGTTGAGAAAGTGTGCCATTCGAAACGTATTCATAGACGAGTAAGGGAACTTCTGTTTCCAAACAACATCCCAAAAGTTTCACGACGTTTCGATGGTTTACCTGTATTAGAATGACGACTTCATTGATGAATTGCTCTATTTGGTTTTTATACATCACTTTGGACTTTTTGATAGCAACAATGCGCTTATCAGGCAGAATCCCTTTATAGACAGTGCCGTATCCGCCTAGCCCAAGTATCCTATCTATCGCATAATTGTTGGTGGCTTTTTGCAACTCTTCAGCTGTGAATATTTTGGTCGAATCCATGGGACCTTCGCTAGAAGATAATTGTTTTTTTAGTAACAGACCTCCATTTTGTTGGAAGAATTTCTCTTTCAGTTTTATGAGCTTTCTTTTCTGATAGCTGAAGTATAGCCAAGTTACCGCGATAATTAGGGACAAGAACCCGACTATGCCTGCATCCATTGTTGAAAAATGCTAGTTGAGGTATTAAATAATATTACATGATTTTTATTTATAATAATTTAAATTTTCAAATGAAGTGATCCTTTATGAGTTGAGTATGAATCTCATCACCACCTATCTATGAAAAAGTATTTAATGTGTTAGGTTTCACAAAAATAAAGGCTAAATTCCATTTAGTTTCCTCTATGTTAGGGAGTGGCAATTTAAGGACTCTAGTTACTGGGGTGGCAAATTATAACCTATAATTCGTTAATTTTTAGCAATTAGAGGATTCGGTCACTAGAATTTTATAATTCATCGAAAATTGTTGAGTGGATGAAATTAGAGTTTTTTAAATTAGGATTTTTGCTGGGGAAGTATCTAATCAGCCCCACTAGCCACGTAAGTAATGACTAAATTTGATTTTGTACCCTGTAGTCTTTTAAGGACTGCAGTTACAAATGGTTGACAATTAGATATCCATAATCCATTACTTGTGTGCAATTTAGGACACCTTTTTTTTTCATGTCATTAGCTTCTGTGCATTAGTATATTATTTTCACTTGGTAAATGACTTGTAGGTATAATGCCAATTTGACTTATTTATAACAGTATAAACTAACAGCATTGTTTAAAAATAGAAAATAAGTGTCAAGATAAATTAATATGATAATCTGAAACATTGTTTGGCACAAAAATGATATACAAAATAATGTCAAGTTCTTCACATTTGACTTTACAAAAAGGAGACCAAAGTATTGTTCTCAACCTCGGAAACAAGTGACCAGAAACTAGCATCAGCTTGAACCGCAAAAAAGGACCCATTATGTGGTGTCTCGCTACTTCTTTGTGGCATATGCGCAAATTTTTACAATTTGGAATTTTTTTTTGGCAGTTCAAGCAGATATCTGTTTTTGTAAACTTGTTGCCCAATTTGTAAATAATATTTGGTCTCTTTTTGTAAAGTTAAAATGTGAAGAACTTTACATTATTTTGTATACCATCTTTATTCTAGACATTGTTATCATATTATCATAATAATTTATCTTGGCACTTATTTCTTATTTTTTATGTCAATGCCGTTAGCTTATACTGTTATAAATAAGTCAAATATCTACAAGTCATTTACCAAGTGAAAGACAATGTACTAATACACATAAGCTGATGAAATAAAAACAAATTTTGAAATTGCACAATTAATGAATTATGGATATTTTTAATTGCTAGCCTTTCATAATTGTAATCCATAAAATACCACTCTCCCTAACATATAGAGCATAAATGCACTTTAGTCATCACTTACGTCCGCTTGGGGGGGGGGGGGTGATTGGATGCTTGGTCAGCAAAATCCTATTTTCGTCCATGTTAACAACTTTCGACTAGTTAGAAAACTTTGATGGCTGGAGTCCTCTAATTGTTAACAATTATTGAATTATGAATTATAATTTGGTACCCCTATAGTTAGAGTACTTAAAATGTCACCAATATACATGACAGTAAATGCAATTAACACTAAATAATGTCCATATATGAGGATGCATTTAAGAAATATTAAATAATTATTTGTCTAATAATTTAAACTTTTTGATAAAATAATTATTTACTAGAGAACAATCAAGCATGTATAATTTCTACAAAGTAGTACTGCATGTATGCTATGGATTCTGGGTGATAAAATTGAAAATCGTAGTTTTACATTGATTATATTATATATCATGATATTACTGAACGATAAGATGAAATAATAGATTATAGAATGACTAAAAATACTTAAAGAATCATCAAAATAGTATAAAAACTGTATATATATAAATGACACCTTTTGCTCCAAATAATTTGAACCATGGCAAAAACCAGTTTCATGAGTTCATACCAAAATGCACCACTACTGTTGTCCCACAAGAAACCTTTGAACTGGTTTGAATCATTAACGTCCCAATGAAATGAAGTTTAGGGATAATAAAGTCGTAATTTTGAATTTAAAGATTAGTAAACGATCAATTCATAAAAATTATTAGAGATGATAATCATTTAATATTAATAAAAGAAAAACCATCCTTTAATTTTGTCCTCGATTCATTTTGGTTAAGTATATCATTAATTATCAAATTTTTATCATTAATTTACAAAATGATGTAGCAAATCCCAATGAAAAATAATGAAAATTAATAAAAACCCTAAACCGGATCTCATTTACATTATTTTATAAATTAATGGTAAAAATGTGATAAGAATAATACTTAGAAGACCGAAATGAATCGAAGACAAAATTATAGGACGAAAAAAGTTTTTCCCATATTAATAGCTTAACGGAGATGAAATTGATAACAATCTTGAAAACTTATGCACTATAACTGTGATTTACTTAATAAAGTGTGAAAAGAAAGGGGGAAATACTATTTTTGGTCCCATAAGTTAGACTATTTTCACTTATGGATCCAATCATTACGGGATTAACACTTTTGGTTCTGTAACTTACAAAAATTAACACTTTTGGTTCTCTTACACTTTTTCATTTGTAATTTAACTACGAAGGTCACGTGCCAATACGTAGCCGTTATGTTGGGGGGGGGGGGATATAACTACTTTGAGGGGAAAGAAATCTTGAAGAAAATTAAGAAAGGAAAGAGGGATTCCTCTCTTCTCTCATTTTTCTGTAATCTGAACCAAGTAAAAGCAACACAAAGAATCATGTCTTCCACAAGTGGATCAAGTAGGCCAAGTGGAGTATTCATATATTACTATGGGAAGAAGGCTTCAATGAGGAATTCATGGACAAATGATAATCCGGGCAGGCAGTTTCATGGTTACAATGGCTACCCAATCGGGTGTGGCTTCTTTGCTTGTAAAGAACCACCAAAGTGCGTAAGGGCAAAGAGTATAATTCCTTCAAAAAAAAATTATTCTCAAAGTAGTTACATGCCCCTCCCCTCCTCCCAAGTGTTGCAAAGTTGAAAAACGTGTCAATTTTTCCTCCAACAAAATAAATTTAACAACCACGTGTGGACACGTGGCTTTCGTTGTTAAATTAAAAATAAAAAAGTGAAAGAGGACCAAAAGTGCTAATTTATGTAAATTATGGGATTAAAAGTGCTACTCCCAAAACGAATGGGACCAAAAGTTGAAAAAGACCTAACTCAATGGACGACAAATACTATTTCCTGAAAAAAAAAAAAAAAAAAAAAAAAAAAAAAAAAGCTGCAGAACTGAAAGATGAGCTTGTGTAGTTGACCTAATCATAAACTTTGAGAATAAAAGAAGTTTTAAAAAGTTTATGTGGTATATAATTAAGAATATAAGCAAATAATCCGCTTATGAAATATGAAACAGAGAGAAAAACTCCCCAAAAGGAAAAAAAAAAAATAGACCACAAAGCCTCCTCGATCTTTAAGGTTTTAATTATGGCGAAATTTTATTTGTAATCATGTAATTATAGGGCGTTTCACTTTTATTCCTTTTCTTTTAAAAAAAAATACATTTAATCCTTTAAACATACTAAAAGTAATAAATTTAGTCTTGTAATTATATCGTGGAAAAAATTAGTCCTTTAATTAAATATAAACAACACATTCAATCATGTTATTATTTTAGAGTACCACATTTAGTCCTAAGCTGGATGAATATTGAATAATTTGACCGGAAAACTAATGTGTGTGTTCCATACATGGTTGAGCAAGATGAGACATGAGTAAAACACGACAAAAATTCATTTTTTGGTTGAAGCCCTTAGATTAATTATACTATGGGGTTCGCTCGCGCATATGATGGCGCCCATGAAACCAACCTCTATGGTTTGATCTAAAATATTCCAAGTCGATGAATCGGTCGAGACAGGGGATCGACCATTCCTTAAAAACTTGCACTAAGTGATGCGTTCATATGATGAATGTCGAGTTTCATAGACAGAGACGTATGAAGTCTGTGCACTTTACTGGGTGCTTGATAAAGAGTTATCAAGTTCACTGAATTGACTTGAATGAGTTATCATATGGAAGCCCTATATGGCATGATCGGTATGACTAGAACTCTTAGGCTACTATAGTGCACTGACTAGTCCTTAGACTTGAGGTTCCACAATAACCTTGTGCATAGGATATGACTTGATCATGTCCAATGTGGTCTCAGGTTTTATCCTGGATCACTATACGGTCATGTTTCAGACATAGTTGATGCATGCATGGAGGTTGGTGAGTTCCAAGATAGGATCTGCTACTTAGCATGAGATGATAACGAACCTCCTATGTTCTCTGCATTATGCGTTCCTCGAAGCCCATGGCCATGGTTGTTGATAAAAATAGCAGAAAGGGTTTTTCCTATATTGATAAATTGGAAGCATAACTTGAAGAATTGATACATAGACATCAAATTCGATAATGGGAACCGATAACTAATTCCATGCCCTAGACTTTGATCGGGAGGTTAGCAGCGGAGGGACCGTATCTGCATGGTACGCGTAGCTCACATGTTCACGCAATAATTCACCTATTCTCTAGTGCCATGGGCCATTGCTAGATAGCCACCCTTGGTGACGGGTACCCTCCAATTAAGGAGTTAACTGAGGGTGATTGATTATGATAAGATCTAATTAATCTAATGCAAGTAAGTTGCTAATTAAATTGTATATATGATACAAGTCCAAGTCTAGCTGAGAAATGAAACCTAAAGGGTCACACACAAATCCATGATGGACTTATTGGAATTAATTTATAGAATTAATTATGGAAAATAAATCAATTAATTTAAAATTTTAAATTAATTGATTGAAATGATTTATGAAATCAATTCATGGGAATATTAAATAATATGATTATTTAATTTGAAGTCTAAATTCATAAGCATTAATTTGATTAAGTAAGACTTGTGATAAATTAATCTATTTGAGCTTGAAAATTAATTAATTAGATTAATTAATTTGGACTTATATTTAATTTAAGAATTAAATATCATTGGCTAAATAATTAGTTCGGAATTAATTAATATTGAACTTAGTCCAATTGAGAATCAAGATAAAGCCCAAACCCACAAGACAAGATTCATTAAACATAGACATGACTTGTTTTCATCTTAAGATGAAGAAGAAAATATGATTCATGCTAAAGCTTGTCTATAAAGAAGACAAGTGTAAAAGGAGAAAAAATGAATCATGCTAGAACTTGTCTATGAAGAAGACAAGTGTTATCAAAGAGCAAGACAAAAGGGCTTCTCTACATTTATTGTATTTAGCGCAAAGAAATGCCTATAAAAAAGGGTAGAATGCAAGAGATTGATATACCATTTTTTACATACAAAGATACAAAATTTCTTGCTTTCCTTTTACTCTCTATCTCTTAGACTTTCTCTTCTTCAAAACTAGAAAGTCTAGTTTTTACGTTATCCTTGGTCTTATGTTCATTTCTCATCTCCAAAAGAGAAGAATTCCCTTGATTTCCCCATAGATCAATAGTTGATATACGCTAATCCTCCAATACCTACTAGCAAAGGTTTGAGGGTGATTCCATCATAGGTGGTGCGGACTAGCTTTAGAGGGAAGACACTTGTGTTCCTACCGTGAACAACAATACCGTTTTGATGTTCCACCGTTTTTAAGGTAAGCTCGTTCTTGACAAAGTTCAAGTAATCAACATCAACCGGAGAGCAAGAAAGGTTGGGTTCTCTTAACCATTCAATTGACATCCTTTTATGCATGAGATCCACATCGTAATGGCAACGAGACGGGTGATTTGGGCGCTAATTATAATACTTTTTTGTAATTAAAATCTTAAATTCCGCTGCGTTTAACGTCTCAGGGCTTATACGAAGCTAACAGTGGTATCAGAGCTCGGTCATGCAAGTCAATTGAATTTATTTTGGTTTGATATGATTTAATCGAATTAAATTGCTTAACGATTTAATTTTATATGTTAATCTTTTGATGTATTGAATTTAATTCTTGGGCATATTTCAATTGTTGAAATTTGATTCTATTGTGTTTCACCTTCCGCCTACATGGCCGGATTTATCTTCCGCCTACATGGTCGGATTCTTCTGCCTACATGGTCGGATTTAATGGAGCTTTTTTTTTTTTTATTCTCAACTCTGTTTTTATTGAGGACAATTCAGAATAGAAATAAAAAGAAAAAAAAAAGAAAAAACGGTGAAAAACGGCACGGTGCGCGCGCTGGGCAGGCGCTCGCCCGCGCACCGTGTGGGCGTGTAGTGCGCGCACGCGTGACACCTACTCCCGTGCTAGGCAGTGCCCGTGTGCGCACGGCCCAACCGGCGTGCTGTCAGTGGCCGTTTTTGCTCCTGGCATCAAAATTTTGAATTTCTGATTTTATTTTTCTTATTATTTTGAATATTTTAGTTGTTTAAGAATACATATATATATATATATATATATTATTTTCGTAATTTATATATGGATATAAATTGAGAAAGAAAATTGAATTTTCACTTTCAATTTGATTAGAAAAATTCTACATATTCTTCCTAATATGATTGGGATAATTTTTTGAAAAGTCCAAGTTAATTTGACATTATGAATCAAGTGCCCATGAATTAAATTCAATTGCATTCCATGAAAAACATCATGTGATTTAACATAAGAAATTAAATTCTTTTGTTTTATTGGATCTAAATATATATACATGATATTATTTGCATATATGATATGTGATATCTTTATTTAATAAATGTATGGGATGACTACGGGCTCATGATCATCCAACTACGGCATGCTAGGTTTTATTTCTTGCATATATGTTTATATGGCTTTGCTTGATGTTCATACCTACACTTTACATTGCATATGATAAACAAGCAAACAAGAATAAAACATCGTGATGAGGTCTTGCGTAAACAAATGGTTTGAACCCTCACTTGGAGTGTCCAAGTTAAAATGGTAAGCTCGTGATGGATAAAATCAAATTGGATTTGATAATCCAGATCTTCTATCCATAGTGACAAAATATGAGATGCTATCACCTTTCAATTCATTGTCTCACGAGTCGTGGAACGATTTAGAAGTAGTGAAAAACTGTACTATCACTATGAACAAGTAGATTACCTACTATCACTCTGTCTCATGAGTCATGGAGGGCGATAGTGGAGGTCTTTTGGTCAATGGGTTGGGCTTAACATGGAGTAACATAATTCACTTGGAGTCCTTGGAATTATGTGAAAAATGAGGTAAAACACCTTGGGGATCTCATTAGATGAGAATGATGAAAGTCACCTCCCATATAATTGTTTTCATGTGAATCGTAACAGTGGGGTATGAAATTGGTTCTATGGACCTAAAGCCAACTAGGAAAAATATTTTTCGAAAATCCATATGGGGGTTTGGGAATTTTGAAGAAATAGTGAGAGTAATTTATGATTAAAGACCATATCGTAAATTTAATTAACATTAATTGAAAGTATGCTAAAATCTCCATTGTTTCTTCTTTTCTTTCTTGTAGATCGAAAATGTCTAAAAGTCCACTTGTTACCATACTTGAGACAAACAAACTTGTTGGAACCAACTATGCTGACTCGCTCAGGAATCTCAAAATCGTTTTGGATTCCGAGAAACGCTCTTATGGGTTGGAAGAAAATGTCTAAAAGTCCACTTGTTACCATACTTGAGACAAACAAACTTGTTGGAACCAACTATGCTGACTGGCTTAGGAATCTCAAAATCGTTTTGGATTCCGAGAAACGCTCTTATGTGTTGGAATCTCGTTCTCCGACTGAGCTTCACGAGGATTCAACTGACGAAGAACGTGTGACGTTCCAACGTTGGATCAATTATGACCTTCAGGCCCGTTGCCTTATGCTGGCATCTATGTGCAATGAACTGCAAAAGCAACAGGAGCACCTTAAGCATGCATCTGAGATCTTTGTACGCTTACAAAAGTTGTTTGTGGTACAAGATCAGCATATAAGATATGCAGCATCAAAGAGTTCTATCGGGCAAAGATGACTGAGGGGTCATCTGTTCATGGCGTCAAGATGCTTTCGCTCATTGAGAAGTTAGAATCTTTGAACGCAGGCATGAATAATAACTCCTACATAGATGTGATCTTACAGTCATTCCCGTCGTCTTTGATCATTTTGTTGTTAATTACAATATAAACGGTCTTGAGAAGACTGTTCCTGAATTGATCAATATGCTTATGCAATACGAGACTACAATAAAGAAGCCTGCACCAGTAATGCTAGCAACCCCATCCACATCTTCCTCCATAACCAAAGGGTCAAGAAATGGAGGAGAAATGGAAAGGGGGGGGGGAGGGGAAGCAATAAGGATGGCCGAGGAAAAGACAAAGGGAAGAAGATAATCAAGACCAATCCAGCAAATGATAAGTGTCATTAGTGCCACGAAAAAGGTCATTGGAAGAGGAATTGCAAGAAGTTTCTTGCAACAGTCTAAGGTATTTTAGTTGTTGAAATTAACATGGTTGCTAATAATGCTTCTTAGGTATTAGATATCGGTTGTGGAGCTCATATTTGCAATGATTTGTAGGTAATGAGAAGAAGCAAAAAGTTGGGTGAAGGGAATGTGATCCTCAAGCTTGGAGACGACAAGCAGGTTGTTGCTAAAGCCGTTGGAACTGTTCACTTAGCTATTAGCAAGGATGTTAGGATAGTATTTAATAGTTGTTATTATGTACCAAGTATGATAGGAAACATTGTATCTATACCTACTCTTGATGAAGAGGGGTATGAATTTTGTGTATCAAAACAATGTTTCTACTTAATGAGGAACGGTCCTTCTGTTTTACTTGGCACTTTAATAAATTGTTTATATACTATCCAACAACATAATATAATTATGAACATTCAACATAAACAAAAATTGGATGATCAAGAAAATGCACAAACATGGCACGTTAGGTTGGGTCACATTTCCAAGGATAGGATGAAGAGGTTGATTGACTCTAAGAATCTATAAATAGAGAACTTAGATACTCTTTCAACTTGTGAATCTTGTCCAAGGAATAAATTACCAAAACACCATTTATTGAAAAAAGTAGTCGTGCCACTGCACTGTTGGATTTAATCCACATAGATGTTTGTCGACCTTTAAGTACTCCAGCTAGAGGACGATTTTCTTACTTCATAATATTTAGCGATGATCACTCACGGTTCGGTTATGTGTACTTAATGAAGTACAAGTCTGAAGCATTTGAAATGTTCAAAGAATTAAAAATTGAAGTAGAAAATCAAACTCGATGAAAAATTAAGACCATTCGATCTGATCGTGGTGGTGAATTCTTGAGTTAGTTAACAGAGAATGAGATTCTCTCTCAGTGGACTTCTCCTGCAACGCCACAACTTTGGCTAAAAGGAGGAACCGAACTTTGTTGGACATAGTTTGTTCCATGATGACTTCTACTACATTACCTCTTTCTTTTTGGGGCTATGCGTTAGAAACGGCGGCCAAGTTATTAAACATGGTGTCATCTAAGGTTGTACCCAAAACACCATATGAAATATGGAATGGCAAACCACCCTCTTATAAGTATTTGAGAATATGGGGGTGTCCCACATATGTCAAAAGACTAGTGGGAGATAAGTTGGATATGAGATCCATCTTATGTAGATTTGTTGGATATCTGAAAGAAACTGTAGGATACTACTTATATGATCCCTCGGAACAGACGTGTTTGTTTCGAGAAATGCAATGTTCTTGGAAAAGGGTTTTCCTTCGGTTACTCAAAAACAAAAAGGTGCAACTCGAAGAGTCGAGTGATGCATCGCCTATGGCAGAAATGACGCCCATATTGCTTCACAATGAACCTTTTGATTTTACACATCCTCTGAAAAAGTCGGCTAGAGTCTCTAAACAGCCTGAGAGATATGGTATGTTAGCCTTGACTGGTCAATTGAATAATGATCCACAGACGTTCGAAGAGGCGATATCTGACATCGCCATGAGATCCGAAATGGACTCCATGAACTCCAACAAGGTATGGACCTTGGTGGACCCACCTAAGGGAGTTAGGCTCGTTAGGTGCAAATGAGTCTACAAGCGAAAGCTTGGAGACGACGGAGAGGTATCGACCTTTAAGGCTCTATTGGTACCGAAATGCTACACTCAAAGGCCTGGTGTGGACTTTGAAGAGACCTATTCACCCATTGCTATGGCTAAGTCCATAAGGTTCTTACTTGCCATATCTGCGCATTATGACTATGAGATATGGCAAATAGATGTGAAAAGTGCATTCCTTAATGAACTTATTGAGGAAGAAATCTATATGAATCGGCCATAGGGTTTTACATCTAAAGGAGAAGAGCAAAAAGTTTGTAAACTCCAAAAGTCCATTTATGGGCTCAAACAGGCATCCCAAAGTTGAAAAATTTGTTTTGATGAGGTTATAAAATATTATGACTTCATCAAGAACGAATATGATCCCTGTGTATATAAAAAGGTTAGTGGGAGCTCTATTGTGTTCCTTGTGCTTTATGTGGATGATATTTTACTCATCGGGAAAGATGTTAAAATTTTAGGTGACACTAAAGTATGGTTATCTACTCAATTCTCCATGAAGGACTTGGGTGAAGCTTCCTATATTCTTGGGACAAAGATCTATAGAGATAGATCTAAAAGAATGTTAGGAATGACCCAAGTCTCGTACATTGATAAAGTCTTGAAAAGATTCAAGATGGATGGATCAAAAAGGGGTTTTCTCCCATAAGGCATGGAATTAAACTCTCCAAGACTTAGTCTCCCAAGACTGATGAGGAAGTTAAGAAAATGTCATAAATTCCCTATGCTTCTACTATTGGCAACATACAATATGTTGTTCAATGTACGAGGCCTGATATTGTTTATGCTCTAAGTGTTATGAGTCATTATCAAGCATGTGCCGACCATGATCACTGGACTGCTGTAAAAAATATCCTTAAGTACTTGAGAAGAACTAGGAATTTATTTTTAGTGTACGGTGATGGAGAATTGATATTAGAAGGGTATATTGATGTCAACTTCCAATCGAATGTGGAGGACCCTAAGTCTCAATCTAGTTATGTATTCCGATTGAATTGAGGAGTTGTCAGTTGGAAAAGTTCCACGCAAAATACGACAGCGGATTCCAGGACGAAAGCCGAATACATTGCAGCTTTTGAAGCTGCAAAAGAGGCTGTTTGGATGAAAAACTACATCCAAGAGTTGGGTGTGGTGCCAAGCATTGCCAAACCTGTAATTATACTTTGTGATAACAACGGGGCTATTGCGCAAGCATAGGAGCCAAGACCTCATCACAAAGCCAAACACATAATTAGACGCTACCATCTAATCAGAGAGATGGTAGGAAGAGGTGACGTGCGAGTGGATCGCGTTGCATCAACGAAGAACATAGCAGACCCGCTTACAAAGCCGATATCACAAACTGCTCATTCTCAACATCTTGAGAATATGGGATTAAGAAACATGGGCAATTCGCTTTAGGTCAAGTGGGAGATTGCTAGAATAGGTGACCGTCAAACTAATTGATATGCTCTTTGTAAACTATTCTAGACGATCTTTTTCAATAATAGGTTAATTTAAGAAATGTTATTGGGCCATCTTCATCATATGCTTTAAATATTATATTTATGTGTGCATTTTGTTGAAGCCCTTAGATCAATTATACTACGAGGTTGGCTCGCGCATATGATGGCGATCATGAAACCAACCTCTATGGTTTGATCTAAAATATTCCAAGTCAATGAATCGGTCGAGACAGGGCATCGACCATTTCTTAAACACTTGCACTAAGTGATGCGTTCGTATGATGAATGTCGAGTTTCATAGATAGAGAGGTATGACGTTTGCGCATTTTATTGGGAGGTTAGTAGCGGAGAGACCGTATCTGCATGGTACGTGTAGCTCACAGGTTCACGCAATAATTCACCTATTCTCTAGTGCCATGGACCATTGCTAGATAGCCACCCATGGTGATGGGTACCATCAATTAAGGAGTTAACTGAGGGTGATTAATTATGATAAGATTTAATTAATCTAATGCAAGTAAGTTGCTAATTTAATTGTATATATGATACAAGTCCAAGTCTAGCTGAAAAGTGAACCTAAAGGGTCACACACAAATCCATGATGGAATTATTGGAATTAATTTATAGAATTATTTATGGAAAATAAATTAATTAATTTAAAGATTTAAATTAATTGATTGAAATGATTTATGAAATCAATTCATGGAAAAATTAAATAATATGATTATTTAATTTGGAGTCTAAATTCACAACCATTAATTTAATTAAGTAAGACTTGTGATAGATTAACCTATTTGAGCTTGAAAATTAATTAATTAGATTAATTGATTTGGGCTTATATTTAATTAAAGAATTAAATATCATGGGCTAAATAATTAGTTGGGAATTAATTAATATTGGACTTAGTCCAATTGAGAATTAAGATAAAGCCCAAGACCTTTGCCCAAGCCCACAAGACAAGATTCATTAAATGTAGACATTACTTGTTTTCATCTTAAGATGAACAAGAAAATATGATTCATGCTAAAGCTTGTCTATAAAGAAGATAAGTGTAAAAGGAGAAAAGATAAGTTATGCTAGAACATGTCTACGAAGAAGACAAGTGTTATCTAAGAGCAAGACAAAAGGCCTTGTCTACATTCATTGTATCTAGTGCAAAAAAATGCTTATAAAAAGGGGTAGAAGGCAAGAGATTGATATACCATACATACAAAGATACAAAAGCTCTTGTTTTCCTTTTGCTCTCGCCCTTAGACTTTCTCTCCTTCAAAGCTAGAAAGTCTAGCTTTCACTTTAGCCTTGGTCTTATGTTCATTAATTTCTCATCTCCAAAAGAGAAGAATTCTCTTGATTTCTCCATAGATCAATAGTTGATCTACATTAATCCTCTAATACCTACTAACAATGGTTTGAGGGTGATTCCATCACAGGTGGTGTGGACTAGCTTTAGAGGGAAGACACTTGTGTTCCTACCGTGAACAACAATACCGTTTTGACGTTCCACCATTTTTAAGGTAAGACCGTTCTTGAGAAAGTTCAAATAATCAACATCAATCGGAGAGCAAGAAAGATTGAGTTCTCTTAACCATTCAATTGACATCTTTTTATGCATAAGATCCACATCGTAATAACAACGAGACGGGCGAATTGATCGCTAATTATAATATTATTTTGTAACTAAAATTTTAATTTCCACTATGTTTAACGTACCGAGACTTATATAAAACTAACATAATTAATCATGTAAGTTTAATAATTTTAACACATTTTATCCTGTAATTACCTAGTGAACAAATTCAGTCTTATATTTAGTTCTGTAGAGTACATTTAATCCTCTAATTTTTAAATGTGACACTTTTATTTCTAAAGTTGACCGGTGATTTACAATGTTGGATGAAAAAAAAGCAAGTGATATTCACACGAATGAGGCTGGTGAGATATTGATAAAACAATTAATATATGCATTATTATTCCATAATCCCCCTGATTTTCCAAACCCCCCTCTTTCTCTCAAGTCCTAATTTTTCAACCAAATCCATTGGAAGAGCTAATTTCTTTTCATAGTTCATCAGTTGTCTGAGATTTCCTTTTCTCAAGAACTAAGCTGTCCGAGATTTTCCCAATAAGAGAAATACCAAATGTTTGAAAAATCTTCAAGTGCCTCCCTCAATTGCAACTGCAGTAGTCTTATTTTAAATTAGTATTGTACGAAGTGATAAAAGAAGAGATGAATCTATATTATTGATTAATGATGATTCCACCTCTATTTATAGTGATGGAATTTAAGGATAACTACACCTATAGAAGAGACCTACTTGAAGTAAAACTACACCTATAGAAGAGACCTACTTGAAGTAAAATAGGAAAAGATAAGAACAAATTTAAATATTCTAACACTCCCCCTCAAGTGGAGCAAATATATCAATCATGCCCAGCTTGTTACACATAATATTAAATTGTTTTGTTCCTAAAGCCTTGGTAAAAACATCTGCTCTTTGCTCTGAAGAAGGAGTAAAGGGAGTGCAAATTTTCTGACTCATGACAGCCTCACGAATGAAGTGACAATCAACCTCAATATGCTTTGTCCTCTCATGGAAAATAGGATTACTGGCAATATGAATAGCTGCTTGATTGTCACAGTGCATAGGTACAGGATCATTGTTCGTAAAACCTAACTCTTTCAAAAGATTCTTTAACCACAAAAACTTCACTAGTGGTGTGAGCCATAGCCCGATATTCAGCTTCTGCGCTTGACCTAGCAACTGTAGTTTGTTTTTTGCTACGCCAAGTCACAAGGTTCCCACCAACATAGGTGCAATATCCAGAAGTAGATTTTCTATCATCCTTCGACCCTGCATAGTCTGCATCAGAATAGGCTTCTATCTTTGTGTGTCCATGCTGTTGAAGAATAATCCTTTTCCCGGGGATGCCTTTATATATTTCAAGATCCTTAGAACAGCTTCCCAATGAACTGATCGTGGCTTATCCATAAACTGACTAACTAGGCCAACTGCAAAGGAGATATCAGGTCTAGTTACGGTTAAGTAGATTAGCTTGCCAACAAGTCTTCTATACTTTGCCTTGTCCTCCAAATAGTTACTATCATCATTCCAAAAATCAGGATTAAATTCCATAGGAGTGTCCACCAGGTTTAGTGCCGAGTAAACCTGCTTTCTGAAGGAGATCACAGGCATATTTTCTCTGAGATAGAGAGATCCCATGCTTGCTATGAGCAATTTCAATCCCCAAAAAATACTTCGGCCTCCCCAAATCTTTAGTGACGAAGTGCTTCCTTAGGTATGTCTTGGCTTCTTCTATCCCGGAAACATCACTACCGGTGATTAAGATATCATCAACATAGACTGCTAGAATAACCGTACCTGATTCCTTAATTCGAACAAAGACTGAATGATCTGCTTGGCACCGTGAAAATCCAAACTCACCAATAATAGTACTGAATTTATCAAACCATGCCCTTGGACTTTGTTTAAGACCGTAGATCGCTTTCTTCAATCTGCACACCATTCGTTGCTTCTCCCCCTGAGCAACATAACCTGGAGGTTGCTCCATATAGACAATTTCCTTCAAGTCACCATATAAGAAAGCATTTTTGATGTCCATCTGATGCATTGGCCAACTGAGATTAACTGCCAAGGAAAACAAAACTCTAATAGAGTTAAGACGAGCAACAGGGGAGAATGTTTCAAAATAATCTACCCCATATGTCTGAGTAAAGCCCTTGGCAACCAGGCGAGCTTTATATCGGTCTAGGGACCCGTCAGCATGAAACTTGAGGGCGAACACCCATCGACAAGCGACGACGTCGACGTTAGGAGGTGGATGGACAAGCTCCCAGGTTCCCCGGGAAAGGAGAGCCGACATCTCCTCATCCATCGCCGCCTTCCACTCCGAATGCGAAAGTGCCTCATAATAAGAATTAGGGATAGAAACAGATGATAGAGAGACAGAGAAAGCACGATAAACAGGACTAAGACATTTATAGGAAAGGGAATGAGCCAATGGATGAGCAGTGCAAGACCTTTTACCTTTGCGAAGGGCAATGGGAAGATCCTCCGCAGACATAGGGGTCGGGGTGCCAGGAGCTGCAGCAAGAGGAAGACTTGGCGGATCAACAGGCATGGTAGTCGTAGAATGAGTACGCCTGCAATACACCTGTAAAGGTCGTGTAGGTGGTTCGGTATGGGGAGGATGTGAGAGTGCCGGGACCGGTAAGGGAAGAGATGGAAGAGGAACATAAGGGGAAGGGGTCTTAGAGTAATAAGCAGTGGACTCAAAGAAAGTAACATCGGCAGAGGTAAATGACCGGTGAGATATAGGATCATAACACCGATACCCTTTTTGTGCTCGTGAATACCCCAAAAATATACATTTAACAGAACGAGGTGACAGTTTATCGAGGTTAGGAGAATGGAGATGAACAAAGCACACACACCCAAAGACTCGAGGAGTTAACCCAAAGAGAGGCTTACCAGGGAAAAGACAAGAATACGGAATATCCCCACTGAGAACACTAGAAGGCATACGGTTAATGAGATAACAAGCTGTGAGAATAGCATCCCCCCAATAGGATTTTGGAACATGCGTATGAGCCAAAATAGTGCGAGCAACATCGAGAAGGTGGCGATGTTTGCGTTCGGCGACACCATTTTGTTGAGAGGTATACGAGCAAGAAGATTGATGTAAAATGCCATGAGAATCACAGAAGTTAGAAACTGCTTTTTGGACATATTCAAGAGCATTATCAGTACGGAAAATACGAATATTAACAGAGAACTGAGTTTTTATTTCATTATAAAAGGAAGTGATTATACTAGGTACTTGAGACCTATCCTTGAGTAAATAGACCCAAGTCATTCTTGAGTAATCATCAACAAAGGTAAGAAAGTACCTAAACCCACCAATAGACTCAATACGACACGGACCCCAAATATCAGAATGAACTAAACTAAAAGGAGAGGAACTACGGTTGTCAAGACGAGGTGGAAAGCTAGCACGATGGTGCTTTCCCAACTGACAAGACTCACAATCCAAGCGTGTAGACTGAATAGGTAAAACCTTCTTTAGATTAGGTAAGGATGGATGACCAAGACGACAATGCCACTGAAGAGGGGAGACAGAGGCAGAAAGAGCACGAGCATCTACAGGTGTAGTATGATCTAGAAAGTAGAGACCACCACGCTCATGACCGCCACCAATCGTCCTCTGTGTTTGCAGATCCTGGAACACACAGTAAGAAGGAAAAAAAGTTACCGAGCAGTTGTGGACTTTTGTAAGTTGACTAATAGAGAGGAGACTAACAGGAAACTTTGGTGCATACAAGACATTATTAAGGGTAAGTTGGTGTGTGGGATGAACAGTACCAGAGCCATATATGGGAGAGTAGGATCCATCAGCGAGGCGAACGAAGGGAGAGGTATGAGAAGGAGAGAGGGAGTAAAAAAGAGAGCGATTACCAGTGAGGTGTGTAGTAGCACCTGAATCTAGCATCCAAGACTCACCAGGAGTTGCAGCAAAGGCACCCGGAGTGGAAGCTGTGGCAGGGGCAGTGGAATTAGCCACAGGGCGATGGAGGAGCTGTTCATATTCTTCACGGCTAAGGGTAACCAAATCAGATTCATTAGCAGAAGGTTCCGATGTTGTAGGTTCACCATCACCTTTAACTGTATTGGCCCACTCCGGTTTGCCATATTTGAGCCAACATTTTTCCACAACATGATTAGTTCGACCACAATGGGTGCAGTAACGGGAGTTAGTAGAAGCATTGGAGCCTCGACCACGACCACCACGGCCTCGGGAGGAGTTTCGACCGCGACCACGAACTGCCATGGCTGAGGACTCGGTGGTTGGACCAGATGAAGAGTCAGAGGATATAGTAGCCACGCGGAGGACACGAGACAGAGCATTGGATAACGTAGGCACAGAGTCACTGGCTAGAAGGTGATCACGAACCGATTTCAAATTGTTGTCGAGGCCGGACAGGAACTTCGCCACCAAAAAATCTTCCCACTGAGTCTTGCGAGTCTGAGCATCACAACTCAAGGGGTGATATAGCAAAATTTCATCAGATGTGCCCTTCAAGGAGGCAAAATAGTCGGCTACTGTACGGCCATCCTGTTTGAGGGAAAAAAGTCTCTCATACAGTTCAAATACCCGAGAAACGTTCTTTTCCTGAGAATACATGTCATGTAAAGTATCCCACATTGTTTTAGCAGAAGTGAGAAACATAACATTGGAACCGACAGTTTCCTCCATACTATTCAGAAGCCAAGTCATAACCGAGTAATCAGCTTGTTGCCAAGTCGAAAAATTAGCATCAGTAGAGGTTGGTGGAGGAGCCAAAATATGATTAAGCTTATTTTGAGACCCAAGAAACAACCGAAAGGCTTGGGACCAGAGGATATAATTCTGGCCATTCAACTTGACAGTGGTGCCAAGAGCACCTTTATGTTCAACGGTAGCCATGATCAAGGGGGATAGACAAACAGATAGATAGGACAGCAGCAGCAGGGAGAGCAGTCAGCAACGAAAAGCTGATTCAGGTGAGCATCTCAGATCGGGCGCGGCGCAAGGTGCAACGCCGGAGCGGGCGTCGCGAGCAGAAGTGGCGGAAGGGCGGGGCGGCGCAAGAAGAAGGCGCGGCGCCGCGAACAGAGGCGCCGGAGGCGCGAGAGAAAGCGGCGACGGCGGCGACCGACGGGTGTGAACGCAAGGTGAGGGGCCGACGGCCGCGGCGGCCGAGTGACCTGCGGCGGCGGAAGGGGGTGGCGGTGGGTTGCAAAAAACTAGGGTTAGGTTTTTCTCTCTTGTTTTTTTTTTTTTTTTTTTTTTCAGAAATATATATAAATATATATATATATACAACTTCTTTCTCACTTTTTCTGAACCTGCTCTTATACCATGTACGAAGTGATAAAAGAAGAGATGAATCTATATTATTGATTAATGATGATTCCACCTCTATTTATAGTGATGGAATTTAAGGATAACTACACCTATAGAAGAGACCTACTTGAAGTAAAACTACACCTATAGAAGAGACCTACTTGAAGTAAAATAGGAAAAGATAAGAACAAATTTAAATATTCTAACAAGTATATATAAAATATATATATATAAAATAAATAAAAGGAGCGAATTTGAACCAAGATCGGGTCCAAAATAGTAAAATCAGGACGCACTACAAAAAATATGATATTTAACCATGGTTAAGTGTCATAGTTAATACTAAATAACCGTAGCGAATAGTTATTGATCACGGTCACGCAACGGTTGTCGGCCGTGGTTTTTGCGAAGGTGACTAAAACATTTGTCATGGCTAAAAGCCATGGCGAATGTTTTTACCACGGCTAAAAGCCGTGGCAAATAAGTTTTTCATGGTGCAAAAGCTAGTTTTTGCATCGATTTTTATTTAGCCGTAGTTAATAATAGTTATTTACCACGGTTTTTAGCCATGGTCATAAAAAATGTAGCTAATATTAATTTTTTTTTTCTAGTTACGCACCATGAGACCCGATTCGTTTGGAGTGGGTCCGGGTCCAAGTCCAGGTGCCCTACCCAGTCCCATAAAAAATAGGAAAATACACATTACCAAGCCTAATAAATATTCTTAGTCCTAGGCCCAAACCCAGATCCACTAAAAAAAAATTGATTTTTACTTACAAAGAGCGGTTACTTACACTGTGATGCCATTTTTTTGTTATGTCAATAATACATATAAGTTGGTTTCTTTTCTTTCTCTCTTTCATTCTTTTAATCTTTCATTTTTGTTTTTTTCTTTTTTGAAATGTGATGTGTTTGTTTATTTTTTTTCTTATTTATAATGTATTTTAACACATGAAATATTATTTATTATATGCACGTAGGAACGATGTGCTATGTGGACTAATATATCTAAATTCAAGAGAACTAAGTTCAAGAACTTAAGATGTCGTAAAATTATTTATTGTGTAATTTTTTAGTCAATAATAATTGAATAAGTTGTTATATAATTGTATTAATGATGATAGGTATGATTTTCAACATGTTGATAAGCAATAATATTCGATTAAAATAATAAAATTGAAGCTTAAAATTTTATGGTTTTCGATTTGATTTCCATCAATACGTTGACTTAATATTTTCGTATTATTATACTTTTTAAAATTATATAATAAATTATATATTTTTTATATTGAAAAGAGTTATTGTAATTTATTGATAATTATTTATAAAACTATAAGATACTAACCCAATATTTTATTTATTTTTTCTTTTTTTTTCTTAAGTTAATATGTAATCATAATGAAATTGAAGAATTGAAATTGGCTAATAGCATATATCAACCCATGATTTGGATTTTCGGTCTGTCAATCGACAAATGAAAAATAAAAAAGATATATTGATAAATTTAAGGGTTAATTACATTTAGACCCCCTCTGAGAATGCATAATTACACTTTCCCCCAAAGAAGTTTTGAAATTACATTTACACCCCCTCTAAAAATTCTTTGTTTACACCTGACCTCCATTCGTTAAAGTTTGGGCGGAAAATGTTCATTTCAGCAAAAATAATTACATAAATTTTCAATTTTACCTCTCATTTAACATTCTCGTGTAATAGTTTTGTACTTATAAGGAAAAAATATAATAATATTGGCCTCACTCCATACATATACGTTACACTTATCCTCTTATAAGTACAAAAATATACATGAGAATGTTAAATGATGGGCAAAATTGAAAATTTGTGTAATTATTTTTGTTGACGTGAACATTTTTCATCCAAACTCTAAAAGATCGGGGTGAGGTGTAAACAGAGAATTTTCGGAGGGGGTGTAAGTGTAATTTCAAAATTTTTTTTGGGGAAAGTGTAATTATACATTCTCAGAGGGGGTGTAAGTGTAATTAACCCTAAATTTAATGTATATACTGAATTAAAATAAATTATTTCTAGTTTGAAACATAATTTTTCCTTATAAGAATTTATTTTGATACCCAAACATGACTAATTAATCTATTGGTTTCTTTGGTGATTTAGATCTAAGTAATTTTTTTATTTTTTATTTTTGGTTTCTTGAAACATGAAACATAAGATAATAAGACGCATTTCAAGAAAAAAGAATTCAAAGTGATAAAAAAACACAAATGAGTTACCTAAAGCCACCTGGATTACAGGAAACCGCGACTTGTGAGCAGTGCAACCACGTCCATCTTTTCTACCGATCCCATCTTCTCCCTTTGGACAAGAACAATTGTAACTCCCCACAGTATTAACGCAAATCTTTTCACAGTCATTGCTGTTTGGATCCGCGCACTCATCAATATCTACATATTCAAAATCAATGGATCAAAGGTACATACCAACATTCGTAGGAACACAGCTTGTGCAATACTAACATTGTTTCAGTTTGATCATACAATGAAAAGCTTGGATAAAGGCAAAAACAGTACCATAATGTATATATGGTACTTTGCAATTTAGCTATCATACTTTTCAAAATACCCAAATTCAGTAACATACAATGGGGGAAAAGGGAAAGTTGATATTGCAGTTCACGAAAGTTGTAATTTTAGTACTTTAATTTTTGGATTGACAGGTTTAGTACCTTATTATCATTTTTAGTCCCTTGGTTTTCTCCCAAATTTAGTCTTATGGCTTGAAAATGGTATTAGAGCCTAAATTTTATTGAAAAATGTTTGTTTATATTGCGTAATGATATCTTTAATCCCTAACAAAGGAGATTTTCCAGAGAATGAAACGGAACAAAAGTTTGAGTTATGTTGAAAACAAATAATATTTCCAGATTCTGGAAATACAGAAAATGAATTTTCTTCACGAGAATTCTCAAAAGAATTGATACGTTGTTAGAATGAATCAAGGAAAGGAAAAATGGGATCTTCTTACAAAAGAAGAGAAAGAGGAAAGGATGCGGGGCTACGACGTCTGACAGAGACTACCAGAAAACGCGGTGGGACGTCTACAACCATCGAGATCCATATAAAATTTATACTAGATTTTAAGGATTTGTTTCACATATATATGTATATGTATATATATTATTTGGTTAGTGAATTTATTAGCTGCAATTTTCTACTATTCGGTTTAATGTTTAGTTGAGGAATTTAATGGATTTAATCATTTATAAACTATAATTGGTTAATATGCCTTTTGAATTAAAGGAGTTATATATACCAATTTACTTGGGTTTAGTCATTGTTATAATTCATTTATTATTTAACTCAATTATTAATCAAATACTTAATATTATGTGTAGATGCTCAATTAATTGCTATAGAAGCAAGAAATTGTGGTGTCTATTGTTAAAGGAGCCAAGTATCTGCGAACTATCAGTCGGGATAGTGTGGCAGGAATAAGTCCGTAAAACCGAGGGCTTGGAATACCCGATGGGAAGGCAGTCAAACCAATGTATGAATTTATGGAAGCTTAATTTTATTTCGGAAGCATGTTGACTGATCAATGAATAGTATGGATGCTAATTCTACTATTAAAAAAAATTATAGACCAAAACTGTTATTACCTCAAAAGTGAGGGACTAAAATGAAAATAAACTATCTTAAGGGCATATTGCCAACCAACAATGCATATTTAGAAAAGTATAGTATGAAAATTGGTTATTTAAGGTATGAAAATAAATAGGTTTTGGGATTGAATTTTATTGGAATTGAATTGGCTATTTAGAAAAATATGATACCAAACTTGCAAGACGTCCTATATTGTGGTGCCGAAAAAGTATTTTTCTCAACAAAAGTTATTTACATGTGTGAGGAAAAATTACAATTTACGTCCCATAGCTTATTTCATTTGCGATTTTAGTCCCATTGTTTAACACTAGCAAGTTTAGTTTCACAAGTCCAAAAAAGTTGCAATTTACGTCCCATCAATGTTTTTCGTTAAATTATTAATGGATGGAGCGTTAACTTAAGAAACAAAATTAACGGAAGCACGTGCTCCTTCCGTTAACAATATAACGGAAAGTATTAATGGGACGTAAATTGCAATTTTTTTGGACTTGTAAAGTTAAATTTATTGAGTCGTAAAATAATAGGACCAAAATCATAAATAAAATAAATTATGGGACATAAATTACAATTTCTCGATACATGTGAAATGAGATTGGAGATCAAGACAGAAATTACCTGTGCAGCCCGGATCCAGATACGGGTTGCCTTCGTACCCTTGATTACAGCTACACCGATACCCTCCCAAGTCGTTGTCAGAATCGATACAGTAACTATTAGCCTTGCAGGCATAATCCCCAGAGTTCTGGACTTCTGCACATGTCAAATTCCCGATCGCCCAGTTCCACACGATGGGGACCGTGGCCCGGACCCTCTCCATGAAATTTGGGTCGGACAGGTCCGAAGCCCCATTAAAAACGAACAGCTTCGGCTCTCCAATAAACGCGTAACTACACGGACTGAACGATGAAATGGCCGGATCATGAGTCTGGGTCTTGAGGTCCACCTCGAAGAGTGTACTCTTGTCCAGGGAAGTCTGGCAGCAGCCTGTACCGGAGCAGTATCCGGCCGTAACATCTTCGACTTTCGAGCATGCAGAAAAGCAGCCGGCGGTGAAGTTCCTCCCCCTGGCGCCGCCGATTGCTTGCGCGAAATCGTGACAGCCGATAGCGGTGAATTTGTTCAGTTCTGAGAAGCTGTAGGGTGTGCCACTGAGATCCTGGCCGAAATTGTTTGTCTGGACGACTGCCCCTTCGTTGTCGTAGCATTTCCTTGCTATGGTGTTGGAGATGCGCATATGGTTGTCGGAAATTTGATACACTTGGATACCGGTGTAACGGATGAAGGCTCGGGGAGGGTCAAAGGTGATGTTGCAGTCGAGTTGGAAGAATTCTTCCATGCCGCAGCCGCTGCCAACGCCGACCCCAAAGGGGTAGGGGACGGCGAGGTCGCCGCATTTGCTGGGGCAACCAGGTTTGGAGATGGTGGGGCCTTTTGAAATGTTGAATGTGTCTGTGGTGTTGGTGGCGGCGAATGTTAAGGTTAGGCCGCAGAAGAAAATCCAGGGCAGGGACAGAAGCATGTTTTCCGACATGATTGTGGACTGGTTTTGCAGTGGAGAGATTAATGTATGGAGCTTGATGTAATGAGAAAAAGGACTGGTATAATGAGATAGGGAGGTAATCAATCAATCAAAGCAGCTAGAGGAAACTGAATATATTTGATATTCTGGTTTTTATTTTTCTTAAATTAACTAGTATATTAATTAGTGCATTTCAATTACGTTTCTTTGATAAATTTTAATATATAATCTATTTTAGATCAAAGTTTAATTGATCATTAACCATATATTTGTTAATTGTGCAATCTAAAATGATATTTGCAAAAGAATTAAGTAAATATTTCATAAAATTAATTTACGAAAACACTTAATGGATGAGCGTAATTATCTATCTATACTATTGTAAAATAAAATATTATTTTCTTCTAATAAATGGTGGTTATCTCATATTCCTATCAACTGCTCTAAAAAATTTGCCCTCCCAAATAAAACTTTGTTTTAAATTGAATAGATATACTTATTAGGATTTTCAAGGTTAAAAAATTATGGAGTTTTGAATTTTTTTAACATATATATTTAATTAAAATAAAAAAAATACAATTACAACTTAGTCTTCTTGTTTTTTTCCTTTTCATTTTTCCTGTTGTTCTTTTATTAATGTGCTACATGCGTGTGTAATTTTTATTTAGTTATAAATCACGCATAATTTTGTGGTACATAGTGGGGGCAAAATCGGATCAATATTATTTTGGTATGAGAACTACATTATTTGGGATTAGTTTTATTTTTATCCTTGACAATCTAATAAATACACTTTTTCAACTTAAAAATCAATTTTGTTTTGGAGGCCAAAATTTGAAAGAAGTGGTAAAAGTATGAGACAATCATTATTATTAGAAGAAAACAACTTTTTATTTTATAATAGTATAGACATATATCATTAGAAGACCCTTGAACTTATTAATAAGTTATTTTAACGTGTTAGAAACACATGATTAAACAACAATTTCTGATTTGAAAACTCAATAATCGACATATGTTAGGCTTAAAATAAAATGTGTTTACAGAAATTAGATATCACCAACCAGGATGCATTGATCTAATACCATAAATCCTAATTAGTTTCAAAATAAGACTTCATGTTACATAAATTGGATAAAGTAAATACAAATTTAAATAAGTATATTCACTTACTATTTGATAGAAATCTTAACAATTAAAAAAAGCAAGTCTGCAATATGTAGAAAAATACAAATATACGTGAAGCATATAAGTAGTAACATTAAAAAAGCAAACTTCAATATGTATTAAAAGTCACTTACTATTACATAAAATGTTTAGAGTGGATAAATTGATAAATTTCAAATAAACATAAGATGATGAGAAATAAATTACTTCTACTATGTCTTCTTAAGAAAAAGTTTAAATGATTTTTCTGATTGAGTAATTGTACATATAGCCTATAAAAATGCTTTAAAGGATGGTATTTGATACTACATGGAAAATAACATGCAGTTTTTTGTTAATGCTAGAGGATGTTTAAGAGTGAAAAGAAAAAGAAATCACAACTACATCATGATTATTGCTAACTTGATATTTTTAGCTTTTTGCATCTTCGATCGTTACGTAAAATAATGAAAATCGATGGCCTATGAGTTTATATATATATATATATATATATAAGATAGTAGAAAAGAAAAATAAATAAAGAAGATATTAATTACATGCTTCTTACTAAGATCAAATTCTGGAAAAACGTATTAGTTTTTGAGTGATGTGTTAGACTTTTAATTGGGTTTTGTAGAGAACAAAAAAAAAAAAAAAAAATTGGTGTGAGAACATGAGTAGTTATGATAAGAGTCTATATTTGGTAGTTTGTAAAATTGATACGAGAACTATCAATAAGATGGTGAATTTTTTTTTTTTTTGTCCTCCACCAAATAATTAATTTATCTTATAGAAAGAGATCAACAAATGTTTTTAAGAAAAACAAAGGCCAACTATTGTAAAAACACATAAATAACTTCTACGTACAAAAGAAGATTTTTTTTTTTTATAATTCGTATAAATTAATATATTTGATCTAGTATTACAAATGAGAATAGATGTAGAAGGTTGACTTTGAGTGGGTTGACCATGGATGTGCAAGTCATGCCCAATCATGTTCTTCGTTTTATTTTCCCTTCAAAAAACTGCAAGTTGGTGACTTGGGAGTAGACAGGGAAAAAAAAGGAAAATGCTTATCATTTTGTTGTGCTAGATAATCTTTAATTTATTGATACGGTAGTCGCCTAACATGGTATCAGAGTCAAGCTAAATAAACAGATTTTGGGATTATATTTTATTACCTCACGCATATTCGAATGAAATGTTTCACGTCTAGGGTTTACATGTAACAGGGCGTGTTAAATCTTAATTTTTAATGATTCTCCTTTCTAACAGTTTAAACATTTAGGTTAATTATCTCACCTTCACCTAAGGTTTGGTGTAATTACACGTAGATCCCCTCACTACAAAAAAATAAACCTATAGCAACGGATTTTTGCAACGGATTTTAGAAAAATTAGTTGCAAAACAGATTGCCACGGACTTTTGCAACGGAAAATTTTCCATTGCTATAAGTACCACTGCTATATAGCAACGGATTTTTTAGTCTTTGCAAAATATTGCCACGGATTTTTATCCGTTGCAAAAGCCCGTTGCAAATTTCGTTATTTTAAAAGTTGACTTTTTATATTTTGCAACGACTTTGCGATGGTATATTCGTGGCAAAGATGATGGCAATTCGTTGCAAAATCGGGTTTTATTTGCAACTACATTTGCAACGAAATGTCATTGCAATATTGCAACGGAATATTTGCAACGTCATTCCGTTGCAAATTTTGCAACGAAATATTTAGCTATCATTCGTTGCAAAATCATTTTATTTGCAACGACGTTTGCAATGGAAGTCGTTGCTATATTGTAATAATTTTTTGCAACGACATTCCGTTGCAAGATTTGCAACGACATAATTTACTACAATTCGTTGCAAAATAATTTTCATTTACAACGACAATCCGTTGCAAATTTTACTACGATAATTGCAACGAAAATTTCATAATTTATATTCAATAATAATATATTTAATTTAACTCTAACAAGAAAATTCAAATATGACAATATATTTAAGGCAAAATACTTATAATAAAGATAGTTCAACATTCCAATCCACAAAATAAAAGTATTCAATTTTAAAGCATACAAATTTAAAGAGGGGGATCAAATTCATTTTCACAATCTAGTCGAGTTAGAACAAGTATAAATCCTCGCCTCCGAGCCTATCCTCCCAAATCGACCCTTCTTTGCTCCTCCAATTGCTTCTAATCATAGTTGTTGATCGTTAATTGATGTGCTCGAAGATGACTCCGGTAGACTTTGATAAGCAGTATTATGATCATCACTCAGCTTTTGAAATTTTTCCTATACAATTAAGAATATTATAATTCAAAAATAAATTAAATTATTTACTTTGATTTCAATGTAAATAATAAAAACTTACAACTGCATCCGCCACTCTCGGACCAGCCCAATTGCCTTATTTTATTTTCCAACACTTCTCCACCTGCTCAATAAGTGTCGGCGGGCGACCGAGTGATTCCTCCTAACAAATTTTCAAAAAAAAGCAAAGAATAATCTTGAGTAAAATAATCAATTATTATTTAGAAAATAAAAAAATAAATTATTTTATATCTTACCAACTTGGGATATAACTAAGTTTATAAACTAAGTTTAGTTGAATTTTTAACTTGGGATATAACTAAGTTTATTTAGTTTAGGTAAAGATTTTAAGTTGAAAGTTAACAAAAAATTCACTAGTTGAGTTGAATTTTTAACTTGTGATATAACTAAGTTTATTTAGTTTAGTTAAAGATTTTAAGTTGCAAGTTAATAAAATTACACTAATTTAGTTGAATTTTTAACTTGTGATATAACTAAGTTTATTTAGTTTAGTTAAAGATTTTAAGTTGAAAGTTAATAAAATTACACTAGTTTAGTTGAATTTTTAACTTGTGATATAACTAAGTTTATTTAGTTTAGGTAAAGATTTTAAGTTGAAAGTTAATAAAATTACACTAGTTTAGTTAATTTTTTAACTTGTGATATAACTAAGTTTATTTAGTTTAGGTAAAGATTTTAAGTTGAAAGTTAATAAAATTACACTAGTTTAGTTGAATTTTTAACTTGGGATATAACTAAGTTTATTTAGTTTAGGTAAAGATTTTAAGTGGAAAGTTAACAAAATACACTAGTTTAGTTGATTTTTTAACTTATGATATAAGTAAGTTTATTTAGTTTAGGTAAAGATTTTAAGTTGAAAGTTAACAAAATTACACTAGTTTAGTTGAATTTTTAACTTGTGATATAACTAAGTTTATTTAGTTTAGTTAAAGATTTATAAATCCTAATCTACAATCATAACCAACAACACTCATCCAACCTCATCAATACAATTATCATTCCCATCCACCTCAATATACAAAACACATTCTCAATATACCAACCAAATGCTCAATATATTACATTGTCATACACAATTTTATATTAAACACATACTTAATATATCAACCAAATACTCAATATATTTTGTCATACACAATTTTATATTAAACACATACTTAATATACCAACCAAATACTCAATATATTCTCAATATACCAACTAAATACTTAATATATTAGCTCATGACATTTAGCTCAACATATATCACGTTCAAAAAGATAGAATGACTATTATTCCTTAGTCACTTGCTCCAAAATGAAATGAAAACATAGATCCAATATCTATTAATTTGTTAATACCTCCTTCAGGGCAGCTTGGCGGCGGCGGCGGGCGACAGGCGGCGGCAGCGAGCTCTGAAAAAGATTTTAAAAATTAAAAAAAAAAAGTAAAAGGAATAAAAGAGGAGAAAGAGCAGAGAAGAAAGCAGGATAAAATACCTCACGGCAGGTGGCGGCGGCGAGCGGCGGTCGACAAAAACTGAAAGTTAACAAAAAATTGAAAAAAAAAGTAGAATAAATAAAAGAGGATAAGGATAAGAGAAGAAAGGAGGATAGAATACTCACGGCAGCGGCAGGCTGAAGAGAGAAAAGGAGGACCGGGGGGGGGGGGGGAATTTTGTGCTGAAAATTTTATGGGGATGGGGGAAGGGGGAAAGGGGGAAAAGAGGGAGGGAAAGGGGGGGGGGAGGGGGGGAATTAGGGTATGAAAATAGAGGAGGGAAAGGGGGAAAAATTAGGGTGTGAAAATGGGGAGGGAAAGTGTATAGTAAAAAGTTAAATTATTTTTAAAATTAATAATTTTATTTAATTAAAATTAAATGAGATAAATGATTTAAGATATATTTTTAATTAATAAATGAAATAAAATATTTTATAATTAATAAATGGGATAAATAATTGAAGATATATTTTTAATTAATAAATAAAATAAAATATTTTATAATTAATAATGGGATAAATAATTGAAGATATATTTTTAATTAATAAATGAAATAAAATATTTTATAATTAATAAATGGGATAAATGATTTAAGATATATTTTTAATTAATAAATGAAATAAAATATTTTATAATTAATAAATGGGATAAATTATTTAAGATATATTTTTAATTAATAAATAAAATAAAATATTTTATAATTAATAAATATTTTTAAAATGATATGAGATAAATGATTTAAAATATACTCTTCAATTAGTAAATGAGATAAAATATCATGACAAAAATCATCAATACATTATGTTCAATTAATAATCATCATCATCTTCATCATCATCATCAATCGTTTCGTATTCTTCAACATGTCTTCTTCGTCTTCATCATCTTTCGTTTCATTATCCTCATCAACAAAAATATTTATGCTGTCATCTAGAGGTTGAATTTCATTTTCAATAGTAACCACTGGAACGGATTCGACTTCATCCTCCTGAAATGTAGCATCAATCCACCTTGACTCAATAGTTCGTCTAACTTTTGTTCTACATACAGCCATCTCCCCTATTACTTGTAAATACTGATCATGACAACTCTGTGATACATTGTGTTCAGATTTGATGTTTACTAACCTCGCTACAGCAGATAACTGAGAGTGAGTTTCGCTCCCAGCATATAATGGCTGATCTGCAGCACGCACGACATCAAAAAACTTTTCAGACAATGCTCCTAAATTGTCAGTCTCATCATAATTAGAACTCGGACCAGCCTCATTTGCATATGGTTAATCGCTAGGATATGTCGAATCATTGAATACATCCCCCTGTGGATGAGATACAGGACCCGCTGCATCAAACACCATCCTCTGATCCCAATTCAATTGCTCATAGTTATTCCAATTTGTCGTTTGATCTACAGAGTTGTCAGCTGAAATTGAATGCTCATAATCCATCTGTATAGGCTCACCATGAGATGTCCAATTGTAGTAATCTTTCCTAAAACCTTTCTTATAAAGGTCGCATGTCACCTCCTCCGTAGATTTGTACTTACGAATTTTACATACACTACATGGACAACGAATTTTCTCCCTATCCATAAAATCATGTTGTGTTTTTGCCCAATCTATAAACTCAGCGACTCCATCTATAAATTCTTTTGTAAGATGACGATTATCGGGTGCATTCTTCTCATACATCCATTTTCTCAATTCTCTCAACATATCTTGTTCTAAAATCAACAAATATTATACATATTCATTAACATACATACATACATACATACATAAAAAAAACTAAAAATTTCAAGAATAAAATGAATATATATAAATAAACTAGTAAAAATTTTGTACTAACTTTAATGTAAGTCAGCTAAATGTCCAAATGTGTGACTCGTTGCACTAACGTGATCATTAACGGTCTAATGCAAAGATTTATTAAAAAATCGGTTGTGTGGATGGAAGGAGAGAAGAGGAAGAAGTTGTTGGATGATGATAAAAATATGTGTGGACTAGAATGAGGGTTTTCTTATATATTACGAATTTTGCAACGGACTTTGCAACAAGATGATATTACCGTTTGCAAAATCCATTGCAAAACATATAAAATTTTAGAATAGTGGGTTACAGCTGTCACAAACATATTGCAACGGACAAATCCGTTGCAAAAATCGTTGCAAATTCAACGGCTCAATAATTAATGCTTACAGCTGTATGTACGGATTGCAACGAATTCAAAGGTCGTTGCAACTCCGTTGCAAAATTGTTGGCAAGTTTTTGCCACGGACAATGTGTTGTCACTAAATCCGTTGCAAATCAACGACACGGGTTCGTTACAAATTCCGTTGCACATTTTTTGCAACAGATTTAACTAGAATCTTCGTTGCAAAGTATGCAACGAAAGACGTCCGTTGCAAAAACCGTTGGAAGTTTGCAACGGAATGTGTCGTTGTAACATTTTGCCACGACTTTTGCAACGACTTATGTTGAATGTTGGACATCTTAAAGTTGACCAAAATTTGCAACGGAATTTTGCCACGGATATTCCGTTGCGAAATATCATTGTTAATTTGCCACGGAAGTTGCAACGAAAATGTAAAAAAAAATCAGAATCTGGTGCAAAGTCGTAGCAAAGGTCGTTGCAAATTTGCAACGAATTGGTCCGTTGCAAAATGTTCGTTGCTATAGCCCTGTTTTTTTTAGTGCCTGTGGTTTGAGAATTTACGTCTAGTACTCCTGACGTTTGTCTTCATCCAACAAATAGATCCCTCAACTAGTCAAAGTTCACCGAATTTATTTATCATATTAGCAAAAAAAAAATAAATAAATTAAGATTCATATGTATCCCCGATTAACTTTTTACTAACTTATTGCAATCAAACAAAATTTTTCTGACCAAATTATCCTTTACACCTTCACACGCTAATGCATGTAATGAGATATATTATCACTCGTATAATGGTAGTTTGGTGATTAGATAAGATTTGTTTAACCTGCAATAAGTAAATAATATATCAATCGGGGTAAATATGAATTTTTATTCAATTTTTTTTTTTTGCTAATATCAGTAAATTCGATTAATTTTAATAAATGAAAGGATCTATTTATCAGATAAAAATAAACATAAAAATACTAAATATTAAATAATAAGGGGTCTACATATAATTATCCCAAATATCATATGAAGGGAGCATAATTATTCCCGAACTTTTAAGATGAGTTGATCGACCCATTTATATTTTTATTATCAAATAAAAATAAATTTACACATATACCGCCAACGCAACCCATTTTGTAAAAATATGACTGATTGCGACCAGCCAATTTTTTTTAATTTTTATTGGCCAGCTCGCGACCGGCCAATTTTTTTTTTATTTCCATTTCGGTCGCGAGCCCAGCTCACAATTCCTTTCTTTTTTTTAGTTGTTTTTAATTTAATTATTTATTAATTATTAATTAAGATTATAAAAAAAATAATTAGTAATTAATTATAGATACTTAATAATTAATATTGATTAATTATAAATTTTAAAGTTAAAATTTAAAATTATATTTAATAAGTTTTATCATTGGGGTCGATGTTCTTTTCTTTTATCACCTATTAGAAGAAAATTCACTATTGGTTACAAATTTATTGGCTACGGATTAAAATTAATTAATATTAACATTTATATTATCAAATTAATAAAAAATATATAAAATTAGTAATAATTATAAATTATGATAATGATCATCAGTCTTATAAGTATGTCGTTGGTATTGGTATCAACCTGGACAAGCAACGTCCTGGTAATGTAGTGTGTTATCTCATAAACATATTTTATTCTAAATATTTTTTTTTTATTTCCACACGCACTTAGGCGACGACCTAGGAAATAGCGACAAAAGCATAGTTATAGAACCGACGGACATTATTAAATTTTGTACTTATATTTTTTATGTAAATTTTAAATTGAATAGTTAATACAAATTAATTATTAAGTTGTATAATTACAATGCCCTATATTAAATTATTAATTAAATTAATTATAATTAATAAATTAATAAAATAATTAAATACAAACATACAATTAAAATAAATTAATTTAGTTTAATTGTATATTTTTATTTAATTATTTTAATAATTTAATAATTATAATTAAATTACTTCATTATAATTAATATAATTAACTAAAATTAACAAAATAAATTTTAAAAAAACTAAAAACTAAAAGCCCAATTATTGACCAAGTGTCGCTAATGCAGATAGCGACCCTTGGTCGTGACCCAGGCTCACAAGCTTGGGTCATTTTTTTAATAAAAAATAAAAATAAAATACTTGTTATTCTCTAACAGACAGATTTTTATTTTATAAGTCATATTTGTTCTTGTCAAATAAGAATCTTTGGTCTTTTCTTTTCTCCCAAAAAATGAAATTGTCAGAATAAGAGTCCAAAAATACCAGAAAAAGGAAAATTTCAATGCAGATCGAATTTGGCCAGAACTGAACTAATTATATGATAAGTGCAATATACTTATCATATTATTGTTGTATAATTCATAAAAAGCAATCAATCTGAATTGTTTTGTGATTGATTTGGTTTGATCAAATCTATATATCTATATATATATAGCAAAAACGATGGTTGACCACAATTGTGCTAATTTTGACCAAATACTAATTTCTGGTGATTTTGAATTTTTTAATTGTTAAGAAAAAATCTCATTGGTTAGAAATCTCATATAATTTAATTAAAAATTAAATTTGTCTTTATCTAAAAAATCATATCTTCAAAATTAGTGTTTATCTATACTAGATTCTACCTTTAAATTAGGATACTAATTCAATTTGTATTTATTTTAAACAAATTCAAATTTTAGGATCATTTTTTTATCATAAAAAATATATATCTTATCACTAATAATTTATTTTCGTTTTAACCATATAATTGTTAGTCACTAAACTTATCACCAATCTCTTAGTATATCTCATTGAATAAATTCTTAATTTAATTAATCAAGTAAGTCAATAATTTTTACAATTTATATCTTCCATTGACATATTTCTTTAATAATTTTTTATTGGTTCATTACTACTGATAAAGTAATTTATTAATTTTATTCAAATTAATGTTTTTCCTTTTTCTTAATATTTTTCTAATTAAATTTTATTTTTAGTATTTAATTGTTATTCATATTTGAAAAATCATAAGCCACTGCACAATTTAAAAACTTATGTCACAAAATATATTTTGCCATCTTCTCCCATATGAACATTTTTTCCTCAATGAAATAATTTTGTGAATGCTGCTTTATCAAAATTTTAACATTAAATATATTGCACGCTTGATAGATTTGAATTTATTGCAATACAAAAGGGCGACCATACTTGATAAAATATATGAATTTTTTAATTTCAAATTTTGTTTATAATTATTTTTAGAAAATAAAAAGGCTTCTCAATTTCTAACATGATAGTATATTTTTCATTAGTGTAAAGGGCAACCAGATACAACAACTAGCTTCTTTCCCTGATGCATTACCATTGTTTCTTTTTTCGCTTTTTTATGTCCAATTTCACATCGCTTATGTAATTTTCTTTTTGTGTTTTAGTTAATCATCTTTCTTCATCTCTTAAATATTATATTTTTATGGAGAATTACCACGATGTATTCTTATATTTACTACTTATAAGTTTTATAATTTTATAATTTATTTATTTGCTCTTATATATTAACGATTTTGCTATTTAAATATTTATCTTTAGCTATAATAATCCGATCATATAATTTTGTTTCTAATTTCGTAATTTGTCTCAATTAAAATCTTGATTTCTCTACTTGATCACTAAATGAATACATAGTTTTATCTAATAATAGTTCAACAACATCTTTCTTTTCCAATTTCAATTAGAATAAGTAAACCAAAAAGTTGCATTTACTGGCCTCTTTATTTAGGTGGAGATATAGTCATGAATATTTTTCTTAAATTAGTTTATATATTTTTAGTTTTATTAAAGTTCTCCAATTTTTCAAATCCTGTTCATTAAATTTGATGTTTATTTATTTAAACTCTTATTGAATTATATGTACAGACTTTTTTTGTTTTTTTTTTTTGTGACATCCTTCACCGAATTTCTTCATCCATTATTTTGTATTCAATGATGTTTTTGTATAATTTCATATTAATTTTTCATTCTTAATTAGGCATCAATCATGTTCTTTTCATAAAGTACGTATATATACATTTATATTATCTCTGTCTACTTATTTTCTAATTTAGAAGTTTATCGTAAGAAATTCTACCAACACATCAATTATTCATTAAAAAATAATTCAATCATTTTACAATATCTATCATAATTAATGGGCACAGACCCAACTACGAGAAAATTACATTTTACTATTATATCTTACGAGAAAATTACATTTTTGGTCCCAAAATATATGGTGGTTTGCAATATTAGTCCCATACTTCCTTAAATAGTCAATATTTGTTCCGCACTTTAGGACAACATTGCAAAGTTAGTCCCACCGTAAAAAAATTGCTACTTTTGGGACAAACTTTGGAACTAATTTTGCAATATTTTGCTAAAATATGGGACTAATTTTGTAATATTTTCCTAATTAAAGTGTGGGACTAATATCGCTACGGTGGGACTAACTTTGCGACGTTCTCCTAAAGTATGGGACTAATGTTGGCTATTTCAAAAAGTATGGGACTAATATTGCAAACTACCCTACATTTTCGAACTAAAATTGCAATTTTCTCTATATCTTACATTTGTAGCCTTTTAAACTTCTTATTGTATATATGTATTCTTAGCATAAAATTTAGGCATATAAATATCTTTACTTTTTATTAGTTTTAAATGTTGTTAAATTTATTTTTTTATGAAGGAAAATAAAAAAATAATTTGACAATAATCTTTTTTTTTCTTTAAGAAATTGGATTACAAAAGAGAAAATTTATTGTGAATATTATTTTTTCTAAGAGAAATTTGTTTATTTCATAGGACAAATATGATAGTAACTTATAAAATATTTTTTAAATATTAATATTTTTTATTTTACTTAAAATATACATAGTATTTGAAACTTATAAAACAAGTTTTTCTTCAATATCTAAAATACGATAATATGCTATGGTTATTTTCAAAAAGGTAAATTGCATTTTGTGAAAAGTTGCTACTTTTGGGACAAACTTTGGAACTAATTTTGCAATGTTTTGCTAAAATATGGGACTAATTTTGCAATATTTTTCTAATTAAAGTGTGGAACTAATATCGCTACGGTGGGACTAACTTTGCGACGTTTTCCTAAAGTATGGGACTAATGTTGGCTATTTCAAAAAGTATGGGACTAATATTGCAAACTATCCTACATTTTGGGACTAAAATTGCAATTTTCTCTATATCTTACATTTGTAGTCTTTTAAACTTCTTATTGTATATATGTATTCTTAGCATAAAATTTAGACCTATAAATATCTTTACTTTTTATTAGTTTTAAATTTATTTTTTATGAAGAAAAATAAAAAAAATAATTTGATAATAATCTTTTTTTTTTCTTTAAGAAATTGGATTACAAAAGAGAAAATTTATTGTGAATATTATTTTTTCTAAGAGAAATTTGTTTATTTCGTAGGACAAATATGATAGTAACTTATAAAATATTTTTTTAAATATCAATATTTTTTATTTTACTTAAAATATACATAGTATTTGAAACTTATAAAACAAGTTTTTCTTCAATATCTAAAATACGATAATATGCTATGGTTATTTTCAAAAAGGTAAATTGCATTTTGTGATTCAAACTATGTCCGTTTTTATTCTTTGTTATCTTTTTTTTTTGGTCAACTTACCATCTCAACTTTGCAAAATTTGCACTTTGTCATATATAGTCATTTTTGGGTCAAATTTTCTACCAAAAAATCATTACATGCAGTGCACATGCTGTAAAAACAACACTATATTGCTCTTAAATATCACTTGTGCACTGCATGTGATATTTTTACGATAGAAACATTGACTAGAAAATGGTCATATATTTCAAAGTGCAAAATTTGCAAAGTTGAGATGGTAAGTTGACATAAAAAAAAGTTTAAATGACAAAGTATAAAAACGAGCATAATTCGGATGTCAAAGTGTAATTTACCCTTTTCAATAAACTTAGGAAAAATTTAATATTGAGTTTTATAGAAATAAGTTTGAACTATTATACATAGTAAAGGGTCATTAGAATATGACATACTTTTATGTTTAATGGCATGCCAAAAATTAATATTTGTGAGAGTATGTATAGAAATTAAAATTTATGAGTAAATTATTTAATTTTTATTATTTGGTCTTTCAAAAGAAAATAAAACCAAAAAAAAGATAAATAAAATCATACGCAATTAACAAGTTCAATATCAAGTGAAAAATAATGAGTTGAAGTTGGAATTCATCATGATAAAAGGAATTATTCATTAATAAGTAATTCGATGATCTGACAGTATCTATGATAAATGGGCATGAACCCAACTACTAGAAACTTTTAATTGTATCTATTATGTTTGTGCCTTCCAAATTTCTTATTGTATATTTTTACTGTTAGCATATAATTTAGAGAAGTAAATATATATATGTATATATATCTTTGCTTTTTTATTAGTTTAAGATATTGTAACTTTTTTTCCAGTGTTACTAATGTTTTCTTATTATTGTTTCAAGAAATTTTATAGAGATCATTTAATTCGAATCGTATTCTTTTAGGGGAGTTTATATCACAGGGTAATATGACAATAATTTAAAATAATGTATTTAATACTAATATTTTTATTTTACTAAAAGTATGTTAATTGAATAAGAAATTTTATATATATATATGTGGTATTTGCATCTTATAAAATATTTGTCCATCAATGTGTAAACATATTATAATATCTATTGCTATTATGAAAATATTAATAAAATTATAAAGAATTTAATATTGAATTTATATAAATAATTTTGTTCTTATATAGTAAGATGGTTATTAAAATATGCCACACAATTATAAAATTTAGAATTTATGAAAATATTATAGAATTTAAAATCTTCCGTGCATAGCATGGAGTTCATGCTAGTATATATATCTATATAGCAAAACGATGGTTGACCGCAATTAAGCTAATTTTGACCAAATACTAATTTTTGATAATTTTGAATTTTTTAATTGTCAAGAAAAAATCTCATAGGTTAGAAATTTCATCCACTTTATATTAAAAACTAAATTTTTATTTATCTACAAAAAATTCGATTTCAAGATTAGTGTTTATCTATACTAAATTCTATCTTCAAAATTATGATTAATTTTTTTTATCGTAAAATAATGTATATTTATTTTATTATTAATTATCCATTTTCATTTTAGTCATATACTACCTTCAAAAATATGATTAATTTTTTATCATAAAAAATATATATTTATCTTATCCTTAATTATCTATTTTCATTTTACTCATATACTTTTCCGGCTAAACTTAATTATATGGATCTCTTAGTATACCTCATGTAGTAATCTTTAAATTTAATCTGGTAAAAACTATTATTTTGTTTACAATTAGATATTTTATTAAACATTTGTTCTTTGACAATTTTTACTGTTTCATTAATACTAATGAAATAAGTTCAGAAATTTCATTCAAATTAATGCTTTTTTCCTTAGCTTTTCTGATTGGATTTGCTTCAATCTTCCATTATTTTTCATGTTTGAAAAATCATAATCCACTACTCTCTTTAATATTTTATGTTACAAATACATTTTGTCATCTTCTCCCATATGAATTCGAATATGTTGTTTTTCCTCAGTGAAATAATTTGTGAATGTTGCTCTATCAAAATTGTAACCATAAATAATTTCATAGATTTGCATTTATTGGAATACAAGATGACAAACATACTTGATAAATGTATAAAATTTTTATTTATAATTATTTTTCAAAAATTACAAGTCGTCTCAATGTATAACATGATAATATATGTTTCATTAATGTAAGTGGCAACCTTAGAGACCATTGCTAGCATCTTTCCCTAATGCATAACCAAACGATGTTTTTTTTAATTATTATTATTCTTTGCTTTTTTATGTCTAATTTCACACCGCTTATGTATTTTAGTTAAATTTCTTTTCTTCATCTTTAAAAAAAAAATTACTTTTTTTTATGGGAATCTACTATGAAATATTTTTACTTTTTTTTTGTTCATTAGATTTCATGTTTATTTATTTAAATCTGATATGTATAGACTACAAGTTCTTGTGATATTTTCTCCAGCAAATTTCTTTCATTCGTTTTAATATTTAGTAATGTTTTACATATAGTTTCACATTGAATTTCATTCTTTGGTATCTGTTATTTTCTTTTCATAAACTACATATATATAAATATAATTTATATTGTCAATTAATTTTCTACTTTAGAAATTTAGGATTAGAAATTCAACCTGACAGAAGGAATTATTCACTAAAAGTAATTTGATTATTTTACAGTATGTATGATAATTAATGGGCACATACCCAAGTACAATAAACTTTTTATTATGTATATTATTGATATTATATCTTATGTTTCTAGCATTTCGAATTTCCTATTATTTATGTATTCTTAGCATATAATTTAGAAATATAAATATTTTCACTTTTTATTAGTTTCAAATACTATTAAATTTATTTTATATAAAGAAAATAAAAAAGTGATACTAATTCTTTTTTTTTTTTCCTTATCCTTTCAAAAAACTAGATTACAAAATGGGAATTTATTACAAATTATATCTTTTCTAAGAGAAATTTATTAACATCATAGGACATATTTTATAGTATTATTTACATAATGCATTTAAATATTAATATTTTTTATTTTACTAAAACATATTAATTAAATAAGAAAAGTTACATAGTACGTACTCAAAACTTATAAAACAATTTTATCAATGTCTAAAGTATGATAAAATGCTATGATTATTTTCAAAATGTCCAGTAAATAAACTTAGTGAGAATTCAATATTGAGTTTTGTATAAATAAGTTTGTACCATCATATATAATAAGATGTCATTTAAATATGACATAGTTTCTGTTTATTATGTTTGATGATAGGCCAAAAGTCAAGATTTGTGAGAGAGGTATAGAGATTAAAATTTATGAGTAAAGAGCAATAATTTTATTTTGGTCCGTCAAAAGAAAATAAAACTGACAAGAATAAAAAATAAAATATAGGCAATTAGTAAGTACAATACCAAGTGAAAGGAATTACTTCAGGTTGGAAATTCAATATGATAAAAGAATTTATTTATTAAATTTTTTTTCGATTATCTTAAAGTATGTATGATAATTAATGGGTACGAATCCAACTATTAAAATTTTTTATTGTGTGCATTATTGCTATTATATGTTATGTCCGCACCATTTCGAATTTTTTATTGTATATTTGTATTGTTAGGTTATAATGTAGAAATATGTATATATCTCTTTACTTATTTATTCGTTTCAAATATTGCAAATTTCACTCAATTTTATCGTACGCTTTACTTATGTCAAGTTTGATCGCTACATTACCAACTTTGCCATTAGTTTTCTTTTTGAGATAATGATTAATCTCTGAAGCAACCAAGACATTGTCGATAATTAGGCGACCTTGGACAAAAGTAGTTTAGGATGGGGAGATAATGGAATCAAGAAAATGTTTGAGCCTATTAGCAATAGTCTTAGAAGCCAGCTTATATACAATATTACACAAGCTAATGGGACGGAACTGTGAAACAAAAACAGCTTCATACTTAGGAATAAGCACAATAAACATAGAGTTGAGCTTAGACGAGAAGTGGCGGGAATTAAGAAAATCAAGAACACAATTAGTGATATCCCAACCAATTATATGCCAGTATTTCTAAAAGAAAATTGAGAAAAATCCATCGGGGCAGGGGATTTTAGGGAGGACATATTAGCTAAAACTAGTTTTACCTCATCGCAAGAATAAGGTTGGCAGAGAGCTTGATTCATCTCTTCCGAAACCCGGGGATGCCCTACGTTCCAAATGTCATCAATTTCACATCTGAAGGATGCACTGAGGTAAACTGATTATGAAAATAGCCAAGTACAACCTCCCTAATATCATTCTCCTTGTCAACCCACTCTCCATTCTCAGTCTTCAACCGATCCACCTGATTTTTCCTTGTTCAATTACTAGCTTTCGCATGAAAATATGATGTGTTCTTATCACCCTCTTTTAACCATTCAGTTTCCCCCCTCTGTTTCCATTTCACTCACGGTTAAGTAAAAGCTCCTCCAGTACATGTCCTAGAGTAGAACAACGCAGCTTGTTCCTAGGGGAGATCACGACTTCATTTAGTATTGAAATGTCCTTCTCAATCCTTAATTCTTTTCTCCATATTTCCAAATTTGTGCTTACTCCAGGATAGTAGACCCATTTTACAGTTGTCAAGGCCGTCCCAGGTTGCCTCATGTGCTTACTCCTAGATGATTCTTTTGCCATTGTTTTTCGATGATCGCCTCACATTCATCCGACTGGATCAAATAGTGTTCGAAACACTGGATTATATTATGTTGAGAAACAAGATTTTTCTTCAGAATAGTGTCAACAAGAATTGGTCTATGATCCGAATACAATCAGGGTAGATGTGTTACTTGAGACGCTGGGTACATACTCTGCCATCTAGCATTTGCGAAGGCTCTGTCAAGTCGCACTCTAACTGTAGCCGGTGCTTCTCTATTATTAGTCCAAGTGAATTTGGGGCCTATGTAGCCCAAGTCATGCATGTCGATTTCATCGATGACATTCCGAAAATTACGGATATGGGGATGGGTGTCTAACTCAAGCTATTCTTTTCATGTTGAAATAGAATTGCGTTGAAATCTCCAAAACAGAGCCATGGAAGTCTGGATTTATGATGCAAAGTACGCAACATTTCTCAAGTCTCTTTCTTTCTAGCGTGGTGTAGTAACCCATAGATTCCCGTTAGTCTCCAATCGTTAAGACCATCAACACTGTGAACCTGAACATTAATGTGGTTTCTACCATAACTAAGCAGCGGCACTAAACCTTCCTATCCCATAATACACGTAAACCCTCACTTTCTCCACAACAATCGACGGCAATTCCATTCATATCCATACTTCTTTTCAGTGACTCAATGTAGTACTTTCTAATGGCACTACGACTATATATCAAATAAATATCACAAAAGTAAACCTTGTTTATATAAAAATATGCACATAATCCAGTTCCAGCTGAGTATATAAATGCGTAATCTCATCATCACAACATGCATATTTATAATCTCATCCACAAAATTATACATATAGCTATCAAATATCACAAAAAAAAAAAAAAAAGAATTACTATAATTAGTTCACACGCCATTCTTGTTTTTAATCCAAAATGAAGTTTATGTAATTATCATTCTCAAAATCTACGACTTCTAATCTTATTGACTTGGAGGAAAACATTGCATACTGGCCCCACCTAATTGTAATGCAAAACGTGGACTTTGCTCTAGTTGAGTAGACACAACAAAATTTACACCTGAAAAATGTTAGCAGAAGAATGAACCTGCAACTCAGTAAGTAAATAACCGACACCACATATACATGCACATCAAATATACTTTCAAATAAGACAAAAATAAGCAACGTATGTAAAATATCATCAATTTGATTCCAACACGTTTCATTGCTTTTCACCACGTAATCATCATAACATAACAATCAACAAAACCCTTCCTTTCCTAGTCTGCTTACCAGAAATGTGATATAGTATTTTCTCCACCAACTCAACCTCACCATTCATCACATAATGTTTAAATGAATCCCTTGACATTCCACACAGGCTCATTAATCTCATTTCGCATCGTAGCTCTTTCATTTCGTATCAAAGCTCTTTTCATTTCGCATCATAGCTCTTTCTATTTCATTTTGCCACACAGGCTATTCAATAACATGAAGGGGTATTCATATCATATTTAATTTAGTTTCCATCACCCCCTCGTTTCCACATATCACCATTCTTGCAAGCAACTAGTCACGTAATACCTTATCTCAACATTTTACACGTACAAGCACATTGTAACAATATGATACAACTCATGAAATATCTCAATGTGTTTCTCATTTCACTGTCACAAAAAAATCATTCAAACTAATCAACGATATTCATACAATTCAAAATAGATCAGTTTCAGCACGAACCATAAACCTACACAAAAGAAACATCCCAAAGAAAGAAACCATATATAGGTAGTACTAACTATTTACTTACCTCCATCTTACGACGACTTAGTTAATCATTAGAGAGTTGTTTAATCCTTTACTTTATTCCCCGTGTCCTATAAATATTGTAAGACATATAATCAATATATCGAGAATATTTTATTTTCTAGATAAAATATGAAATATTATTCGTATTCTTTCCAACAATCTTTTAATATTTTATTTTATTAAATTCCTCATATTATTATATTGTCATTCTTGATAACGTCCCTAAATTGAACTATCTCAAAACTCCTATATTCATATAAATAAATATAATATTTTCAAATATAATTTTTTAGTATACGTATTATTTTTCGTCAATTTCTCTCTATTATGTTAACTAATTTAACACCAACCTATATAATTAAATATTTGGTTAATCCCCCGATTAAATCAAATCAATCAATTATAGAAATGATTAAATCTACTAAGTTAAGTATTTTAATTCATCAACTATAATATCCCTAATTCAATTTAGATGTTTACCCAATCACTAATTTGTAGATACTCAAACAAATAAAATTTCATGATTAAATATTAAATCGAGTAGTATAAATTGTATTTAGTAAATTCACTAACTAAATAATATAATTATACTAATTAACTAATAATTTAATTAAAATACTAACTACGCACCTGAAAGACGGAGGAAGTGTTGACGAAGGAAGGACAAAAATAAAATTAAACTACTACAATGATTGACAATTAGAAATGAAAGTGAAAGAAATGGTTTTTGTCTTATCTCATATATATATATATATATATATATATATATATTAGCGTAGAACATGTGCTATGCACGATTATACGTATATTTATATATATTTTAAAAATAAATATTCTTTTAATAATATATTGCGCTATAAAAGAATTTTTTACGTATAATTAAACTATCATTTTTAATAGATAAAACATAGTGATTTTGAATTTTTACTCCATTTTGATTGTTATTGAAAATGATATTTTCTACACGTACAACACATTTATACTTACCAATTATGTATTTATATGATGATTACATTCAAACAATTGTGACATTCTATTGAACATATTGATCATCTTTTACATATATCTTGAAAAATAAAGAATTTACTTAAATATATTGTTTGGAATTGTATTATATAATTTATCTTCCATAAAAACTATATTAAAGTGCATAAATCTAAAATAATCTTACTTATTACAAAAAATAAAATATAAAGCAAGAACGTAAACTTACTTTTAATGAATTAATAGCATTGGTGATGAGAAAAGTCATAATAGGAATTATGAAATATTATCTTAATTCCTAACGACAAACATATATGTATACACATTAATCGAACAAAATTATCTGATTATCATGTTATTTAATCACAAAAAATAAATAAATCAAGGAATACAAAAGTCAAAAGCAAAAGAAAGTATTGAACATCTTTTAAGTTTTAAAGTGAAATCATAAAATGAAAAATTGAAATAGTATTTAAGATATATTAAGAAATTGAATTAATCTCTGTATTTATTTGTTAATCTAACATGTACATGCCTACAAAATTTCAATTAAAGTAAAATACACATAAGAAGAAAATAGAATTCAAACAATCGTATGTGGACTTTTTCTAAAAAAGAGTTCAAATTACACAAACATAAATATTTACATGTGAATGTAAAGATTTACAAAATATATGATGCATAGATTTAGTAGAATCATAATTAGATAGTTCAAGAAACTAATACATAAAAATTAAAAATTGATGATTCTTTCCATCTTGTAAAACATCATTCCTAGACCAAATCTGAAAAAGAACGATAAAATTAAACTATAAAAATAAAAAGTTAATGGATGAAACTATAATATATAAAAAAAACATAGTATATAAAAAGATACAAAAAGGTACATATTAAATAAAAATAAATTAAATGCCAGATTAAGTATAGAATTGTATAAATAAATGTTAAACGAAATATTTACCTATTAACAATAACTAAATCGATTCCTTCTTGGGGGAATAACAAAACCAAAACAAAAAAAAATTAAATTAAATTAAATCTGAAAGAAAAAACAATAAAATTAAACTATAAAATAAATTTTAATGGATGAAACTATAATATATAAAAAAAATGGTGTATAAAATAATTAAAAGTAAAAGTGTTAGGAATTGTTACAAGACATGAGACAGTTCTCTTTTCTTGAGAGTCTCCGTTTGTCTCTTCCCTCTGAGAGTCTTCTTTCACTAAAAATTCTTCCGGCTCACGGTTGCTACATCTGCTCCGGCCGTGCGCCGCCAACCTAGGAGAGTTTGAGCCTCCCCTTCACGGTACGCAGTTCTACTGATGTCGGGCGCGGCTGGGGTGACAGGCGGGCTCTGGTTCTTGACATGTGCGAGTTGCGGACGGGGGCCGCGGTCGAGTTATTTCGTGTGCTGTTCGTGTGTTGGGAGGGTGTCGTGCGTGTATCTTTCTGTCGCGCTGTCCTCCTCCTCTCGGGGCCACGCGCCACGGACTTCTTTCATCCGCCCCACCCTTTTTTCTTTCGTTCTTGCGTATCCTATTTTTGGGTTTATGTTTTTCCTATTTTCTCTTACTGGTATTGGTGCGTTTTCTATCTCTTGGTGGTTTCCCAGGTGTGGCCGCGGGCATGATGTCTCAGCCTTTGCCGCTGTGGGCGGGCGGACGATCTGCAGGGCGACTATGGCCAAAGCTGGTCGGCCGCAAGGCAATATGGGGCAGGACCGGTCGTTTGAGGGGTCAGGCATGGATGAGGCTCTTGCGGGCTTTCGAGGCCGACTACGTTTGACTGAGGATGAGGGGCAGCGGCTTGTTTTGCCCGAAGGTTTATGGCACACAGACTCTGAGACCCATCATTTGTGCCTGGTTGGGCGGCTTCTCTCTAGTAAAGTGCCCCGGTTTGAAGCGTTCAGTACATCCGTGCAGGGTATGATCAATCCGGTGAAAGGCATGGATATCTGTCAGATTGGTGGGTGTGGGCTTTCTCCTCCGGTTCAATCATGTCATCGATAGGAACCGTGCCTTGAAAGAGTGTCCGTGGAGCTTTGAGAAGAATGTCATTATTCTGAGCGGGATTGGGGAAAAGGAGAACCCGCTGGGGGTGGATCTTGATTGGTGTGATTTCCATGTTCACGTACGTGAACTTCCCCTGAGTATGATGAACATAGGGGTGGCCACGCTGATCGGGAATAGGATTGGCAGGTTTCAGGATATGGATATGGACGACACAGGTTGTGCTTGGGGTGCTACTCTTTGTCTCCGGGTGGCCGTCAATGTTAATTGTCCGCTATCGCGTGCCTTGCCAATTGTTTCGACCTTGGGGGATGAGCTTCTGGTGCCTCTGACCTATGAGCGGCTACCAAATTTTTGCTACTTCTGTGGGAAGTTGGGTCACACAGCCAAATACTGTGAGCTACAATTCGAGGAGGGGTTTTGTGGACCGGGGCTCCGACTTTCCATATGGCCCGTGATTACGGGCACCACTTCCGGTTAGGGGGCGTGGTCAGCTTCTTCACCGCGAACCGAGGTCTGGTACCAAGCCAAACAAATTTCCAGGCTCGAGTCAGTCGCGGTGCGGCCATCTTTGGTAACTTTTCGGGACAGGAACGGGTGGTCTCAGCTGAGCAAGGGGACGCGGGTGAGGCGCGGTGTGCAGGACCGCGCTGTCTCGATCGAGAGCTTCAGTTCGGGCAGGCCGAGGCGACAGGGGTGTGCTAGGTTTTCTGAGGGGATGGTTTTGGGTGTGACGGCGACCGGCGGTCGAGGATCGGAGGACTCGCTTATGGACAGTGCCAAGCTGGGCCCCGGGGTTCCAGGGGTTCCTACGGATATGTTTGAGCCTGTGATTGTGGGGGCCGAAACTTCAGCAGAATTCGTCCCTTCGACCATCCTGGAGTCCGGGACGGGGGAGGCAGTACTGGTGCAGGGCATGGCGGAGGATTGGCTTGAGGGTGGTCTGGTCATGGTGCCGCTTCGATTTACAGCAAGTGGACGGCAGGGGAGCGGTCGTCGGGGTCGGCTGCGTGGGTCTGGTCGAACGGGGTCGCGGAAACGGCCGCGGGGATGCTCAGTGTTGGATCTGGAAAGTGATGTGCTCCGGGGCGGTAATCTGATGTTAGTGGATGAGGAATCTGATGTTCTATCGGCAGAGGCTGCGCCACAGCCCCGCCGCCAGCCATGAAAATCATAGCCTGGAACTGTAAGGGGTTAGGGTCCCCTTGGACAGTTCACAAGCTCCAGGAGCTTATTCGGTTTCAAAACTCCAGTTTGGTTTTTATCTCTGAGACCAAGTCCACTGCTAGGAGGTATGATTGGTTAAAACAACAACTTAACTTGTATGGTGTTGGTGTTGCAGCATGTGGTCGCGGCGGCGGCTTGGTTCTTTTATGGCGGAAGGATGTCGAGGTTTGGGTTAAGTCGTACTCCCTCCACTATATTGATGCCACGGTCTAGGGCGACGGAGACTCCGAGCGATGGCGTTTCACCGGGTTCTATGGCCTGTGGGTTTGTGCGGGGGATTTTAACGAGATTCTGACACTCATGGAGAAGGAAGGGCGAGTGCGCCGGGCACAATGGCAGATAGAGGCCTTCCGCCGGTGTCTTGTGGATTGTGACTTACAAGACTTTGGGTTTGTGGGTATGCCGTTCACGTGGTGTAATCACAGGGAAGCCCCAGCAATAGTTCATCCCAGGCTGGACAGGGTTTGCAGCACCGTGGGTTGGTCGGCCTTCTTTCCGGCGGCGGTGGTTTCCCATATCCCGGTTGCTTGCTCGGACCATGCGGTGCTTCTACTCAGCTTGTCCGGTTCAGTCGACGGGCGTGTTGCTTCCGCCGGGCGGCGCTTCCACTTTGAGGCCGCATGGGCTCGGTCCGCGGAGTGCGAAGGCATAATCGAGGAAGGGTGGGCAGCGAACGTCGGGGCCACATTGGCTAAGGTACTCCAGAACAAGATTTCTCAATGTGCCACCGCCCTTAGCTCTTGGGATAAAATTCAGTTTGGGAATGTTCCGCGACGGGTGAAGGAGCTAGGAGATCAGATTGTTAGACTTCGACAGGGTTTTGTGACCAAGGAAACTAAGGGTCAGATCGAGAGGCTACGGACAGAACTAGAGGAATTCCTGGCTAGGGAAGAAATTCTGTGGAAACAGCGGGGTAAGGCCTTATGGTTGAAGGAATGGGACCGCAATATAGCGTTCTTTCATGGGCAGGCCACAGAACAGCGCCGCCGCAAGACGATTAAGATACTTCGGGATGCACAGGGGCGCAGCTACGCGAAGAAAGCAGAGATTCAGGGTGTCATCTTAACTCACTTCGCTGACATCTTCCGCTCCACAGCCCCAGACCCTCAGGCGATAGACGACTGCCTCACCTGCCTGCAGCTGAAGGTCTCGGACGTAGCCAAGTTGGAACTCGGCCGCCCCTTCACCGCGGATGAGGTCAAGACAGCACCGTCTCAGATGCACTCGTTGAAATCACCGGGGCCGGACGATATGTCTCCTATCTTCTTCCAAAATTACTGGCATCTTGTGGGTCCTGCTACTACTAAATGTGTCCTTGATTTTCTTAACGGGGGTTCCCTCGATCCTACACTTAACGCTACTCATATTTTTCTTATGCCTAAAATTGCCAACCTTAAACCGTGTCGGCCTTCCGTCCTATCAGCCTATGTAATGTCACCTACAAAATAGCCTCAAAAGTCCTTGCCAATCGCCTTAAACATCTCCTTGACACTATCATTTCGCCCCATTAGTCCGCCTTCGTCCCCGGCCGACTCATCACGGATAATGTCCTTGTGGCCCACGAACTCAATCATGTTCTCGCACATAAGTACCAGGGTCGGACCGGGCATGCCTTGCTTAAACTCAGCATCAGTAAGGCCTATGACCAAGTTGAGTGGATTTTCCTTGAACGAGTGCTCCTTAGACTAGGTTTTAATTCGAGTTTTGTGTCACTTATTATGCAATGTGTGTCAACTGTCTCTTACTCCTTTTTGCTTAATGGTCATTGCTTTGGTGCTCTGAAGCTGGAGAGGGGCCTCCGTCAGGGAGACCCGCTCTCCCCCTACTTGTTTCTTTGTTGTGCAGAGGTCTTTAGCTGTCTCATCCAGGTGGAGGAAATCAGGGGCATGCTCAAAGGGGTGAGGACCAGTCGCCAGGGCCCCCATATCACGCACCTTCTTTTTGCCGATGATACCCTCCTTTTTTGCCAAGCCACGAGAGAGGCACTGCTCCGTATTCGTGTCGTGCTTCGAACCTTCGAGTCCATCTCTGGGCTCGCAATCAACTTGGATGAATTGGCCGCCGTGTTCAGCAAAAACACGCCCCCGGCTCTCCGTGCTGAGCTCGCCCCTTTTTCTTGAGGATCCCGGTGGTAGACAAGCATGATAAGTACCTTGGATTGTCGGCAGTGGTTGGCCGGTCAAAGAGGGTGGTTTTTGAAGGCTTGAAGGATAGACTCTGGGCAGCGTTCAAGGGTTGGGGGGCCAAGAAGTTGTCGCAAGTGGGTAGGGTGGTGATGATCAAGGCGGTTATCCAGGCGATCCCCACTTACGCCATGAGCTGTTTTCGCATCCCGGACACCCTTCTCGGGGACATCAAGAGTATGACAGCGGCCTTTTTTCTAGCACCAAGAAGGGGATCGAAAGATCCATTGGAAGGAATGGAAAGAGGGGTGCCGCAGCAAATCTAAGGGAGGGCTGGGTATACGAAGACTTAAGGAATTTAACGAGGCACTTCTTTGCAAGCAAGCTTGGCAGCTTCTCAATCACCCTGGCAGACTTCTTCACCGAGTGCTGCAGCCAAAGTACTTCCCCGGAGCCTCGGTTCTCGACCTCCCAGCAGGGCGCAGTAGCCTGTCCTTCGCGTGGTGGTCTATCTGTGGTGCCTGTCCACTGCTTCATACCGGGGCTCGGCAGCTGATCGGGGATGGGCGGGCCACCCAGATGTTTCTCGACCCCTGGATCCCTCGACCTTCCACTTACCACCCGGTTCTCCCTGCACGCACACTGCCCACGGACTCGGTGGTTGCGAATCTCCTTAGCGTCGACGGACTTTGGAACATTGCACGGATCCAGGCCGAGTTCTCGCCAATTGACGCCGACTGGATCATGCTCAGACAGCTAAGGGCGGACGCTGACGACGACTGGGGTTGGCACTTTGACCCTCACCTCCATTTCTCAGTTAGGAGTGCCTACTGCCTTGCCGTTCACCTCGGCAGCGATGGGGAAAGCAACTCAGATGAAGGTACTCGGCCATGGAGGTTCCTGTGGCGCGCCAGAGCCCTTCCGAAAGTTATCTTGTTCGCTTAGCGCTGCTGCCATAATGCTCTACCGACCTAGACGAATCTCCGGCGGCGTGGCATCTTGGTTGACGGACTTTGCGTTTGGTGTGGCGAGACGAAAACTGGTTTGGCGCATATTTTGGTTCTGTGCCCGTTCGCCCGGCTGGTTTGGGCCCTATCGCTGCTCCCTAGTGCCACGATCTTCTGAACGCCGGCCGGCATGGTCGATTGGCTGCATCAGGCTCATCGAACACTAGATCGTGGAGACTTCGTTCGCTTCCTCACCATCTGCTGGGCCCTTTGGAACCACCGGAACCGCTGCTTATACGAAGGTGGGGCGGGGGACGCCCCGGATTCGCTTGCCATGGTTCAAAGGCACCTTCCCCTTAGACTCACTGTTGCTCGTTTTGTTTCGACGCTTTTTCGTTTGGCTAGGCTCTCTTTGCTTCTGTTTTCACATATGTTATTTGTTTTCCACATATGTGAACTCTTGCCATTAATATAAGTACCCTTGGGGTCTCTTTCTCAAAAAAAAAATAAAAAATGATTAAGAGTGGTGAACATTTAAACAAAAATAAAATCTAAATAGCAGATTAAGTAGAATAATACAAATAAATATTAAATGAAGTACATACCTATTAACAGTAAATAAATGTGTTGTAGAAGAACATAAACAAAAAAAGAATGAAATATGAAATAGAAAAACAAAGTTTAACTAAAAAAAATTAATGGATGAAACTATAATATGTATAAAATAAAATAGGTATATAAAAAGATTCAAAAGAATAAATATTTAAAAATAAATAAAAATTAAATAACAGATTAAGTAGAATCATACAAATAAATGTTAAAACGAAATATGTACTTAAAACAAAATATGGACCATTAATACTAAGTAAACCTATTCTTTCTTGTATAACAATAGATTGGCATTAATCGCTTATAAATCTGAAAAAAGAAAAAAACTAACACCAGAAGATAAGTAAATATTAATTTTATAAAGGAACATAACAAAATAGTAGAGATTATTAATTCAATATAACTTTCAAGTATCATAAAAATCATGTATAAAAAATAAAATAATATCATGATAGAAAATAATACATTGGTCAACCCATAAAAGATGAGTGTAAAAGACGAATAAATATTAGTGTTTAATATACAAACCTTCAAAGATCATGAAAAGAAACAAATAAATTAATATACGCCATAGAAGAACAATAAAAGAAGCGTATGCAATGTTAAGTTTTGATATCATTTCATGGAGAATAGATAATTGATCAAATTAAGCCTATTTAATAAATGAAGAGATGAAGAGTGAATTTTATCTATTTAAATACAAATCTGGTGAGTTTAAGATAAATAAAAATTGAATTATTATAATAATCTTAGAGGTAAGATTTCAGTTAAATAAAAATAAATAATGTCTCTAACAAGTAAGATTTTTTCTTGATAATTAAATAATTCATTTATAATGATTTTTGTAACGCTTTGTAATTATATTGGAATGATTTTTTTAAGGTTGTGTGCTGGTGAAACGTACCCCCAAAAATCCTTACAAAAGTCGTTACAAACTTAGCACATTCTTAACTTTTTGTTTATATTGACATTAATAAGATATTTATTTTATAGTATTTTCTTTACATTTTCAGTTATAAATGTTTTGTTGAATTTGTTAAATGTGAAATATTCTAAATTAATTATGTATCAAAAAAATAGTAACAATACAATTAAGAAAATAAAAATATTATTTAAAAATTATATTTATAACATATATATAACTTTTAAATTTTAAAAAAAACAAAAACTAGCCCTAATCTAGATCTTGTTTTCCCCGTCGGCAGTGTCCGCACTATCTTCTGCCTCAGCATCTGGAGTCGGGGGATCAGTTGAAGGCTGGGACGGTTGGGGCGGTGGAGGGGGGCACTTCGTGGTTGCCCAATGCTTGAGCAACTCCTCGATCCTCATGAGATGATCATCGAAGTCTAGGCCTTGGGGATGCGATGGCTGGAGGTGGAGCAGTGGACAAGCAGCTGGGCTGTGATGGTCCAACGATAGTGTGGTGGGCCTCGAAACTGAGACCAAATATACGGCTCCTCTTCTGGATGTTTGCTCCAACATCCAAAGATGTTGCTCAGTCATGGCCACCTAGTTTTGAGAAGATGATGGAAGATGACCTGCCTTAAAGACCGACCCAAACACAAGGCCCAAAACTATTACCTAAGGAAGATACCGATCCAGTCCACATGAAGGATTAGGCCTGGCTCCTCAAAAAAGAACTAGGTGAAACCCAAGTAAGGTGTAGAAGGAAGGCCCCCAAAAGGGGGCCTGACCCAGCGAAGAAAGATGGATAGAGGTTATCCAACCCTATCCTCATCCAAATAGGAATCTCGTAACTACCTCCTGGATTTTAGGATGCCATGTCCCGTAGGACTCTGGGAGGGACGTCTGCCAACCTTCCGAGAGTTCAACCGGTCAAGAGTTCCTTCTTTTCAAGGAACTTCTTCTATAAATATCAGCTTTCCTAGCTAATTGAGTAATGTTTTTTCTACATCCTAAACTCTCGAATTTCTCTCTAAATTACACCTAGCACACTTGATGCTCGTTGCTCTCGAATTACTATTATTTTCATCTTACATTCAAGTTTATTCTTCTCACAACTGCTTACTTACTTGAGCATCAGAGTGCTAATACTTTTTCTGTAGGTCCTCTTTCCCAATTTTGCAGAAATTCAAGCCCACTCAGTTCGAGTCCAAGAAAACAAACTTGATTGAGCTCTCTTTGCTCACATAAATTGGCGTCGTCTATGGAAACACAAAACTAAGATGTGAGGATTATGGAAACTCCCAACAGCGGACTAGGCAAGCAGAAGGCGACGGATGCCCCTGCTGACCCGCAGGCATTACAGGTGCTGTCAGAAGCCCACCTGGCTCCCTCCGGGAGAGGTGAAGTGGGATCCTTTGGTCCCTCTGAGCCCTTGTCGGACCCCCTTGAGACAATAGTCCTTCGGACACCTCTTCTGATAGGTTGTCCCCAGGATTGATGGCGACCATTCAACAGATGATCAAGTCCGCAATACGGACGCACATAGCGGCAGTAAACACTCTCCCCCTGGAAGCGGTGGCCCTCAGGCCTCAAGAAGGCCCCCCAACGATCTGTGGACTGGCGGAAGGCGAGGAGGCTTCCCTGTGCAGGGGCCCCTCGGGCTCCCAAAGGAGGACCCGATTCCTCCTCCCCCAGCGCAGAATGAAGTTCCCTCTTGTTAGGAAGCTAAATTGGAACACTTGAAGAAGAGCTTGCAGGATGTTCGGCACAGGATGATGGGAATCCCGCTGGAGCCGCGAGGTGCTTCAGCGAGGAGGTCATTGCGGACGACCTTCCTCTCAACTGTCAGACTCTGGCCATTGCGGAATACGATGGCACCACCGATCCATAGGCGCATTTGTCCCGATTCGAGAATGCAGCTTTTCTCTACCGATACACGGACAGAATCAAGTGTCGGGTCTTCATCACTACGTTCGCCCTGCAGCCCAGCAGTGGTTCAGCCAACTGCCGCCGGCTCGGGGAGGAACTTCCAGGAGTTCCGTCTGATGTTTCTCCATCAATTCGCCAGTAGCAGGAAGCACTGCAAAACCCCCCTCAGTCTCTTCACCGTCTCTCAAAAGGACTCTAAGTCCCTAAGGGATTACCTGCACAGGTTCAACACATGGCCTTGGAGGTCCCAGCAACCACACAGGAGGTCAAGGCTAGTACCTTCTCCCTAGGGCTCCTGGATGGGACGTCTTTAAATTCCTAGCCAAGAAGCCGACACCAAATTTTGATAACCTCTTGGCTAGATCAGCTAAATACATCAACATGGTGGAAGCCCAAGCCTCCAATGTTAGAACAGGTGACCATGTAGCCAATCTTGGCAGGCGAAATGTAACCTATGTCTAGACAATTTCAAGGATTTGATAAATTATTAATGAATAAGAAGTGATATTCATTTGGCATTATTTTGTTTGTATTCACTTTATCTGCTTTATATATCTGTTCATTACACAAACAAAGCCCACGGACTGAAAACATATTTCGGGGACTGGGACTACGCTCGGAGGTAGGTCCATGAAATCAGTCCAGCCGAATCAGTCCGGAAATCTCCAAGTCAAGGAATCTTGAAAATGGGTACCGAGATTCCCCTTGAGACTTGCACTAAGCATCTGCTGTCGTATTTCGTCGATGGGTGACGAAGGTCGTCTAAGTAGTGTTAGTGGGTTAGCCTGCTAGGGAGCAGCTGACTGAGGTGACTCGCGGGAACCGTCTTACGGAGGACCTTGAGTAGGGTCGGCTAGGTATGACGTATGTTCCCGGTTCCAACAGTACAAGTCAAGTCCTTTGACTTGAGGAACTGCTGAGTTTACCTGTATATTAAGGCTGTATCTAAGATATGGTGAGAGATTGCCAAGAAGCACTTGAGTAGTCATAAGCCATGTCTAGTGCAGCTCCGGTGTATAGAGTGACAGTAGTTTCCAAGAAAGGATCTGTCTCCTGTCAAAAGGCATTAACAGTTGAGTCTCACAAATGCTCTATGTCATGTCCCAAAAATCTGTGGCCACAATAACTGAACAGAAGGGAAGGTTTCGTAAAGGGCAGACCGACACTTAGGTACAAAATGGGTACCTGCATTTTTCGTGCCCTAGACCCTAAGTGGTGAGACCGTAGATAGAAGGACAAGTGTACTGTTAGAGCCTAAATGTGCATCCCCTCAAATTCACCTAGTCTCTACTGCCATGGACCGTTGCTAGATGGCCACCCATGGTAACGGGCGGATTCTAGGAATCCGACCAAGTTTAGCTGAAAGGTGAACCTAAAGAGTCACACACAATCCGCACACATAAAGTATATAATTTAGAATTAAATATTTGGAGAAATGGAATGATTAAATTAGATTTAATCGGGTCCTTAATTTTCTTGGAAAGAATTAATTCCTTTTATTGGATAAAAGGGATTTATCTAATAAATTAGATTTATCAGAAAATTAATTTAATGGGCCTAGAATAAATATTTACATTTATTATATTTATTTATTGCCATTGGAATATTTAAATAGGTTTTAAATATTCCATTAAATTAAATTAATGGTTGAGATTAAAAGGAAAAGATGGATGACTAGGATTAATTTGACTAGGTCAAATTACTACTTTGACTAGGATTTTGACTAGTCAAAGTCCTAGTCAAATTAGTCTTCTAGAGTGGGAGTTTGAAGAGGATTAAACTCCTCCTCTATAAATACTCCTAGTCCTTCACCTTTAGAGAGATGATGAAACTTCAACACACACACACACACACTCTCTCGATCTCTCCTCTCTCGTCCGCCCACTCTCTCTCTCTCCTTTTCTCTCCAAGAAAATACTCCTTCTTCTTTTGTATTAACAATTGAACATAAGGAGGATTAATCCCGTTAAACAATAACGTGTGATTGATCCGTCCTCTCCAAATAAAATACTTGTTCGTTCGCTAGCACGACGTACAAGATACGTGGACGGATTGCATGTCACAATTTAGAGGATCTCACATACGAGATTTTGGAGCAAATCGGGGAACAACGCGAGTATCGATTAGAAGAGGAAAACGACGAACCGGTAGGTCTCTTTTACGTTTTCGTCCTCTTCTATTTTTTAATCCTATGGCCTCCATGATTGCATGTATGTTTTAATTCATTAGATACACCAAACACCCGGGAACTTCAAGGGTACACCCCTTGAACGTGTTTTAATTTTATACGAATAATGCATGTTTAAATTTGGCAATTTATATTTATACCGCGCTTCCGCATTTGCGCTATTTTCCGGGACGATCCACACGCCTTTCTTAGGCTTTCAGTGGTATCAGAGCCCGGTTCGGTGTATAGGCCTAGGGTTTTAAGTGTGTTTTTAAGCATGAAAATGTGATTTGGCATGTTTTAATTATTTCTTGATTTAATATCGTTAAAGCATGTCGTTTTTTTGCTTTCAATTCGTATGATTTTGGTATGTTGGTATTTTTTCTGTCTTTCTTGGGAAACGGGGGCAAAAGTTGAACGAAACGGAAAAACGCAGCACGCGGCCAGCCGGTGGCTGGCCGCGTGCGGCCGTGCGCTCAAGCGAGGCGGACGCGCGCAGGCAGAGGAGCCTGCGCGCGGCCGCCTGCGCCAGGCGCGCATGGCTGCACGCAGATCTGGCTGCCGGGTGGCGTGGCCGGGCGGCAGGCGTAGGCGGCTGGCCGGGCGCGCGCGCACGCGGGCAGGGAAGCCCGCGCGCGCGCCATGCCAGCGCACTGCGACGCCTGCCCGCCCGGACGCGCGACCAGGAAGGCCGCGCGCACGACTGCGTGCTGGAAGGGCCGCGCGCGCACCTGCGCAGGACAGGCGCACACTGGCGGCCGGCAGGCTGGCGCGCGCGGTAGGGCCGTGCAGAGAGCTGCCAACCAGGCGCGCACACGCAGGTAGGGGCCTGCGCACGCGCAGGGACAGCAGGCTGGGCCTGCTGTCCTGCGCGCACCGGCTGACTGCTGCCGGCGACGGCAGTCGGTTGATGGGTTCATTTTTCGTTATTTTCAGTTTTTTTAATTTTTTTAGATTAATTCTGAAAATTCGTTTTGTTTAAAATTTTGGATATTTTCTAAGAACATTATTTTGGGAGGTTAAGTTTATTGGATTTGGAATCCCGGGGTAACTTACCTGCAAATAATGAGGAAGGGTCTTCCTAAAACGAAAAAAAAAATTATTGCCAATGGTTGTACCATATTTTTTCATACGTGGCGCATTTATTTTATCTTGGATTAATATAATTGGTAATCATGGAATGTTAGCATATATTTATGTGATTGGATCATGTGATTATGTGCGTTCAATGGAAATGGATGATCACGAGCCCTAGACCGAATGTATGATTTAATTTTATGTTGGGCCTGTGTGCCTCTTTTTCTGCTTTCTCCTTCTCCCCTTTCTAGTTGCCTTGGAATAATAAGGCATTCTTTCTCCCTCCTAATATACTCCCCCGGGTTTTTGTTGGGGTTTCTTTTTAAATATGTAATGAGAGTAGAATAGGAGTGAGGATTTATTCTATGTATTTGGTGGAGAAGAAGGAAGGTCCACATGGAGAGCCCAGAATGGAGGATCCAAGGCGTTTCCACGAAGATGAAAGAGAAAAAGAGATCAAGGCCCATCAGAATGATGATTGGGTTACTATTAATGTAATAGTGTAGGACCAACCCTAGATTGACCAAAGATCCACTGCGGGCTTAGTGGATCGCATAGAATTCGGGCTTGTGATCATCCAACAGGGGCGTGCTAGGCTTTAATTTTGCATGTGGTATTATGATGGATGAATGGTGTTTTATTTATCATATAACTGCTATGGGATGCAATTTATTTATTTACGCATTGTGGATGAATGTGTTAATATTTACTTATGAGATCTCGGTCGTTTACTACTCTCACATCGGTTGGACCAATGTCCAAATATTAGACCCTAGACAAAATGGACATGGACTCTAGGAGTTTGTCCATGCCTTCCAATCCATGGCATAGTGAGGAAGCTGATTTAGGTCGATAGCATGGTCTCACGAGTCGTGGCACGTCTATCGTACTTAAAAAAAGCTGCACTATGTCATGAACGAAAAGTAGACCACTGTTACTTGTCTCACGAGTCGCAGAGGTAACAGCGGGTCTATGATTTGGTTGATTGGGTCGGGTCCAACACCTGATTAACATGATTCTCTTGGAGTCCTCGGGATCATGTGAAAGGGTGAGACAATAATCTTGGGAATCTTGTGGAATGAGAATGGTATGGCATACTTCCCATAGGATTCTTCCCATGTGAATCGTAAAAGCGGGGTATGGGAAAATTCGCTGTGGATCCCAAGCCCACTAGGAAAAGGTTTCCCAAAAACAACGTTTGAGAGTATCATGTTTTCGTATAAATAGTGGGAGCATTAAATGACTAAAGACCAAGCATTTAATTATTTATCAAACCTCCGTCTTTTAAATTCTGCTGATCGCGAACTCTGTTTTTAAATGTAGATTTAAAAATGTCTAAGAACCCTTTATCAACCATACTTGAGACCAACAAATTCAATGGAACCAATTACAACGACTGGTTGTGCAATCTCAGGATAGTCCTGGATTACGAGAACCAAGGCTACGTCATGGACGAGCCTCTCCCTAGGACCTTACCGGAACGATCCACGCCAGAAGAATGTGAGACGTTCGAGATTTGGCATAAGGATAACCGGAAGGTCCGTAGCATCATACTTGCCTCAATGACGAATGAGATTCAAAAAGCAGTATGAAAAGCTAGACGATGTCCCTTCCATTATGGCTCGCCTTAAGGATTGCTATGCAGTCCCGGACCGGCATACTAGGTATGTCGCGACTAAGGCGTTCTTTGAAACCAAAATGACCGAAGAATCCTCTGTACAAGAGCACGGGATTAAAATGCTTACCCTGATGGAAAAGCTCGAGGACCTAAAGGCAGGCCTCGATAATGAAACGTACATAGATGTGATCCTTCAGTCTCTCCCACCCTCTTTCGGCCAATTCATTGTCAACTATAATATGAACGCACTTGAGAAGGGCATTCATGAGTTGATCAATATGTTGGTGCAATACGAGGCAACGACCAAAAAGTCCATGCCTTCGGTATTGTTTGGAGGTGCTTCAACTTCCAAGACGAAATGCAAGGGTGCCGAACGTTGGAAAAGGAAGAAAGGGAAGGGAAAAGCCGTCAAAGCAGCTACGAACACTAAGAGTGTTCCCATTGCCAAAGAGGGGAAAGGCAAAGGAAAGGGAAAGGTTATCTCCAAGCAACAGTCGAGGGCATATGACATATGTATCAATTGCTGTGAGGGAGTGCCCCAAACTCCTCTCGAACCAAGGTATATTTGTGATTGAGGTTAATATGGTCACTAATTCTACCTCTTGGGTATTAGATACCGGTTGTGGAGTTTACATTTGCAATGATTTGCAGGTGCTGAAAAGAAGCAGAAAACTGGGTAGCGGGGATATGATCCTGAAGCTTGGGAATGGCAAGGCCATCTCGGCAGAAGCAGTAGGATTCGCCACTCTAGTAGTTAGTGATCGTATTAGTATAGAATTAGAGCAAGTTTATTATGTACCTAGTATGATTAAAAACATCATTTTCATTCCATTGTTAGACAATAGTGATTATGAGTTTATGATCAATAAAAATTGTTTTTATTTGATGAGGTGTGGAATTGCCCATCTACTTAGTACACTTAATAATGGGCTCTATATCTTGCAACAAACGAACTTTGTTCTTAACACTCAACACAAAACGTAAAATAGATAATAACGGGAATGCACGAATGTGGCACGCTAGACTAGGTCACATATCCCAAGACAGGATGAAAAGATTGGTAGACTCAAAGAACCTAGAGGTATGGGACTTGAGTGAGCTACCAACTTGTGAATCCTGTTTAAGAGGAAAAATGACCAAGAAGCCCTTTGTAGGACAAAGCAAGCTTGCCACAGGTCTGTTGGACTTGGTCCATACAAACGTATGTGGACCACTAAAGACACAGGCCCGAGGTGGGTTCTCCTACTGCATAACCTTCACAGATGATCATTCACGGTATGGTTATGTATACCTGATGAGGTACAAGTCTAAAGCTCTTGAGAGGTTTAAAGAATTCAGATTGAAGTGGAGAACCAAACCAACTGCAAAATTAAAGTCCTACGGTCAGACCGAGGCGGAGAATACCTTAGTACCGAATTCCTTAATTATCTAAAAGAAAATGGTATAATTTCAGAATGGACACCTCCTGGGACACCACAGTTAAATGGTGTCTCTGAAAGGAGGAATCGAACCCTGTTGGACATGGTTCAATCCATGATGAGTTTTACCAAATTGCCCTTGTCCTTTTGGGGCTCCGCATTGGAAACGACAGCCAAGTTGTTAAATTTGGCGCCAACCAGTGTATTGACCAAAACGCCATATGAAATATGGCACGGCAAGTCTGCGTCCTACAACTACTTGAAAGCATGGGGTAGCCCTGCATACGTCAAGAGGTTAGTGACAGATAAGCTAGAATCCAGGTCTAGCTTATACAAGTTCGTTGGATACCCTAAAGAAACTGCAGGTTATTACTTTTATGACCCCTTGGAACAAAAGGTGTTTGTTTCAAGGAACGCAGTATTCTTGGAACAAGGCTTTCCAGAGGATATCCAACCTGATGAATTGATCCTTGAGGAATCAGGTGATGTAAATCAGTCATCAGAGGTAGCCGCGGATTCCTCACTTAGAGGATTCAAGATAGATACCCGAAGGGCTGACCAACCTCGAGAAGTCCAGCATACTAGGCATGAAGGACAGCCTCAGGAAAGGCCAGCCCCGGTACCTAAACCGCCAGCTCCTATACAGTCAGCGCCCACAGTCACCACTGACGTTCCCGTTCTCCGTAGGTCAACTAGAGAGTCCAGACCTCCAGTGAGATATGGCTTTCTAAATGCGACCGGTCTACTGGATAACGATCCTAAGATATATGGAGAAGCGATGTCTGACATCGACTCCCGGAAATGGATTGAGACCATGAAAACCGAAATGGACTCTATGAGCGAGAACCAAGTCTGGAGACTAGTAGACCCACCGAAAGGTGTTAAGCCAGTTGGCTGTAAGTGGGTCTATAACCGCAAACTTGGCGTTGATGGAGAAGTCACAACTTTTAAAGCTAGGCTAGTAGCTAAAGGGTACACTCAACGACCCGGGGTTGATTTTGAGGACACCTACTCGCCGGTAGCCATGGCTAAATCCATTCAGATTCTGCTCGCCATAGCAGCATGGTATGACTATGAGATATGGCAGATGGACGTGAATACGGCCTTCCTCAATGGTTTCGTTGAGGAAGAGATCTATATGGATCAGCTGGAGGGTTTCACGGTCACTGGAGAAGAACAGAGGGTCTGTCGTCTCTAGAAGTCCATCTATGGCCTCAAACAAGCATCCCGAAGTTGGAACATTTGCTTTGATGAAGTGATACGGGGTTATGACTTCATCAAAAATGAATCCAACCCTTGTGTATACAAGGTCAGTGGGAGCTCTATAGTGTTCCTAGTGCTTTATGTGGATGACATTCTACTCATAGGTAATGATGTTAGAATGTTGGGTGACACAAAAGCATGATTATCGATCCAGTTTTCCATGAAGGATTTGGGTGAAGCCTCCTACATCCTAGGCATCCAGATTGTCAGGGACAGATCTAAAAGGATGTTAGGGCTCACCCAAAACTCGTATATGGAGAAAGTCCTAAAGAGATATCGAATGGACAACTCCAAACGAGGATTCCTTCCCATGAGGCATGGGATCAAGTTATCCAAGAAACAGTCCCCGTAGACTGATGAGAAACTTGAAAGGATGAGAGTCATCCCATATGCTTCTGCCGTAGGTAGCATCCAATATGCGATCCACTGCACCAGGCCTGACGTTGCTTACGCTTTGAGTGTAACAAACAGATATCAGTCTTGTGCAGGAGAGGAACATTGGAATGCTGTTAAGGGCATCCTTAAGTACCTGCGGAGGACTAAGGAAATGTTCTTAGTCTATGGCAATGGAGAACTGATCCTGGAAGGCTTTAGCGACGCTAGCTTCCAGTCTGATGACGATGATGCCAAGTCTCAATCGGGTTATGTATTCAGGCTCAATGGAGGAGTAGTGGCTTGGAAAAGTTCCACGCAAGCAACCACTGCTGATTCCACCACTGAGGCCGAATACATAGCAGCTTCAGAAGCTGCCAAGGAAGCAGTTTGGATGAGAAACTACATGCAAGAGTTGGGTGTGGTGCCTACCATCGCCGAGCCCATTGTCATCTTTTGTGATAACAACGAAGCAATAGCGCAAGTAAAGGAACCGAGATCTCATCACCGTTCCAAACACATTCTTAGACGCTACCATCTTCTAAGAGAAATGGTAGGAAGAGGTGACGTTCAGATGGACCGAGTCAACTCAGCAGACAACACAGCAGATCCGCTGACAAAGCCTATGTCGCAGAGCGCTCATACGCAACATCTTGAGAAGATGGGGATTAGACATATGGGTGATTGGCTTTAAAGGTCAAGTGTGAGATTGTTAGAATAAGTGACCATATAGCCAATCTTGGCAGGCGAAATGTAACCTATGTCTAGACAATTTCAAGGATTTGATAAATTATTAATAAATAAGAAGTGATATTCATTTGGCATTATTTTGTTTGTGTTCACTTTATCTGATTTATATATCTGTTCACTACACAAACAAAACCACGGACTGAAAACGTATTTCGGGGACTGGGACTACGCTTGGAGGTAGGTCCATGAAATCAGTCCCGCCTAATCAGTCCGAAAATCTCCAAGTCAAGGAATCTCGAAAATGGGTACCGAGATTCCCCTTAAGACTTGCACTAAGCATCTGCTGTCGTATTTCATCAACGGGTGACGAAGGTCGTCTAAGCAGTATTAGTGGGTTAGCCTGCATGGGAGTAGCTGACTGAGGTGACTCGCGGGAACCATCTTACGGAGGACCTTAAGTAGGGTCGGCTAGGTATGACGTGTGTTCCCGATTCCAACAGTACAGGTCAAGTCCTTTGACTTGAGGAACTGCTGAGTTTACCTGTATATTAGGGTTGTATCTTAGATATGGTGAGAGATTGCCAAGAAGCACTTGAGTAGTCATAAGTCATGTCTAGTGCAGCTCCGGTGTATAGAGTGACAGTAGTTTCCAAGAAAGGATCTGTTTCCTGTCAAAAGGCATTGACAGTTGAGTCTCACAAATGCTCTTTGTCTTGTCCCAAAAATCTGTGGCCACAGTAACTGAACAGAAGGGAAGGTTTCCCTTGCGGCGTTTAGTAAAGGATATACCGACACTTAGATCCAAAATGGGTACCTGCATTTTTCGTGCCCTAGACCCTAAGTGGTGAGACCGTAGACAGAAGGATAAGTGTACTGGTAGAGCCTAAATGTTCATACCCTCAAATTCACCTAGTCTCTAGTGCCATGGACCGTTGCTAGATGGCCACCCATGGTAACGGGCGGATTCTAGGAATCCGACCAAGTCTAGCTGAAAGGTGAACCTAAAGAGTCACACACAATCTGCACACATAAAGTATTTAATTTAGAATTAAATATTTGGAGAAATGGAATGATTAAATTAGATTTTAATCGGGTCCTTAATTTTCTTGGAAAGAATTAATTTCTTTTATTGGATAAAAGGGATTTATCTAATAGATTAGATTTATTAGAAAATTAATTTAATGGGCCTAAAATAAATATTTACATTTATTATATTTATTTCTTGCCCTTGGAATATTTAAATAGGTTTTAAATATTCCATTAAATTAAATTAATGGTTGAGATTAAAAGGAGAAGATGGATGGCTAGGATTAATTTGACTAGGTCAAATTACTACTTTGACTAGGACTTTGACTAGGTCAAAATCCAAGTCAAATTAGTCTTCTAGAGTTAGAGTTTGAAGAGGATTAAACTCCTCCTCTATAAATACTCCTAGCCCTTCACCTTTAAAGAGATGATGAAACTTCAACACACACACACACACTCTCTCTCTCTCGATCTCTCTCTCCTCTCTCGTCCGCCCTCTCTCTCTCCTTTTCTCTCCAAGAAAATACTCATTGTTCTTTTGTGTTAACAATTGAACATAAGGAGGATTAATCCCGTTAAACAATAACGTGTGATTGATTCGTCCTCTCCAAATAAAATACTTGTTCGTTTGCTAGCACGACGTACAAGATACGTGGGCGGATTGTGTGTCACAATATAGAGGATCTAACATATGAGATTTTGGAGCAAATCGGGGAACAATGCGAGTATCGGTTAGAAGAGGAAAACGACGAACCGGTAGGTCTCTTTTACGTTTTCGTCCTCTTCTATTTTTTAATCCTATGGCCTCCATGATTGCATGTATGTTTTAATTCATGAGATACACCAAACACCCGGGAACTTTAAGGGTACACCCCTTGAACGTGTTTTAATTTTATACGAATAATGCATGTTTAAATTTTGCAATTTACATTTACACCGCGCTTCCGTATTCGCGCTATTTCCTGGGACGATCCACACGCCTTTCTCAGGCTTTCATCCAAGAAGGAGGGTTGAGGTGAAGAATGAAAGAACACCCGGGAGGAAGGAGCCACCAATAAGACCCGCACTGAAGGTAGGCATCGGAAGTCCTCATTTCAGAGGAGTCATCCCATTTATACCCCTCTCAATGCTCCCATCACCCAGGCACTTATAGCGGTATAAGGGAAAGGGTTGCTGATGCGGCCTCGCGGTGCTAGGGAACCCCCACGAGGCCTAAGTTAGATAAGTTCTGTCGCTTCCATAACGACTATGGATATAATACGGAGGAATATCGACACTTGAAATACAAGATCAAACGAGTCATTCAGTATGGATATTTGTGGGAGTTCGTGTGCCGAGAAAAGTCTCCAGGTACTGGGCCATATCAAAAAAAAGACCAACGCTAGGAAAAAGCCCTATGGGAGTCTAGTCCCAAGCCCCCTCGGGTAGAAGGACGTAAAAAGACCTCCTCAATGCAATCTGAGGACGCTAACCTCCCCAGGAAATGAGTCCTTCAAATGATAGCAGGAGGGCCCATCGGTGAGACTCCTATAGGGCCCGAAGGATATTGGCTTGAGAGGTCGAAAATGTGCCCTCTGAAGAAATTTTGGATGTGGATGCGGTGGTAGACGCACCCATCATTCAGTTTGGGCCTAGTGAGAAGAAGGAAGTCATCCTTCTTCATAACTATGTACTGGTCATCACGACCACCATGGCTAATTATGTCGGACCCCCTTGAGACAATAGTCCTTCGGACACCTCTTCTGATAGGTTGTCCCCAGGATTGATGGCGACCATTCAACAGCTGATCAAGTCCGCTATACAGACGCACATGGCGGCAGTAAACACTCTCCCCTGGAAGCGGTGGCCCTCAGGCCTCAAGAAGGCCCCCCAACGATCTGTGGACTGGCGGAAGGCGAGGAGGCTTCCTGTGCAGGGGCCCCTCGGGCTCCCAAAGGAGGACCCGATTCCTCCTCCCCCAGCGCGGAATGAAGTTCCCTCTTGTTGGGAAGCTAAATTGGAACACTTGAAGAAGAGCTGCAAGGTGCTTCAGCGAGAAGGTCATTGCGGACGACCTTCTTTCCCAACTGTCGGACTCTAGCCATTGCGGAATACGATGGCACCACCGATCCACAGGCGCATTTGTCCCAATTCGAGAATGCAACTTTTCTCCACCAATACACGGACGGAATCAAGTGTCGGGTCTTCATCACTATGTTCGCCCTGCAGCTCAGCAGTGGTTCAGCCAACTGCCGCCGCCTCGGGGAGGAACTTCCAGGAGTTCCGTTCGATGTTTCTCCACCAATTTTCCAGTCGCAGGAAGCACTGCAAAACCCACCTTAGTCTTTTCACCGTCTCTCAAAAGGACTCTAAGTCCCTAAGGGATTGCCTGCACAGGTTCAACACCATGGCCTTGGAGGTCCCAGCAACCACACAGGAGGTCAAGGCTAGTGCCTTCTCCCTAGGGCTCCTGGATGGGGACGTCTTTAAGTTCCTAGCCAAGAAGCCGACACCAGATTTGGATAACCTCTTGGCTAGAGCAGCTAAATACATCAACATGGTGGAAGCCCAAGCCTCCAAGAAAGAGGGTCGAGGTGAAGAATGAAAGAACACCCTGGAGGAAAGAGCCACCAAGAAGACCCGCAATGAGGGTAGGCATCGAAAGTCCTCATTTCAGAGGAGTCATCCCGTTTATACCCCTCTCAATGCTCCCATCACCCAGGCACTTATAGCGGTATAAGGGAAAGGGTTGCTGATGCGGCCCCGCGGTGCCAGGGAAGGCCCCACGAGGCTAAGTCAGACAAGTTCTGTCGTTTCCATAACGACTATGGACATAATACGGAGGAATATCGACACTTGAAAATACAAGATCAAACGACGCATTCAGAATGGATATTTGTGGGAGTTCATGTGCCTAAAAAAGTCTCCAAGCACTGGGCCCTATCAAAAGAAAGACCAACGCCAGGAAAAAGCCCTATGGGAGTCTTGTCCCAAGCCCCCTCGGGTAGAAAGACATAAAAAGACCTCCTCAATGCAATCTGAGGACGCTAACCTCCCCAGGAAATGAGTCCTTCAAATGATAACAGGAGGGCCCATGGGTGAGACTCCTATAGGGCCCGAAGGATATTGGCTCGAGCGGCCGAAAATGTGCCCTCCAAAGAAATTTTGGGCCTAGTGAGAAGAAGGAAGTCATCCTCCTTCACAACTATGTACTGGTGATCAGGACCACCATGGCTAATTATGAAGTAACAGAGTCTTCATAGACTCTGGGACTGCGGCAGATATACTCTTTGGGGAGGCCTACGATCAAATACAACTAGGCGAAGCCCACATGGAGGTGGATACCTCGTTGTACGGTTTCACATCAAGGGTAGTCTTCCTAGAGGGTCAATCACTCTTCGTCTCTCCTTAGGACAAAGATCGTTGAGGAGGACATGCCTAATCAAGTTCTAGATAGTAGATACCCCTTCAGTGTACAACATCATTCTAGGAAGGCCTATCCTGAATGCCTATCCTGAATGCCTTTAAGGCTGTCATTTCAACTTTTCACATGAAGATCAAATTTCCCATACCCGACAAGATAGGAGAAGTAGGTGGAGCTCAACAACAATCTCAAAAATGCTATTTAGAGGCCATATGTAATGGCCAAAAGCAAGGGTCCATGGAGATACCCCCAGAAGAGTCTCGCAAGAGGCAAGAAAAAGATCCCCCAAAGGGGAAAGAAGTAGGGGAGTTTAGATCTCCCCTAGGGGAGACTTCCCCTGATAAAGAAGACCATGCAAAGTTCAACCTGCAGAAGAACTACTAACCATCGAGTTATGTCTAGGAGATCTTAGAAAGACCGGACAGGGTCCCAAATGCAAAAAACCCTCAAGGAGGACCTGATACAATGCCTCCAGCATAACATGGACGTATTCACTTGGTGCCCCAGGACCTGGAGGGAATAAATCCAAAAGTCATAATGCATCATCTCAATATCGATCCCTCCATAAAGCCATTCAAACAAAAGAAGAGACACTTTGGCCCAGAAAAAAGACAAAATCATTCAGGCTGAGATAGAAAGACTAGTGGTAGGAAATATTCAGGAAACCCAATTTTCAGAATGGCTGTCGAATGTGGTTCTCGTCCCCAAACCTAAGGGGAAATGGAGGAGATGTAGATTTCCTGGATCTCAACAAGGCTTGCCCGAAGGACTTTTCTACCCTCTCACTCGCATCGACCAGCTGGTGGATTCCACCTCCGGGTGCGAACTCCTGAGTATGATGGATGCATTATAAGGATACCATCAGATTATGCTGGTTCTAGAAGACCACAAGAGAGTCAACTTCATCACTTCAGTAGGGACCTTCTGTTATGTAGCCATGCCTTCGGGCTAAAAAATGCAGGCGCCACATACCAACATCTAGTGAACAAAATATTCCATCCCCAACTTGGGAGGAACATGGAAGAATATGTCGACGACATGCTCGTTAAGAGTAGAAGGGCGGGGTCCATGTTTTGGATCTGGAAGAGACATTCAAGGTCCTTCAGCAATATCGCCTAAAGCTCAACCCCTCCAGTGCACCGTCCACGTACAAGTCAGCTTCATCACTTTAGTAGGGACCTTCTACTATGTAGTCATGCCTTCGGGCTTAAAAATGCAGGCGCCACATACCAACATCTAGTGAACAAAATATTCCGTCCCCAGCTTAGGAGGAACATGGAAGAATACGTCGACGACATGCTCATCAAGAGTAGAAAGGCGGAGGTCCATGTTTTGGATCTGGAAGAGACATTCGGAGTCGTTCATAAATATCGCCTAAAGCTCAATCCCTCCAGTGCGCCTTCGACGTACGAGGAGGGTGCTTCTTGGGTTTCATGGTGACCTAAAGGGGGATAGAGGCCAACCTCCTCAAAGTCAAGGCAGTAATGGACATGAAAGCTCCCCCAATATCAATGAAGTACAATGACTCACTGGGAGAATAGCCGCACTTAGTCGGTTCATAGCTACGTTAGCCGAAAGAACCTACCCTTTTTCAAGGTGTTGAGAAGGCCAAGAACCTCGAGTAGGGGGAAGAATGCCATAAAGCCTTTGAAGAACTCAAAAGATATCTGGCTGGCCTCTCCCTGCTGGTTAAACCCTCACTAGAGGATACATTGTACATCTATCTGGCTGCCACTACTCAGGCAGTGAGTTCGATCCTCCTGAGGGAGGAAGGTGGGGACAGAAGGATGATACAACCTCATTGAGAATATAGCCTCTGAACTAGTGGAAACGGGCCGAAGGCTGCACCCGTACTTTTTGTCTTATTAGGTGGGAATATGCACCAACCATCCCTTCAAGCAAGTCCTCGGAAAGCCAAGACACGTCAGGTCGATTGATTAAATGGGACATACAACTCAATGAGTACGATATATCATATCTCCTTTGAACAGCTATCAAGGCTCAAGCCTTGGTCGACTTTATGTCTAAAAGTACGTCTCCCCCCCCCCCAATGAGGAAACATGGCTATTGCATATGGATGGATCTTCCACAGCTTAAGGAAGTGGAGCAGGGGTGGTTATCACCTCCCCTGAACAAGTAGACTTGGAATTTCACAATCAAATTTGGATTCAAAGCTTCTAACTATGAAGCATAATACGAGGCTTTAGCCTTAGGTATGAGGATGGGCTAGGAAGATGGATCCCGGCATCTAATAGTGCACTTCGACTCCCAACCCATTGTCAAACAGACAGAAAGAGTCTTGAAGCCAAGGAAGGAAGCACGAAACAATACCTCCAAAGGGTAGAAAAATGGAAGGCAAAATTTGACAACTTCCAACTAATCCAAATCCCCTTGCGAAGAAAAATAACAAAGTGGGCTACCTATCAAAACTGGCTAGCACAATGGATGATTGCCGAACCAGGAAAATAATGATACAACATTTATCAAAGCCCGGATCCTTGGTGGAAGTGCACCTTATACTTCCTGGAGGGGACTGGAGACAACCCATCCTAGATTAGTTGAAGGAGGGGCGCCTCCCCTCAGATTAATGGGAGGCTTCCCGCTTAAAGAAGCGAGTCGTTCGATTCCTCTTCATGTGGAGTACACTCTATAAAAAGTCTTTCACATATCCCCTCTTCAGATGTCTGTCACAAGAAGAGGGGAGACACATCCTCAAGGAGATTCATGGCGGATGTTGTGGATCGCACATAGGGGCATTGGCCCTGGCCAATAAAGCCCTAGGAGCCGGCTACTTCTGGCCCACAATGAGACAAGATGCCAAAACATTGGTGAGACAATGTAAAAAATGCCAAAGACATGCCTCCCTAATCAACCGGTCGACCCACTGACTACGTTGCTGGCCATATGTCCCTTCGCTCAGCGGGGGATTGACATAGTGAGGCCATTCCCCATGGCTCTCGACTAAAGGAAATTCCTCCTAGTATCCATCGACTACTTTGCAAAGTAGGTAGAGGCCGAACCTCTCTCCCGTATCATTGAAGGGGAAGCCATGAAGTTCCTCTGGAAGAATATTATTTGTCGCTATGTGCTTCCCCGAGAAATCATCTTAGATAATGGACGATAATTCCAGGGAATCAAAATCCAAGACTAGTGCAAAGGTTTGCAAATCAAGCAAAGATTCACCTTTGTAGCACACCTTCAAGCCAATGGTCCAATGGAGGTCACCAATCGTAACCTCCTACAAGGAATTAAGAGAAGACTCAATAAAGCAAGGGGTAATTGGGCCGAGGAACTTTCTAGTGTCCTCTGGGCCTATCGAACCACTCCTAGAAATTCTATGGGCGAAAGCCCTTTCTCTCTCATGTATGGGACAGATGTTGTAATATTGGCCAAAGTGGGCATGCCCTTTCACTGGATAATGCGTTATACAAAAATAGCAATAACAAATTGCTTAAGGAAAACCTCAATTTCATAGAGGAACTCCGGGAACAAGCATTCCATCGCATGCAGTGATACAAAAGCATAATGATTAATGCATACAACAAGTAGGTAAAGCCTCGTGAATTTCAAGTCAAAGACCTGATGCTCTGGAAGACTCAAGCATCAAAACCGGTGGGCAAGCTAGACCCCACTTGGGAAGGTCCCTATAAAGTTAGGGGAGCATTGGGTAATGAGCCTACGAATTAGAAGATGGGGAGGGGTATTGTTTCCCTCGTCCTTGGAATGTACGCAATCTCAAAAGATTTTTGCATAGGTCCTGCCCCTAAGCAGGACCCTCCTCGAAGAAACACTTTTTTGCCTTCCTGGCGGGAACCTCCTCAAGAATAAGACTTGCATCCTAGGTAGGGTCCACTTCAGAAAAACATTTTCCTGCTAGCCTGACGGGAACCTTCTCAGAATAAGTCTTGCCTCCTAGGCAAGACCCCCTCAACAAAATGTCTCCTTGCCTTCCTGGCAGGGTCCTTCCCCAGAATAAGTCTTACCCTCAAGCAGGGCTCCTCAGGAGGATGCTTTCTCTACCCTCCGAGCAAAAACTTACCTAGAACTGAACCTTACTCAAGATATCGTTAAAAGGTAAAATCTTTCCTTGCGAAGGGTTACTTTCAGTTCCTTAAAAGCATCTTAAATATTTACTTCCTGCTCTTAGTAATAAGGCATGTAAAGAAGCCCTATCCTACAACAGACATTCCCAAAATTCTAGCCCTGCTTCAATTGCGGGCATCCTCTAAAAACTAAGCCCTGCCTTAGGCAGGCATCTCCCTCGCCAGGAAGATAAGCCCTGTCTGAAAACAGGCATTGTCCTTAAAACGAAGAAACAAGCAGGCATTCCAACAGCCCTCCTTGGGTGCGTAATGTCAAAGCACTAAAGCAAGTATCTCTAAACTCTACTTCTCTGGAAATTATCACACATTCACAGGATCCAAAGAATGTAAATTCCCCTCAAAGTTCGAAAGAATCCACGTACGGCAACAAGCCCTCATCAACCAAGCAGCATGTAAAGATAACATGTAAAGAAAGTAGAAGTTTCATAAAGGACCTCTTCTGGCCAAACCGGTCCAACTTGGGAGGGGCAAAACATCATCCAAAAAGCAAGAAAATAAAATTGTTTTATCCCCATCAGGGGGCAAGCAAGAAAAGTAAATTGTTTCAAGAGTAGGGGGTACTTTCAATCATACTTTCCCATAGACGGGGTCTTTTCAGGCTCCTCCTAGGCTCTAGCTCCAGAGACGGGGGGCTACCTCAGCAGGACCTAGGAAAGGGCCAAAGCTGCCTTAGAAGGCTCCTCTTCTAGGACCTCCACCTATGCCTTCTACCTCAGGAGCTCGAATCTCCTCAATCATGGTGTCCAGCAGCTGATCCAATTGTCGCTCTGAAAAATATTTACTAGACATATCATTCAACAGTCTGAAAGTTCCAGACAGAAGAGAAGAAAATCTAGTAATCTCGTTACCTGGACCAACTGCGAAGGGCTTGGCTCGAGGAGCAAAAGGATTCAGATCATTCTTCAGAGCTACCTCGAAGTCAAGGAAGGAGTTCCAGGCAGGTTCTAAAACCATACCTCAGGAACGCCCATGCAATTTTGGCGTACCTCCCCTTGGTACTCCAAGGACTTTTTGTGCTCCGAAGGCAGATTTCCCAATAGGTGGCCAAGAATTCCTGCCCTCCTTGGAATGAGGGAAGTCCCCGCGAGCCCCATCTACTGCATTCGCTAAGGCCTCTGACTGGTCTTTTGACAGAGCTAGGAAATCCTGATGGATTTTCTTCCTCTCCTTCCCAGCATACTAATACTTCCCCCATGCATCCTTCTTGGCCTCTTTCGCCTTGTCCAGCTCTGTTACCATCCGCTCCAGACGATCCTCCATCCTTTTCTTTTGTCCCTCAGCAGCAGCAGGAAGAGGCGTCTCCAGGAGACGATTCAGCAACTCCCCCATCAGCAAAGACACCTGCAAAAACCACTCATCAGGTCAATCCCCCAAGAAAAAATTCCAAGAGAGACTTAAGCCAACCAAGGCTTATTACCTGTGAGACATAGCCTGAGAGGGCCCCAACTATATCTTCCTTGGAGAGGGAGGTCAACCAATGGCTGTCTTTGGGAGCTCCTAGAAGGAGGTTGGCTGGAAGGGCTTCCCTTCGCCCTCTTCGAAGGCCCCTTTTAAGGGGGAGGAGCTGAACTCTTTCCTTTTGCGTCCCCGGGAGTCCTCCGGGAGTTCGGGAAGGCGTTAGGGTCTCCTCTGGATCATCATGGGTGTTGTCCCTCAAAGGTTTTTCATACACGATTGTCTTTGCAGAAAAAGGGAAATAGAGTCAAACATACGAATATTTCAGAGAAGACAAGCCATATTCAAGAAACAAAAAACCAAGGAGTACCCAATGGGTCCTCCAGATGCAACTCCTTGGGACTCAACCCAAACTGAAAAAAAAAAACCTCTCATCTATCAAGTCTCGGATGTCATAATGATGGCGATTCAACTCCTCCAGAGAAGAAGATAAGGCCTCCGGACGCTCCTTCACCGAGAAGGGGTTGGCGAGGGAAGGTCATTGGTCCATGAGCAAGGGAACGACCAAGGAGTAGGAGGAGGGTTCACAAAGAAGAAAGTCCTCCTCTAATGCTTGGGAGCACTGAGAGCAGGCAAAAAATGTACCTCCAGATGGGGAAAGAAGTGAAAGATGTCGGGTTTTTGATCTTTTTAGCTGGAAATAGTAAAAGAAATGTTAGCGTGTAAGCACATTGTGAAACATCAAGGCCATCACAAAACTTGCAATGAGGCGGAAGGAGTTTGGGACCAACTGGTTCAAGGGAACCTGGAATAACCTAGACACCTCCTGATAAAAAGGGGGGATGGGGAACCTAAAATCGGCCCTCAACTAGGCCAAAAAGAATCATGAACACCCCTTTGGAGGATGTTCCAACTGGCTATCAGGGCAGGGAACATAAATACCAAAACCCCGAGGGGTCCGAAATCCTCCCTCAACCGGGCAGCATCGGAGGCTCGGAAAAAGGAGGACCTAACCACTAGGGTTGGGCTCGCCTCCCTCTCTCCCCCTTCCTCTCCTCTCACAGGCTCACATCTCACCTCTCCTGGGGACGATCCCTCCTCGCCTCCGTCAATCAAACTCTCTCCCTCAGAACCCTCGTCTGACTCCTCCTCCTCCTCCTCCTCTTCCTCTTCTTCCTCCGGGTCATCCACCAACCGCCGAGGGGCAAGCAAGAAGTGCCTAATGCTCTACCTTCGGCCACCACAGATAACTGGTGGACCAGAACCCATGCCTCTGGGCGTGGCCTCGGAGGGATCATCTCTAGTAATCTGTGTTGCCCATATAGCAACTGGACTCATTGAAAGGAGTAGTAGCAGAAGACATTCTCAAAAGAAATCAAAAGCAAATGTAATGGAAGGAAAAGATGGACTTACAAAGATAAAGGTAAAGGGCTCATGCTCTCTCTCTCTTTCAAAGACGTGGGGAAGAGGGAGAATGAAGCAGGGAGAGGAGTTCTTGTGCGGCTGGAAAGGGGAAAGAGGGGGGAAGGCTGCGGTTACCACCAGGACATACAGGTAACCGCCCCTCACCAGGCGGTTACGGACAATCCAAGTAAATGACGTGAGAGGTATCAAAAAACTACCCCCCCCCCCCCATGTTTGGCGATTGAATTCCACGCGCCTAGGTACCGAGGTGCTCTGAGTGCCAGACCCTATGGCAGCCCTAGCCATCATGGCTAGACTGACATGAGAGCCTCGAGGATCGAGAAGACTGTCCCTCTTCCCTTAACAATGAAGGATGCTTCTCACTCAGAGATGGAAAGACTGTTTATGACTCCCCTACATGATTCCTACTCTAAGGGGGAGTGAGAGCGCACCCTCCTCCTCAGAGGGGGTGGGGGGCTGATTGATATGCCCTAAAAGACCGACCCAAAACCATGGCCCATGGAAGACCCCGATCCAGCCTACAAAAAAGATCAGGCCTGACTGAGTAACGTTTCTTCAAGGAACTTCCTCTATAAATACCGACTTCCCTAGCTAACTGAGTAACGTTTTTTCTACGCCCTAAACTCTCGAATTTCTCTCTAAATTACACCTAGCACACTTGATGCTCGTTGCTTTCAGATTACTATTATTTTCATATTACATTCAAGTTTATTCTTCTCACAACTGCTTACTAACTCGAGCGTCGGAGTGCTAACGCTTTTCTTGTAGGTCTCGTTTCCCGATTTTGCAGAAATTCAAGCCCACTCTGTTCGAGTCCAAGAAAACAGACTTGATTGAGCTCTTTTTGCTCACATCGGAGGATCTTGTTGATCACCCGGTGGCAAGGTATGATGTTCCTCCATCATTCCCCAGAATGTCTCCTACGAAATGGATAAAGTGATTAGTAAAAATAAATAAATTAATTTGAATTTAAAATAAAAAATTATAAACTGATCGTGCTACTTACTGCGACCTCCTCTACCCATGGGCAGCTTCATTGTCCCTCCTCCTTCATTTTGTATACCTTGGAGAAGACCCGCATTTGTTTGATAGGGCGACCAAGTTGTGCCTTCTATCCAATAACCAAAAAAAAATATGTAACTAATTAATCATTATAAAAAATTTAAAAAAAAATGCTTACCATGTTTCTTTTGTACATCCCAATAGAGGATGATCCCATACGGTACACCGTTGCTACTACTGCTCGGTTCACCTTATTCTTCGTCGAGGCGCCCTTGCAGTCTGGGCTCGCCCAATACTCCAATACTTGTTGCCAGATCTGATCGGCCAGCCACAGCGGCCAAGACATTTCCACTCAGGCGTTCATGAACCGCTTTCATAGGAACCTACCAGTCTGCCACTTGAAGACCTTGAACATCGATTCGTCATTGCAGTCCCACTGGCAAGCTGCAAATTCACATAGTAAAAAAAAATTGTAAGTAATCGACAAAAATGAATATTCACATTTGAAAACATAATGCAAAAAAATAAACAATTCTTACATTTAGATTGTCAAACCAAAAGAGTTGGTGCTCCTCTAGAATCTGAGAATAATGGTTGCGCACAGTTGCATTGATTGTGCTGTGAAAATCTCAATCTGACCTGTAAAAAAACAATTGATTATTAAAAACAAAAAAAATGCATTGAAAATAATTTAATAAAATTATTTACGTTACCTCACATTGCGGAGGCAGATGCGAGGTAACTGATAAAGTGACGGGTAGAAGGTGGTGGCACTGGTGGTGATAGTGGTGGTGGTGGTGCATCTACTGCTGAGGGAGGGGCTGTGAACTGCTCATCCCGGCGTCCGATGACCCCGTTGTAGCTGGATCCACTAACGGGGTCTGTGGCACGGATGCTGGCTCTGGTGGTGGGGTGCTGGGAGTGCTTCCGCTTCAACAACGAGAGCAGAAACGGTCGCGCCACGACCGCGGCCACGCGACTACCACATCACGGATGGACCACCGGTCGCCATGGATCTATAACATGAAAAATTATAATATTAAAAACTATCAAATTATATTAAATTGATTATATTATTATAAAGTATATTGAATTATATTATATATAAAATTATATTTTTCCTAATATATTAAAGTATATTAATATAAAGTATATTAAATTATTATTATATTATTATAAAGTATGGTTGATTAATATAAATTTTAGCATAATGATATGAATAACTTGTTTTAAAATATATTACTAAAATGTGTACTAACTTCCATAATTTTTCTAAAATTTGCACTAAATCCTAATGTTTGTAAAACATTCACTAAATCCTCGTCATTTTTCCTAAAATCAAATTAACACTCAACCATTTTTCTAAAATGTGTACTAAATTCATAAATTTATAGAAATTTAAAAATACACATATTTACAGATTGTTTAACATAAATTTACAGAAATATGGAATTGTAAATACACATATTTAAAGAAATTTAAAAAAATAGAAAAAATTCATGAACAAAAACTCCCTAAAATTTCATGAACTAATTTATCATCCTCTAAACTAAAAAAATAGAAAAGGTTACCAACAAATTCATCACATATCATCACAATTTTTTCAAAAAATTTAGCCTAATTTGAGCATGCTTTAATATAAAATTACAGCATTAAATAAATACAAAAATCACATAAATCGTCTATGAGCCCAACAATTTAACCAAAAAATCTAAAAACTTACCAAAAAATCACAGAAATGTAACCAACAATTAACCCTAAATCCAACATGCTTTAACAGAGCATTTAAATAAATACAAAACTGAACATGTAAGTAAAAAAAAAACATAGAAATTCAAAAAAAAAGGAGTTGCCTACTTGTAAATTGGGCGCTGCGACGATTGTTGGCAGCGGCAGAGAGGCGGGCCCGACGATTGTTAGTTGCAGGAAAGGGGGGAATTATGGAAGATGGGAAGGGAAATTTTAGAGAGAGAGAGAGCGAGAGAGAGAGAGAGGGGGGGGGGGGGGAGGGATTTTACAGAGGGGGGAGGGGAAGTTGTGCAAGTAGGGGGCTTGCAGAAGGAGCGGGGGTGGAGAAGATAAAAGGGAAATGTGGAAAATCCTGCTAATTGTTGTTTTTATATTAAAGTTTGGAATGGATTGAGGCGGTTGCATAATGTGTTGTTGGAACATAATGAATGATAAATTAAATAATAAATCGTGACAAGTGATTGGTTACGATATGCAACGCATAAATAGCTCATGATAGCTCGTGATACGTAGATGATAGTTGATGTGCCCAATCATCATCTGGTCATGTCTGATCAACCTAATGGGTGTGTCCTCTTGTTGAAATGATGTGTCCATTGGGTGATACCCTTTGGATGAAATGATGCATCCATTTGAGTGAAATGGTATGTCCTTTGGGTGAAATGATGCGTCCATTCAGATGAAAGGTCATAACCTTTCAAAGGCATCTTTTCTAATGGACATGTCCGTTTGAAACACCTTTCCAACTCCTATAAATAGGCCTTCCATTTCATGTCATTATTCATTCAACTCATTCACAGCATTGGTAAGTATAAAAGCATTCTGGAAATAGAGTTTAGCAAGAGAATTTCAAAATATTATTTTGTTCGTTGTTTCTCAAAGTTTGTAGTGCTGCTACTTTGAGATAGAAAGTTGTTGTATCTTGGGAGACAAATTGCCGATTCCATGAGCACCAGAGCGGGGCTATAATTGTCTTAAAGCTAAAGAGTCTAACTCTTGCCTCAACTTCATAATACACAATTTCCCGTACTATCCATCTCATTCATTTCCTACAAGTCTAAGACAATTATCTGTCATTGTGTATTATCGCGGCTGGATTTGCTGCTACCGATCCAGCTATGGCGATTGGATCTGGTTCTACTAATCTGGTTGCTATAGTTGTCCAACCACATGTGCCACAACCGATTGCCAAGGAGAAAGGGCGGAGAGATTCTCCGGTAACGACTTTAGGTGATGGCATCAAAAAAATATTGTTCTACCTCACTACGTTGAACCTAGCTAGGTTCTTAAGTGAAGAAACCCCGTTGTTTCTGAGGGTGAGACTGATCCCCAAGAAAGGATTGCCTTTGATACCTGGGGATATGGGGATTTTCTATGCAGAAACCACATCCTCAATGGCTTGAGTGATACTTTGTACAACGTATATAGCTCAACCAAGAGTGCAAAAGCCCTTTGAGGATACTTGAAAAAGAAATACAAAATGGAGGATGCCGGCTTGAAGAAATTCATAATTGGGAAGTTCTTGGAATTCAGAATAGTGGATTCCAAAATGGTAATGAGCCAAGTTCAAGAAATCCAACTGATCTTGAATGATCTACATGCGGAAGGAATAAGGCTCAGTGAATCTTTCCAAGTAGTTGCTATGATTGAAAAGCTACCTCCGCTATGGAAGGAATTCAAAATTACTTGAACTGCGAGTTAGATGAAGAGATCTACATGGAACAACCTGAAGCATTTGTCGTTCCTGGCCAAGAAAAGAAGGTCCGTAGACTCGTCAAATCATTGTATGGGCTTAAACAAGCTCCTAAGCAATGACATGAAAAATTTGACCGTACCATGTTGTCAAATGACTTCAAGGTCAACGAGTGTAATAAATGTGTCTATGTTAAAGGCACTTCCAACTCCTTTGTCATAGTCTGTCTATATGTAGATGACATGCTGATAAAAGAAAGCAATCTCTACCAAGAAAGTATTGACAAAATATTTTGATATGAAAGACATAATGTTTAGCCGACGTAATAGTAGAGATTAAGATCTCTAAATCGTCTATAGACTTATCTTATCATAGTCTCATCATGTTGAGATTGTACTAGAAAGTTCAATGTTCATGACCATTCACTTGCTAAGACTCGTGTAGATAGAAATCTACACTTAGCAAAGAACCAAGGTGAACACGAGGTCAAATTGAATTTTCAAGAATGGTTTGTAGATTAATGTAGATAGAGAAAAACACTCGTTCTATTATGGAATCTGGGTTTATAGCTTCAGATAAAGCTGGAGAAGAAGTTGAATAGTTTCATGATTTTTTGGAGTACATTCCTTGTTGGACAAAAGCAAGTGCCTGCAATTATGATACATTGTGATAGTCATTCGACTATTGAAAGGGCACACAACAATATGTATAATGGTAAATCTAGACATATACGTCAAAGATATAATACCATAAGACAGTGGATCTCTAGTGAAGTCATATTTATTTACTACATTAAGTGAAATGATAATTGATTCATTAAGAAAAGGTCTTTCTAGAGATCAAGTATACTGTTCGTCGAGGGGAATGGGATTAAAACCCGCCAATTAAATCTTTATAGCGGTAACCCAACCTTGTTGACTGGAGATCCCAAGATCTTGGTTTAATGGGACAACTAAGCTATAAAGATTGTGGAAAGCACTTGGAGTTTTACTCTTTCCCATTCCCATGACAAAAAATGTTGTCAGTAAAAGGGTAGAGGTTAAGCTATAAGCTTTTAATGATTCTTATTCTAAGTCAAGAACATTATAGGAGATCACATATATAAGTGTGAAGACGGGCCGCTTCAAATGTAAAATACTTATGAATCCAAGATGGAGTCCAAGGCCAAAACGGGCTCAACCGTGAGAACCAGAGATATTAGAGAAGGCATTGTGGGGGTATTATTGTCTTGGTTTACACCAACGGCTGAACAGTTCAGGGCATCATGTTCACTGATTAGCCAAGTAAATTCGATAGTATTCCCCTAAGGAAGGTTCAAAGCCACAAACTACCTATCCTGATGCAATGACTTCTCGGTTGAAACTCTCTTAAGTGTTTGCATGCTCATATGCATTAATTTTCATTCATGTGGGGGATTGTTGGAAAATAGTGAATGATAAATTAAAGAATAAATCATGACAAGTGATTGATTACGATGTGCAACGCATAAAAGCTTGTGATAGCTCGTGACATGTAAATGATGGTTGATGGGCCCCAATCATCATCCGGTCGTGTCTGATCAACCTAATGGGTATGTCCTTTGGTTGAAATGATGTGTCCATTGGGTGATACCCTTTGGATGAAATGATGCGTCCATTTAAGTGAAATGATATGTCCTTTGGGTGAAATGATGCGTCCATTCGAATGAAAGGTCATAACCTTTCAAATGCATCTTTTCTGATTGAACATGTCCATGCAAAACACCTTTCCAACTCCCATAAATAGGTCTCCCATTTCATTTTATTATTCATTAAACTCATTCACAGCATTTCTAAGCATAAAAGCATTCTGCAAATAGAGTTTAGCAAGAGAGTTTCAAAATATTGTTCGTTTTGCCGTTTCTCAAAGTTGTAGTGCTGCTACTTTGAAATAGAAAGTTGTTTTATCTTGGGAGACAAATTGCCGATTCCGTGAGCACCAGAGCGAGGCAATAATTTTCTTAAAGATAAAGAGTATAACTCTTGCCTCGACTTCATAATACACAATTTCTCGCACTATCCATCTCATTCATTACCTACATGTGTAAAACGATATCGTACACATTAAGGTGTATATGTCTCCGTTCATAAAATCGTTCCAAAGAGAGCTCCAAAACTTATATCTATAAACAAAGCCACATTTCTTATTGAAAATTCATTTATAAAGACGTTCAAAAAGCATACAACATAAAATATTTATCATGAGCATGAACGACATCGTATGGACATTGAGAATAAAAAGCCATTCAAAAAAGAAGTTCTAACACTTCTATATATTAGTTTTCTTAAACCAAACGACACGGTATTGAGGGGCCATTCATAAAGCCGTTCCAAATTAAGAAAATTTGGGCGAGATCTGCACTGTTCTGAGCACGGCGACATCGCCCAGCATAAATCTAGGCGTCGTCGCCGTCGCTGTCGCCCCAATCTGGGCGACCGCCGTCACCCAGATCAACACAGAAGGGGGCGACAACAGTCCACTCAATTTGGGCGACGACAGCAACTCGTTGCCCAGGTTTTTTTTTTTTTTTTGTTTCTAATTTTTTAATTTAAAAATAACAAAAAATTTAAATTAATTAAACTTAAATTAATTGATTTAAATATTTTTAATTTAGATTCAGTTTTAATTAGATTCAAAAAAAATAATTAAGAAAAAGTATTAGATTCAGTTTTAATATATACAAACTTTAAAAAATATATATACTTTTTTTTGTATTTTGAAGTAAATATATTTATAAAAAATTGTTTAATTTTTAGATAAATAAAAATATAAAAAAAAAAAAAAAAACACTCAAACAAGCCAAAGATGTCTTTAGTCAAATACATAGACCCCATAAGAGTATTCCTCTCAAAATCGCACAAAATAGCTACTATACTCTAAGTTTTAAGTGCAGCATGATTTTTGAGTAAGTTGGTTCTTGTTTTTTAGTTTGTATGTTAGACCATAACAGTTAGGCTAGTTAATGATAGTTAATTAATTGATAACCGCTGCTTATTACAAGCTCTATAATGGGAGCTCCTCTGTAACTATTTCTAATTCAATTCAATTCAATAGTGTTTCTTCCTTACTGCGTTCGAGCTTACTGCGTTTTTTTCAATGGCTGCGCATACATTGTGGGTTTCTCTTCATGGTATCAAAGCCATCAAATGATGGTCTCTGGTACTCGTAGTCTTTAGGGTTTATTCTCTCTTATCCTATATCAAAAGCAAAAACCAGATAGCACACCCCTCTTTCTTCTCCCTTCAGCCATGGCAAGTCCTACCAAGAAGGAGGACAAAGGAAAGAAAGTAGATGTGGATTCAGATGCCTCAAAAGTACATGCAACAGACAACCCAGGCACTGTTTTGGTGTCAAACCTGTTAGACGACATGAATTTCTTAACTTGCGTGAGATAACTGATCACTGCAAGAAAACTAGACATCTAAGGGAGGACTGCTTCGAGATAAAAGGATACCCCGAATGGTACAAATCTCTTTTAGAACAAAGAAAGAAGGGAACTGGCGTGAGCAGTAGAGCCCTTAGCACCACCAGCAGCCAGATAACTGATCAAGACTCTGTGCAGAATGCGTTAGATGGTGAGGCAATATCAGAGTTCTTGAGGAATTGCCTTGATGAGGCTGCAAGAAAGAACAGATGAAGGAGGCCTTACTGGTGAGGATAGCTTTGAGGAGTTCAATGACTACGCAGGTAAGGTTTCTGAAAACACATTCCCAAAGCATGTTAAGGGTTGGATTATAGATAGTGGTGCTACGTCTCATATGTGCAATGACATAACTCTATTAAAACGCCACTAGTAACCACAAATCTCAAACTTATATCCACTTGGCAGATGGTTCTAAACAACTAGTAAGAATTGTGGGAAATGTTTGATTGCCTAATGGTCTGGAATTGAGAGATGTACTGCATGTGCCTTCGTTGAAATTCAATCTATTATCTGTGAGAAAGTTGTGTGATTCAGCCTGTGTTAGTTTCAAGTTTTTTCCTACTTGTTGTCTGCTGTAGGACCGCAAGAATGACAAGACTATATGTGTAGGAAGGATTGTAGGCAAACTATACTTCTTGGATGATCATTCCTTTCAGGCACACATCATTGAGCACACTTTACAACACATGCAAGAAATAGGACTGACTGCTATATCCACTGATGTCAACCTATGGCACCGTAGATTAGGCCATAGTTCTCCCATTGTACTTGGTCACTTAGAGTTTTTGAAAGATAATAAAACTGTATTAGACATTTGTGATGTCTGTCCTTTAGCAAAACATTAGAGGATGAGTTTCCCTATCAGTGAATCTAATACTAGTGGCATTTTTGATCTTGTGCATGTTGACATTTGGGGCCCATACAATCAACACTCTCTTTCACAGTGCACCTACTTGCTCACTTTGGTAGATGATTTTAGTAGATGTACTTGGACTTACTTGATGAAGTTTAAATCCCAAACTGTTAATATCCTAAAACAATTCGATCAAATGGTGCTGACACAGTTTAATAAAAGGATCAAGGTTATAAGAAGTGACAATGGGACTGAGTTCCTTAGTCACCAATGTCAAGATTTCATACAAAAGGAGGGGATAATTCACCAGAAAACTTATAACTATACACCACAACAAAATGGAGTGGTTGAAAGAAAACACAAGCATCTCTTGCAAGTGGCTAGAGCCCTAATGTTCCAAGCCAATGTCCCAAGCATGTTCTGGTCAGAAGCTCTTCTCACTGCAACCTACATCATTAATAGGCTGCCAACACAGGTTTTAAACTGGAAGACTCCTTTTTGAAGTACTGCATGGAAAAACCCCTAACTATGGTGTTTTTTAAGACCTTTGGAACTCTATGCTTTGCCACCAATACACAGCCTCAAAAAGGAAAGTTTGAGGCAAGAGCCATTAAAGGGATAGTTTTAGGCTATGCCACAAATCAGAAGGGGTATAGGATATTTGACCTAACAAAACGAACCCTTATGATATCTAGGGATGTTGTCTTCCATGAAGATGTGTTTCCCTTCAAAGGAAGACTACTGGACCCAGTCACTTGTCCTTTACCTACTGCTGTAGAGGAGGAAGAAATAGAGACCCCTAAGCAGAATGTGAACATAGAAACTGCAGATAGGGACACCTTCCCTACTGAGCTTGAAACACATCCTGCTGAGCCTTTAAGGAGATCATCTAGGGTCAGGAAGGAACCAGCCTGGATGCAAGACTTTGATTGCACCGATTCGGACCTTGCTCCTTTATCTATATCATCCTTTACTCCTGTGCATACTTGTGTTTTGGCTTCACTAACAAATTTACAGGAACCAAGAAGTTACAAACATGCATCTGAGCATGAAGATTGGAGAAGGGCAATGAAGACTGAGATAGATGCTCTAGAACAAAATGAGACATGGCAAATAACCACCATGCCACCAGGTAAAAGGGCCGTAGGTTGCAGATGGGTCTACAAACTCAAATTGAATGCAGATGACTCAATAAATACACATAAAGCAAGGCTGGTGGCTAAGGGGTACAATCAGGTAGAAGGAATTGACTACGTGGATAGTTTTTCACCTGTGGCGAAGGCAGTGACAGTGAGGATCCTTCTGGCAGTGGCAGCTTCCCTCGGGTGGCACTTGCATCATGTAGATGTTAATAATGCATTCTTGCATGGACACCTAGAGGAAGAAATATATATGCAGCCACCTGAGGGATATAAGGTGGAAAAGGGCCAAGTCTGTAAACTTAAAAGGTCCCTTTACGACCTAAAGCAAGCCTCAAGACAATGGAATGCCGAATTCACAACTCAAGCTGAGAGTTTCGATTTTAGACAATCTAAACACGACCATTGCCTGTTTACTAAACTTACTAATACAGGTTTATTATGTATGCTCGTGTATGTGGATGATATTCTGATTGCAGGACAAAGTGAGGATCAGATCCAAAAAGTTAAGTGTTATCTAGATGATCTGTTCACAATCAAGGACCTGGGCACGGCCAAGTACTTCCTTAGTCTGGAGATTGCCAGGAGCACACAAGGCCTGGCAGTCACACAAACAAAGTATACCAAATACTTGCTACAACATGCAGGAGTCGTGCAGGCAAAGGCCACCACCACACCACTTCCTGTAGGAATAAAATTCAGTATGGAAGTAGGTAATGCTCTTTCACATCATGAGGATTACAGGAGACTAATAGGACGCATTTTGTATCTAGGTTTTACAAGACCAGATGTATGCCACGATGCACAACAACTCAGACAATACATGCAAGCCCCCTGTAAGGAGCACTGGGATGCAGACATGCACCTGCTCAGATATTTGAAAGGAACCTCTAGCAAGGGGCTGTTTTTCCCAGCAGGAGGAACCATGGACCTGACAGCCTATTGCGATGCAGACTGGGCATCGTGCAAGGATACAAGGAGGTCTCTAACGGGCTTCTGTATTTTCCTGGGGTCATCCTTGGTTTCTTGGAAGACCAAGAAACAATCGACAGTCTCCAGGTTAACTGTAGAAGCAGAATATAGAAGTATGGGGGCAACAACATGTGAGCTGATCTGGGTACACAATCTGCTTCGAGACTTGCAAGTGAATGTACCAAAACCAATACCTTTCCTCTGTGACAATCAGGCTGCATTACACATAGTGGCCAACCCCGTGTTCCACGAGCATTCAAAACATCTAGAGATCGATTGCTACTTGGTTAGAGACAAGTACAAGGATGGTTTCTTGGCACCAAGACATGTTGCCTCCAAACTTTACATGTGAGTTTGTCTACTATGATGAATAAGGGTGACTATCACATGACACCAATGGCTATTCGCATGAGAGACAAATTCAATAAGTACTAGAGAATATTGATAATATGAATTGTACGGTTTAGAGTATTACCTGGTAACTATTATCAAATATTGATTGGATATAATAAAATTTGATATGCTTTCTCGACAATATATTTGATATGTCCATAACCGACCTTGGCTTGGGCTGGATTAAGTGTCTCCCTGTTGCTTAATTTTCTAGATTGTCAATATTGATATCAAATTCATGAGTTCAGAAATTAATTATTATATATGTTCTTATATTTTAATCTACTTAAAGTTGTGGAAAGTGTTGGTGGTCTATGACGAAGAATGTTGGACTTTCTTACTTGCTTAATACAAGCACTTGTTTTATTTCTTGATTTTTGTTAGTCTCAACGTCTTATTTTTGTTATAAGCTATAATGGACGGACACTCCAAAAAATTACTCGATGCAGTGTCGGACACGAACACGGACACGCCTCGGACACGGCATAGGCGTGTCATAAAATTTTTAAAAGAAAGAAAAAAGAAGAAAAGGGACATGGTGTCGGACACACCTGTTGGCGTGTCCGATACTTTTTGGACACGTTTATGACTTTTTTATAAATTTAAAAGTTTTGTGCTATTTTTTTAAAAACAAAAAGAGTTTTAGACAAAATAAAAAAAATAATTCGGACTAAAAATTTTGGATGAAATTACTAAAAAATCAAGAGACGAACATTATAATTTAACTAATTTGGATGACTATTTTTCTTTCATTTCGTACTTTTTAAAATAAATTGATTATGTATTTTGAAATCATGTATTTTTATTTAGAATTTAGACATAAAACATGCTTATTTTATATTTTATCTTGATATATTTCATATTTTAATTTTATGAGAATTTTAGAATATATATATAATATTATATTTAGCCGTGTCAGTGCCGTGTTGTGTCCTAGTTTTTTGAAAATTTTCTTATCGCCGTGTCCGTGTCGTATCGTGTCCGTATCCATGCATCGTAGGTTATAAGTATTAAAACCGCCAAACCGCACATTTAATTTTGGTTTTAAAAGTGGCAATGTGTGGAGTATTAGGCATGTATCAACACGTATGATTGATTACTAAGATTCACCAAGCCCTCGATCAGATAAAGATAAAAGTGCATCAGTGTCTAAATTTGTTCAAAAGAGTTTGTGGTTGCGAGAATGTACTAAGTTGAGACGATGGCTCCTAAGAGTGTAATAGATGTAATCATAGTGTATCTTTGTGTTGAATAAGCTGGAGTCCTGGTCGTATAATCGAAGTATGTCTTTAACCTTGATTGTTAGAGGCGAAGCAAATATAACTATAGGCAGAAGCATAAATGAATCATGTATCAGTCAATGATAAGGACTGGAAATACTAGTAGTGTGACTGGTATGTAGGAATAAACTTGGGGAAATAGAATAAACTTGGGAATGGAATAAAAGTAGGAATGAAATGATTTTGGTATATCATTCCTATGTTTGGTATACCAAAACAATGAAAAGGGGAATTAAATCAAAACTTTCCAAATAACTCATTTATACGTTTTGTAAATAAAGAAACTTGAAAATTAAAATAAGAAAACAACTGAGCTACATCTCATTAATAACATAAGAAATACTATATTTGAAATATTAAGTTAATTATAAATTAATATTATACATTATTGGATGTTTTCTTATATTTAATTTTTTCAAATAAATACTTATTATTTGGTAAAATGCATAAACTTATAGTAATATTTGATAAAATGCATATAAAAATGTTAATAACTTTATATTATATTTAATAAAATATTAAAATATTTAATTTTTATATTATATATTTTATATTTTGGTAGCACATATTTAAATATTTTATATTAAAATTTATTTTATTTAATGTATTCAAGATAATATATAATTTTGTAACTATAGATCTTGCAATTATAAATTTTATTAAAAATTTATTTTAGGAATATAAAAAAAATCTATTCACAATTTATTGAGAATAGCTAAAACTATGATACATGAGGGAATGACTAATCCCATATTTATGGGAATGAGGCCTTCAAGTGTATAATTAATTCTTTCATTATTTTAATACTTAATTCTTCGATAAAGATTTATCAACCTAAATATAAAATGATACTTAAAAAAACTCATAATACATGTGAATTTATTTGACAAAAGTTACCCTTATAACAAAGAATAAAATAATTTAGATACATCAAGAAAAAAGTAAATATATTTCATAAAATCGTAAAATCTGGATATCGATTAAGTAATAAAACTTTGTACTAGGATACGCATTAAATAAAAATTTGAGACACTGATAATTTATTTAAAACCTATTCATTAAAATAAAAAGGAATTGGCAAAAATTGTTTTGAATAATTTTGGATATGAAATTTAAAATATTAAGTACAAAGTTTACCCAAAAATTAATTAAGCTACACAATCATTAGACAGGAAAAAAATCTAAATAGAAACAAATATATATGTTTCACCAAATATAGTATAATAACTTTTCCATATTTTTCTTGAATAAATGCACATTACTGCTAACATATTGCATAAGCTAGGCGAACAACTTTTATAGAAAGAATTATTTTGCTATTTTTGAATCTAAATTTATTGAAAATAACTCTGAATGTATTATTTGGCATTGCAATTAAAGAAATTCAATACTTGCGTAATTAATTAAGTCCTATTTACTTTCAGTAGCGTATGCAGTCATAGGGGTAGCATCCACTCAAACCCGTCTCGTCAACTTCGGGAAGGACCCCGGCCCCGTCCCGCTCCGATTATTTTTTTAACCTCACCCTGCCCCGAACAAAATCTGCCGAGGCAGGTCTAACCCGATAAACCTGATTATTTTTATTTTTTTATTTGTTCAATAATTTTTTTTTAAAAAATTAATATATCAATTACAAATAAAATTGTTTATGATCTAACTCAAATTGAAGTCAATTTTTTTTTTTCAAGTACAAATGAAATTGTTCATAATAAAATAACCCAAACAATTCATATCGATTACATTAATTAGTAACTACTTCTTCGTCTTCCTCATCATTAAGTATTGTGGGATAATTTTTTAATTCATCAATTGTTGAACAAATACCTAACAATAAATAAATTAAATAATATAATATTTTGTTAATGTTTCTTCTATCATGATAAAGTAATATATATATATATATATATATATAAAACGGGGCGGGTCGGGGTCCTAATTCTTAAGACTCGCTACCCGCCTCGTCTCCCATTTTTAGACCCGGATCCACCCCATTAAGAATAGATCCGTGACACATTTTGTCGAATTCGAGTTGAATTGCCATCCCTGTGCAGTCCCGATGTCCAAGGTCATTATCATAGTTAAAATAGTCATTATCATTAGCATTTTCAAACACAGTGGGGGCAGACGGTGGATTTATGCGTTGTCCAAACCTCAGGCTGGATTTATGTAATATAAAAAATGAGTAAATTTCACTTTAAAAAAATAATTAGTAGATTATTCCCTGTGATCTTAAAATAAAACAAATTATCCCCTGTGTTTTCCCTTGATAGGGGAGTAATTTGCTTCATTTCTCAAAACACAGGGAGATAATTTACTAATTATTTTTTCACAGGGGATTTTTACTCATTTCTTATATCTCATAGGATAAATTGCATATATCCCCAGCATTATCAGATTCACAAGCAAAAGTAGCAACACCCTAAATTGAATTAATAAATATATTTATTAATTTTTAAAAATATAAATATATTTATTTAGTAAAATAATTAATATATTATTAAATTATAATTTAAAATTGAAAATTTAAAATTAAATATATTAACTATTAATTATAATTGAGTATTAATTATTATTTAAAAATTTTAATTAATAATTAAAAATAATTAAATTCAGAAAAAAAAAAAAATGATCGATGGTCGTGACTTGGGCTTGCGACTGAGGGCCGCGAGCCCAAGTCACAACCTTATTTAAAAATTGATAAAAAATGTTCGGTGCGCTAGCTTAGCTAGCGACCAATCATATATTTTTATAAGTGTATCATTTTTTACAGTACATTTATATTTATTTATTTTTTTAATAATAAAAATATAAATTCGTCCCTGAAACAACATCCACAGTAGCTTGTCTTTTAATCTGTTTATATTTTTTGTAATATTTGCTTGTTATTCAGCAGTAACATTCACACCCATCTCATTCATTTCATTATCCTTATAAGTGTTACTAACAGCATTATGGGTATCACTATATGCCCCACTAATTAAGCTACACTATTTACTACTATCATTTGATTTTAATCTGATAATTAATCATAATTAAATATTAATTTTTTAATGGCGTCACTTTTCTTAAAGTGATAATTACCCTCAATACGAAATTTGTTCACGAATTCATACGACAATTCACAGATTATTTTATATAAATATTATAAAAAATAAAAAATTATAAACTTATCACAAAATATTTTTTTTTTTACATAAGTGAGGCGAGTCGCTACTCCAAGTAGCGGAGTAGCGACCCGCCTTATTCCCGGCTTATTTATTTATTTAATATTAAAAAAATAAAAAATAACAAAAATAAATATAATATAATATATATAACATAATTGGTAAAAGTCGAACTCCCTAAGTCGAACTCCGAGAGTTCGACTTCTACTTTTTTTTTTAATTTTATTATTATTATTTTTGCGTATATTCAACTTTTTTTCTTTTTTTTTTTAATTTTATTATTATTATTATTTAGTCTGCATATATTTAAAATAAATATACAACACAAAATATTTATTAACACAAAAAAATATAATTGCTTTAAAAAAATTATATTTAAATCAAAGAATAAAATTTAAAAAATTAATTATAATAATTATAATTCTTAAAATTATTATTGTCTTCTATGACCCCTCACCGACGCATCAGCTTGTCTTGAATGGCCCTCCCTTTATTGGTATTGTTGTCTATCTCGCGTTTGTGCCCAATCCATCTCGTTAGGAATACGTGTTGTTTGGCTTCTATCACGACGAATGATGCCACGCAAAGTAGTGTCATGGACCAACTCAAATTGTGGAACATCCCAATAATCTTCCGCCATCAAAGGGTGAAAAGACTTAGAATATGTTCTCCTGTAAGCCATTGTATCATAATAGTCCTTCACCACTGATGGGGCACTAATTCTATATGCAGCGCATACCTTTTGAGCATGCGAGCACGTGATGCCGAATTGACTCCATTTGCCACATGAACATTCTCGTGTGGCAATTTTGACGACGTGAGTGTTGAATCCATATCCAGTCTGATGTTTTGTCACAACGGAGGCAGACTGTTGGTGCTGGTTGTATCTCGTCACAGCATGTACAACACTTTTTTCGAACCAACGTTGGAACAATTTGTTTGCAAAGTCCGTCCATAGTTGGTTGTTTCTTAACATGACACCACTTTTGGCCATCCTCTCACGAAAATAGTGGACTGAACGAGCAAATGTTATTTCCACTATTGCAGTCATAGGCAATCGACGAGCCCCTTTCAGAACTCCATTGATGCACTCTGACATGTTGGTTGTGAGAATTCCGCACCGCCATCCGCCATCGTGAGAAGCTGTCCATTTTTCCTTCTTAATATTCTCTAAGTACACAAACGCTTCTAATTTGTGAGCCTTTATCTCGTTCATTGTTCGATTGAACTTGCTGATTTGATATTCAGAACCAGCTCTCCAACAAAGGTCCTTCAGTTCGACATTCTTGTGACGACTGTTGAAATTAGAACATACGTGTCGCAAGCAATATCTGTGCACTCCCTGTGGTGGCACAAAAATCTGGAATTTTTTCACTGCTCTGATGAGACCCGCATTACGGTCAGAAATAAGACACATCCCAGATCGTCCTCTTATAATATGTTTGCTCAACATTTGAAGAAATCAAGTCCAAGATGCTTCGAATTCTTCATCGACAATAGCAAACGCAAGAGGAAGTACCTGTTGATTCCCATCCATGGCAGCTGCAATCAACATTTTGTGCTTGTACTTTGTGTATAAATGTGTTCCATCGACACTGATGACATTGCGGCAGTATTGGAACCCATCGATACACGGTTTGAATGCCCAGAAGACGTATTTTATCACATATGCATTGCTTGACTGCTGAAAGTATTTATGTTTCCATTCAACAATCGTCCCTTCATTATACTTTTGGAGAGCTCCCCATGAAGTATGGTAGCTTTTGAACTGAACTCTCCCATGTGCCATAAACGGTTTCACGGGCCATCTTCAAACTGTACCATGCCTTTTGGTATGTTATGTCGAACCCTCTGTGGTCCTTCACAGTTTGTATGACATTCTTGATTCCATCTGAGAGGTCGCATTTTACCTGCCCTAATAATAAAGAAGCAATGTACCTTCTGTCTAAATTGCAGTGTTCGAGGGACATATCGTTAATAACACATGTGTGGTCCCCCTTATATTTTGTTATTTCCCAATGGCCCTTTCTCGGTTTTATTATTCCACGTAGATCCCATCTACACCATACATCTGGAACGTGAAAAAAAAAAAGATGAATACACTTTCTAATAAAATTGTGATAGACGATTATACATTATTGATACGTACCTGGGGTGCTATGTTTACAGACGACCTTCCATTTTTTTGTGGTACTCTTAAGTACCACATACTCACGCCGTGCATGTCGTATCGAGTGATCTTTCATCGCTCCTATTAAATGATCTTTATTTTTGAAAATCATTCCCACATCAAGTCTCCCTTCATTAGCATCATAAAATTTCGCATACTTTAACGGAACATCAATGGAGTCAGCAGGTATCTCCGGGAATGTACGATCAAAAAATGGTATGGAACGGTAAAACGTTTCCTCATTAGTGTTATTTGGCATAGACGGTTCATTGGCTGGTGATATACCTTGAGAGTGGGTTGCAAATGTTTCAGCCATGTCATTTATGTCAGCCTCGTTCTCAGGATCCTCGGGTGGTATTGGAAATGCAGCTTCATCTGGTTCAGACATATGATCTGAAAAATCGGCGAAACTATCAGCTTGAGGATCTTCTTCATGATCCTCTTCAGGGTCTTCTTCGAACACTGGCTCGTCGTTGCTCCGTGAATGGGTTGCCCCGGGTTGAATTCCAATGTTTTCCAGGCCTTGTGTAACAGCAACCACGTCAGGTGTTGAGTCATATACGCCGTAATTTGAAGCACTCCCAAAAAAATCACCACCAGATGGACCTGCAAAAAAATTACCATCGGAAGGACCGGCTAAAAAATCATGGTTGGAGGAAGAAGGTAGACTTCATTGGCTAAAAGTGATATGTAGTCGCCCCAACGTTGGCTAAACGTATTTGATGGCTGTGATGGGTATTGATGTTCTTTTTCAATATATATTTCTAAGATTGGAAAGCCTGATGCAGGATCCAAAAAGAATGACAAAGTGTCATGGTCTTGGATTGGCATGAGTGTCTCTTTGATACGACCGAGATAATGGCATGCATGTTTTGCGAATACTTTCAATGAGTATTCGTTGCTATCAACACCTATCTGCTGGTATAACCTCGCTATGAATTGAGAATAATTTGATGAATGAGATACCCTCAACGTTGCAAAAGGCAAATGATCGTAGGTCACTGACCAACCATCATTAGATACCTCACCACCAAAGTACAAAATAACTTCTATTCTAAATGATGAAAACGACATATTTTGTAGATGTTTTACAATAAACACAAAAAGAATATATGGAGATATTTTTAATATAAGGTATGTTACACCAATGCGGGATGAGGTTCAATAGGTTGAGCATATCTATTTATAGAAAATCGAATTCACTTCACATATGAAAAACTTAAAAAAAATATATATATATAAAAAAAAAGGCTGCATGATGCAGCCTTTATCAAAGGCTGCATCATGCAGCTATTTCACAACCTTGGCACCAAGGATACGTGACTTCATGATGCAACCTTTGATAAGGCTGCATCATGAAGTCACGTGATAAAGGCTGCATTATTGCAGCTTTTTTTCGGGTTTTTCGATGCGTGATGTATTTATATGTTCCGTCTCAAACATCTGTTTCTCAAAGTAGCAAAATCTTCAATATGCAAAGCGGGAATAAGGATGGATGGTATTACCAAAACAACCTCTTCTATAAGGGAAAATGGTCGAAGGAGCTAGAACAAATTTTTGTGGATGAACTGCTAAGGCAACTTGATTTTGGCCATTTCAACCCCGACGCCGTCGAATATTGTAACATCCACTGGGCATTGAAAAAGGTAAACAAGAAGGCTTTGAACCCAATATCACACGATGAGGGTGTTCATCGTTTACACATCTTGAAGCAACGTTACCAATGTTACCGACGTCTTAAAATGACGCATGGAATCTCATGCGATGCAAGAACGGGTATATTGACTGCTAATGAAGCAGTTTGGAAGCAGATTTGCATGCCTCCGTGTGACCGTTATGTCAAGTGTTATGTCAACACATCAGAAAGGCACTGGAATGCATTATGGGCGTTATTTGAATCCAAAGAATGCATGAGCATAGACCCAAGGACACTTATCCCTCCAAGACCCATACTGCTGCAGCAAGCTATGCTGCAGCTGCAACATACTGCTGCAGCTATGCTGCTGCTAGGGTCACGGGTTATACCGTGACCCTCAACAAATGTAAATAGATACATATAGTGCATGGTGTATTTTCAAAATTCTTCAAACTTTTCTATCGTCCCTTCAAACTTTTCTTCATACATTTTCACTTTACACAAAACGTAAAAGCTGTTTTAAAGTATGGACAGAAGACAAGTGTATGGTCCACGCGACCCAATCGTGTTGTCATCACAACGACAACACAGGTCTGATGATGTGCTTGGCGACGATTTAGATGAAACCTTGAAGGCACGACGTGCGGATGGTGCATTTTGGACACACTTTCAAGAGCATGCCCCACATCATAGGGTGTTGGCAGTACTACACCAAATGGGGTTTTATGGTGTGTACCGATGGGGCAGGATTGTGTACGATGCGCATCTCATCACAACACTAGTTGAGAGGTGGCGCCTCGAAACACACACGTTTCACTTTACCGTAGGGGAAGCGACACTAACCCTACAAGACGTCCAAATAATATGGGGACTCCCAATAGACGGACTTGCCGTGACCGGCGTGGATCGGGAGAGATCTTGGACAGAATGGCAAGAATATTGTGCTCTTTATTTGGGTGTCACGCCAGACGATGGAGAACTTAGGGGTTCGCGTGTGTCCATAAACGCAATTTTGCGTCACATTACACCAATCAGAATTGATGATAACACACCGTTCCCCAATATTGTACAATATGCACGTTGTATGACATTAATTCTTTTCGGTGGGGTGATGTTTCCCTGATTCATCCGAGCATCTGGTATCATTACTATATGTCCAGAAATTAGAGGATATCGACGCCGTCCGAAACTATAGTTGGGGCAGTGCTGTGCTCGCATTCTTGTACCATGAATTGTGTAATGCCAACACCAAAGGCAAAGCCCAAATTGGTGGCCCGTTGCAGTTACTGCAGGTAAAATTAAATATTTATATTTCTCATTAACTAACTTATTGCAATATTTTTATTTTTGACACAAGCTTATTATTTTACAAATTTGGGCTTGGTCGCATATCACACCAATAACACCCGGTCTTGGTGATGAACGTGTAACGATGGGGCCAATACAAACTTATAATAATCGGCTCCTTCCAATACCACCATACGGTGCAACGTGGAACAAAAAACACAACTTTACCCGCACTGTACGGTGGACTGTCCGGGTATTTAGAGATGTGCTAGCTGGTCCATCCACAGTGCATACACTTCTAAATGTATATGAAGATTGCTACGTGCCTCAACCGCCCCAACAAAGTGATTGGTTTGATTCAGCTCCATACATGCCAAGCCAACAACCTTATTATGGACAGGTTGATCTTGACCTTGGGCTTGGCACGAGTCAAACATATGCACCAGAATATAACATCTCACCAATTCCATTTCCGGCATTTGGTGCATATCGTGATTATGGAGAGTCTAGTTCTGCAACATCATCAAGTCGGTTGCATATGAATGCAAATAATGATGATAATGTTGAAGATGAACCAATACAAAATATGAGTGAAGAAATAAGATGACCTCGGCGCCAACGGCACCGACGCACTTGTGGGACGGGTGGTCATTTTAAGAATTGTAATTATTATAATTAATTTTTAAAATTATATTTTTTAATTTAAATATAATTTTTTTGATGTAATTATTTTTTTCTACATTTATATGCGTAGTAGGCTTAATAATAATAATAATAATAATAATAAAAAAAAAAGTAGAAGTCGAACTCCGAGAGTTCGACTTTATATGATTGAAGTTGAACTCATGGATTTCGACTTCAAGAATTTTATAAAAAAAAAATAAAATTTCGGTAAAAGTCAAACTCATGGAGTTCGACTTTTACCAATTATGTTATATATATTATATTATATTTTTTTGTTATTTTTTATTTTCTTAATATTAAAATAAATAAATAAGCCCTTATTTTCCCTTTTTTTAATTACAAATTGACTCTGCCGGCGGCGGAATCATTTTCTATTTTTTGAGTTTTGTTTATTTATTTTTAATAGTATTTTCTAATAATTAGAAATTAATTAATATTGAATTATTTTTAATAACTAATTAGTTGATATATAGTAATATATATTAAATATCTATTCAACAATCATACCTAATTAATAATATCACATATTAATTAATTAATTATTAAAGATAATTAAATATTAAGTAAGTTTTAATTATTATAAAATACTATTACAACATAAATAGAAAAACTAAATAAAAAATTGAAAATGACTCCAACATCGGCAGAGTCAATATATCAGGTCGCTACTCCAAGTAGCGACTTACTTAACTTTTGTAAAACTTTTATTATTTTGTGGTAAGTTTATAATTTTTTATTTTTTATAATAGTTATATAAATAAATCGACAATTCACATTTAGAATACAATACGTACTCACTTAAAGTTTACGGATAGCAGTTTCAAAAACATCTCTCAAGAACGAACAAAAAACTCAAGTTATATATTTATAAAAACTAAAATTTTCACGAATAAGTTCTGGAATTTTGATAATGGATATTTAAAGGAATTTCGCGCCATTTCTCGAAGCATTGCAATGTCTGAATTAAAGATTTTTTTTTGATATAATAGTAGGCATCATATATTATATAAGGGAAATACGTTTAGTACAAAACCTAGTGGTTTTTTCTAGTAAATATACTAAATCTATCCGAGTCCAACAATTTACATAAAACTTGTGGACATGTATCATAGTCATTACATTATTTACTACTAGCCGCAAGTTGTGCAAGAAAATTTGCTGGTCCATTTAGCTCCCTGTAGCAGAACTCCATTGAAGCCGATTGGAAGCTAGTCAAGATCATTCGGCAGTCTTGATGCAGTGTTATCATGGATCGGTGTAGCTGATGTTGAGGCCTGTCAAATACGTGCATAATATACATTGAGTCAGTATGTATAATTATTTCTTTGATATCCAATGACTTTGCTAGATGTAGTCTTTTGTATAAAGCCCACATTTCCACTGTTATTTGAGGAGCTTCCAACATAGTGGGAGAAAGCAGCCACAAAGTCCCCATTCCAATCTCTTATCACTCCTCCTGCTCCCGCAAAACCAGGATTCCCTTTCGATGCTCCATCAATATTGAGTTTAAAGCATTTATGGGGTAATTCCCATTTAATATTACATTTATTGTCATTAGTGCTACCTTTATTAAGTATGAATGTATTGTCTAGCTCTTTTATTTTTTTCTTTAAAGTAAATTCATTAATACTAGCAGAATTAAATACTATGTCATTTCTAGCCAACCAGATGTTCCACATAGAATGTACAACATGTGTTTGCAGCATTTTGTCATTTTTTAAGTGGTTTATCATGATGCATATGTTCCAATTTTTAAACATTGATGTATCAAAATCTCTAATATTGGAGAATGCATGGCATTTAAATAAGATGTGGTTTATAGATTCTGGCTCATTATTACAGACTGGGCATAATGGAGTTGCTAGAATATGTTTTTGAAATAGTTTTTCATTAGTGTTTATTGCATTCCAAGCTGTCAACCAATTAAACAACTTGACTCTAGGATTCGATTTAATCTTCCATAATGAGTGCCATGGCATAGGCACACAGGATTTCTCAGATTTTTCTTAAGTAAGTATTGATATGCGCTTTTAATAGTGAAGTCCCTAGTATCATTCCATGCCCATTTTGGTGTATCTTCCTGTGTATACTGAGGGATATTTATTGATAAAATTTTTTGTGCCACATTTTCTGGAACTTTGTTTTTAATAAGTTCCATTTTCTAGGTTTTATCTTGCCTGTTAATGTAGTTTGAAACCTTTTCCTCCACTAAATCGTTAGAAGGAATATCACATATTTCAATCAGGCTAAAAATTACCTATCCATTTGTCTATCCTGAAATGAATGTTCCTTCCATTACCTAGAATCCAAATAATTGATTTTTTCATTAATGGTATACAGTTGTGAATAGGCTTCCATAGAACACTATTATTATTAGATTTTTTAGCTTCTATAAAAGTTGACGAATTAAAATACTTAGATTTTAAAATTGTACCCCATAACTTCGTATTATTGATAAACAGATTCCATGCTAGTTTCCATATGAATGCTTGGTTAAGCATTTTAACGTTTCTTATATCAATCCTCCATTAGCAGCAGACATACATACTGTTTTCCATTAAACTAGGCCTTTCCTAGAGGTTGTTGGTGAGCCATTCCATAGAAAATTTTTACATAGTGTGTCTATTTTCTTAATCGTATGTATGGGTAACACTGTCGATTGCATTCTATATTGAGGTATATGGTTTAGGACATGTTTGACTAGGGTTACTCTACCAGCCATTGACAGAAATTTTGTGTACCATCCCTGTATTTTAGACTGAATTTGGTCAATGATATCTTGGTGGTCAGTCTTCGTAAGTTTTTTACAAGTAAATTTAATGCCTAAATATTTATCATCATTAGAGCTTCTTTTCAAATTAAGAGTTTTAAGTATATCCTTTTGGCGCATTCTAGGGGTATTAGGAGAGAAGCTAACTTTAGATTTTTCCCAATTCACTGATAAACCTGAGCAATTTTTAAATTTATCAAGACAATTCTTTAATTCTAGAGCATTTTTATGATTAGCTTTTACAAACACAATACAGTCATCCGCAAAACAAAGGATTGGTATAGCAGGACCTTTACCACTAGTCCTGATTGGATCTAATTTATGATGTTCTACTCTACTTAATAAATCCGATATTAATGATTCCATGCATAAAGTGTATAGATAAGGCGATAAAGGGTCCCCTTGTCTTAACCCTCGTTTTGGACTCCATTCCTCTGAATAATGACCATTTATTTTAAGTCGGAATTTAGTGGAAGTTATACATTTCATAATCCTATCTACTGCCCAATTAGGAAATTTGTACTTTTTCAATGTATGTTCAATGAATGTCCATTCTAATTTGTCGTATGCTTTTTCAACATCAAGTTTGATTGCCATAAAACATTGTTTTGATTTCTTTGACTTCATGGTATGAAGAATTTCATGGCTAAGGATAATGTTATCCTGAATATTTCTCTTAGGGACAAATGCATTTTGATATGGAGAAATTAAATAAGGTAGCATAGGCCTAATTCTGTTTACTAGAACATTGGATATTATTTTATAAATTACATTACATAAACTAATTGGTCTAAAATGATTAGTGTTTTGAGGATTATCACGTTTTGGAATCACAATCATATCAGTTAAATTTATATAATTTGGCATTGACCCTGTTTGGAAGAAATTTTTAACCATATCAATAACATTATTCTTAACTATATTCCAATAATTGATATAAAAATGAGAGTTTAACCCATTTGGGCCTGGTGCTTTATACAGTCCAATTCTTTTTAATGCTTCCCATATCTCAGTATTCGAAATTGGTTGTTGAATACTATTAAAATGTTCCTCTTGGATGACTGGTAAATTAGCATTGTCATTATTAGAAATACTAGGGTTACAACTAGTACCAGATATTGATATGAAGTATTTTCTGAATTCATTCAAAATATTATACGAGTCAACAATCCATTCATTATTATTGCTACGAATTCCTTTAATCAAATTAATTCTACGTCTATGTGAAGCATAAGCATGGAAAAAATTACTATTTCTATCTCCCTCCATATTCCATTTAAAATGCGCTCTTTGTCTCCAGTAGGATTCTTTCATTAGTTCTAATTTATACAAATCCTTGCTAACATTCTCTTCCTCTTTTAATAGACTGTCAGACGGGTTTTTCTCAATACTTTTTTATTATTCTTTCAAGATTATTAGCAACATTATTAATACTATCATCAATAGACCCGAAGACTTTTTTATTCCATTTTTTTTTGCCATGATTGTTAGGGATTTGTAATTTAAAGCAAAAGAACCAAAGGGTTTGATTAGGCTATTATTACTCCATGCATTTCTAACAATGTTCACAAAATCCTCGTGTAATCCCCATGCATTATTATACCTAAAAGTATAATATCTACCTCTTCTAGGACATTCAGTATCTAGTAGTATATGTGTGTGGTCTGATGTACTGGAAGCTAAATGAAATACTCTTGCATTGGGGAATTCATTAAGCCAGCTTGGCTTAGCCATCACATGATCCAATCTTTCTGTAATAAATGAGGGTCCAAATCTTTTGTTGCTCCATGTATATTTATGCCCAATATAACCTAGATCTATCATGTTATAGAAATGCATGCATGACCTAAATTGATGCATTTTTCTATATGATGTGATATTCCCCCCTAAATTTTTCATTATGATGTAATATGTTGTTAAAATCTCCTAACATGATCCACTTATCATACTTTAATGAGGTTAAATTATTGAGTTCAGACCACACCTGGTTTTGCATGTGAACCTGAGGGTGATTGTAAATGGCGGACATCAGGAATGGTGGTAGCCCTGGCCTTATTGACACTTCCATGTGAATTGTTCTAGCTGATGTATATACCATATTCATATTTATCTGTTCTGTGCGCCACATGACCCATATTCCTCCCGATAGCCCCATGGAAGACACAACTGCTGCAGTATCAAATTGTAAGCATCTAATGACATTTTGAGCACGATCCACTTGCATGCGAGTATCCATTACTACAAATACATGTGGTGTGTAACGTGATAATAATGATCGTGCTGCGGTCATAAACTCTGGCCTAGTAGCTCCCCTGCAGTTCCATGCCAGAATTTTCATTATTGATTGATGGGGAAAGGTTAAGGACAAGAAGCCGTTCTCTGTTGCATTCTGCGCCAGAACAGACTCTCTTGGGTGCACTGCAGAACGGTGGTGGTGGAGTGCTGCGTTTGGCAGTGGAAGAACCATTAGTCTGTATTGCAGTTCTCTTTCTCGTCCGAATGCTTCCCTCTCTTGATTCACCTCTATTATAGTTCTTGTGTAGTTTGGTGGGTTGTTGAAAACATGTGGTGCTACATGGAATGGTTGGACAATTTACTCGTACTGTCCCAGTCTGATCAAGTTGTTCCTTGCTCAGAGATTGCCTTGTGAGTTTTGGTCGTCCTCTTTGCCGCTTGGGTTTGCTGCATGTGTTGGTGACATTACTGGATTGGAACTTGAATCCGGGCTCAAATCCTAGGGGGAATTCCTCATCTGTGATTCTGTTGTTATCTGGGCGGAAGCATGCACTTGGGGTGGTGTTGTCTTCATGTTTTGAACTGTTGGATAGAACTGGCTGATCAGGCTTTGTGGTATGCTCGGTGATGGCGGAGCCAGAGTCAGAATTGTAGATGGTAGTGTTTGTTGATCTGTGATGTTGGTTGGTCCTATCTGAGATTGAATCTGGTTCATGGCATGCTGCATGTTTCTGCGATTTGGAGTTGGTGCCATATTCTGATTGATCTTTTGGAACAAAGGTGCATGTGTGTGAGGGTGGGGATGACTGAACTATTTCTATACTATTTATACTTGCTGCTACAATACAATTTGGTGGATTGCAGCTTTCTCTAGGAGTTGACTCTACACCCACTAACCTATTCCTTCCGGATGTTAATAAAATATTATTAGAACTTCTTTCACTAATGCCCATATTGGCTCCTAATTCCTGGTTTTTTGATTCTAATACTGTGTTCTCAACTGGTGTAGAAGTATTAACCACAGTTTTTGTGACTTCATTCATACAAGTGTCCATTTCTAAATTCTGCATGTCTTCCACCTGTTTCTGATTCTTCTCTTTCCATACTTTGTCGTGCGTGAAATGCGGGTTGTCCACTGTTACTGTCTACCATAGCCAACTCTTGCACGTCTGTGTTTGTAGCTAATGTGTTATTTATCCTTTACTGACGTATTTCTTCATTATTAGTTCTCCTTTATGAAGCTTAACTTCTGCATTGCTTTGATGTTTGCGTGATCTCTCTTCTTGTTGTTGAGGTAGCTTGTGTGAAATATCTTTCTTGGGTACCCATATTTTTGTCTGATTTTGTTGATGATTGACTGTAACTTGTTTGGTGTTTGCGCCTGAGTTGTTTTGCATATTTCTTGCCTGCAGAAGCTGAAGAGTATGTCTTTCCATGCTCTTACTTGTTTTGGGTCTTGAGTTAATAATTTTCCAGCTATTTTTCGAAGGTTGATCCTGGTTCTGTTGTGGAATATTCTGATCTCCCGTCTTCTTCTCTGATATTGTGATTACCTTGCATACATATTGAACATGTCCAATAATACCACATGAGTGACAAAATTGAGTTTTCAGTTCATACACCAATTTTTGGTTTATATTACCAATCTAGATTCCTGCTGGAAGTGGTTTGTTTGTATCCACCTCTATGCATATACGTGCGTATCTTCCTCGGGCCAATTTGCTTGTATGATTATCCACCTTGATTGGTTTTCCAATGAGTTTACCTATTTCAAATAAAACTTGGAAATCAAAATATTCCAATGGAAGTTCCGGTAGTTGAACCCAAATAACCATCCTGTTGTTTTTTGCTGTTGAGGCTCTAAAATTTGGGATCCACTGTTGAACTGCAATATAATGGTTTTGATAGAACCATGGTCCTCCTACTAATTCCATATGGTAATCTTCCTCATTTTTCAGATTTATTGTATAGTATCCTTGTCCTAAATCCGTCGAATTGATTGGCTCTGACGTTTTCCATATTCGTTGTAGATGTATTCCTATATGTAGGTTGGAGCTATTCAATCCCACTGTCTGTATAATTAGAGCTTTTCTCCATAGCTGCCTAATTTTTTTTTATAAGAGCTGGGTCCAATGATTGTTCTGGTAAAGGTTATTTAGATCTGACCTTGTCATCATGTGTGTTTACCACCAGGGACTGTTCTTCCCAATTCTGCAGCCAGGTAGTATGTTTTGAACTGTTGATTAGCTTCGTCCTGTATGATGGATATCTGTTTGGATTTGCTCCATTACCCATTTTCGGCGATGTTGTTTGTTGATTCCAATCTTGATTTGCCTGTGTTCTACTTTCTCCTATCTTCACTTGCTGATTCTGCATGTTGATCCCCTTCGTTATGTCTGTTTCTGTCAATATATCTGGTGGTTTAGGAATCTTCAATGGAGAATTTTGCTGCTTTACTGGAATTATTTGAGAAGGGTTTTGGGCGAGAGAAAAAATCTATTATTTTTTCATATACTCTTATAATTAGAACCAAATGTTGCTTGTCTGAATTAAAGATTGTTTTCCAAACATTGAAGTATTTCATATCATGCAGCATTTAATTAGAAAATATTGCATAATTTTTTAAAAGAAATGTTACGATCACATCTTTTTATAAATCATTTTGAATTTTTTAAATATAGTACAAAATATATAAATCTTTTATATTACAAACTACTTCTATCATATTTGAACTGGACCCAAAATGGAGTTCAAATTTGACCTCCAACTCATGCAGATAATTGGAGAGCAACCAAACCACTAGAACCAAAAAACTATTATGTTTATGATAAAATAAGTAATAATTTTTTCAAGTACATGATCTTCTGTTTTATTATGATATATAATAATTTTATATTTACTGAATACTAATGATCATTATGTTCAAATTATTACTGTTAATATTATCACTACAGGAAATATAATATTTAACGATGGCTAATTGCCATGGTTAATAATAGATAGCTATAACAAATAGTCATTGACTACGGGTCACTCAAAGGTCGTTGTCCGAGATTTTTGCGAGGGTGGCTAAAACATTTGTCATTGCTAAAAGTCATAGCAAATGTTTTATCATTGCTCTCAGTTGTGGCAAATAATATTTTTCATGGTGGAAAAATTAATTTTTTGCATCGATTTATTTAATCATTGTTATAATAGTTATTTACCATGGTTTTTAGCCATAACCATTAGGGAATGTTTACTACATATGATTGAACTTGATTGATAGCCCAATCACCCCTAAATTCATGTTTACTTGCAAAAACATGGGCCCTTGATTTGATTTTGGGGCCCATTATAGCGTGGGATAAATGCATGATTTGAATACCACCACTACAAAAAAATGCGGGAATTGAAATGGTAAGTTTTTTTAATTTTTGGAACGGTAAATAGTTCACTTGAACCTTTTGGACTGCAATTAGGAACGGTTGAGGAATGGGAGGCAATCCGTGGCAATAAGAGGCGATCCTAATAATTAGGAACGGTAACAAAGACACCGTTCCTATTTGGGAACAGTACAATGTGCATGTTTAGAATTAAATAGTACAATGTGCATGTTTAGAATTAGTGGGTAATCTAGCTGAATTATCTCTTCCAAACTTCCATAGAAGTCAGAATCCGTGTTTGTATATGATGAGCTTTTGACACAAACACCATAATTCATTGTTGACTTTCCGACATTGTGACGTTTAATGTGGAAATTGAAGCCATTGACGAAGTACGATGGGTATGTCGTCACTTCTGCTCTTGGCCCCAATAATGCAACTTCAACAATTCGTCGTTTGTGTGATTCAATTCAGGTTTCACTTGCAATTAATCATATATATAACAATTGAAATAATTGATTACAAATTAATGAGCATATCGCATTACAAGAAATTGATGATACTTACACGAGCTTTGAACCAATCCTTGAATTGTGTCACCACTAGTTGATCAATTATCGGGTCCTCCAAATTGTGTTGCTCGAACAGTTCATTCAAGAATGACCTGTTATAGTAAAACTGATAGGTATAAATATACATGTAATTGAAATTGAAATGATTCATACGAGATAATTACGTTTGTATAAGACACTTACTCGTAGTATGGTGCAACTACTTCACAATTACACAAGACGTATGTCTCGATAGCATGAAGTTCCTCACCGCTCAGCCATCTCTTCTTCGAGGCTCCACTTGCTCGGCCTGGGTAATTGAAAATGGACCGAACTATTCGATCGTCGTTGCTCGTGAGATCATCATTCCGTCCGGGTCTGTTCCGCTTGTAGAGAATGTGCGGTTCGAAGTAGTGAGAGGAGAAAAGTTCGATTTCTTCGACAATATAAAGCCTCTACAATTGACGCCTTGACGTGTGCTTTGTTTTTCACCTTTTCTTCAAATCGCTTAGGAATCTATTCATACGACTATTTATTAAAATGCAAATAATAAATATATATTTAACAATATTTATTTAATTACCTTTCAAATGGGTACATCCACCTGTATTGCACGAGGCCCCCAACGCGTGCCTCATATGAAAGGTGAACAATTAAATGCTCCATTGAGTTGAAAAAAGGAGGAAAAATTTTCTCGAGGTTACACAGGATGACGGCTATACTATCTTCCAATTCTTTTACCTTGGCCACATCTAGTGTTGTTGAGCATAGGATCTGGAATAGAAGGCTCACTTCCGTCAGTACCCCCCACACGTGCTCTGGAAGCATTTCACGGAAGGCAACTGGAATCAATTTATGCATGAATACATGACAAGCATGGCTCTTCATGCCGTGCATCCTCAACTCCTTCAGGTTGATGCAACGGGCCAAGTTAGAGGCATACCCATCAGGAAACCTAAGACAACGAATCCACTCATATATCTTCTTCTTTTGCTCCTTCGTCAATGTATATACCGCCTTGGGCATCACGTTCGGTCTCCTTTTATCCACCTCAAGCTTCGGCCGGTTACATATGATCTTCAGATCCTTTCGTGCATTCAGATTGTCCTTCGTTTTTCCCTTGATGTCCATCACAGTATTGAATGTATTATCGAACACATTCTTCTCAATATGCATGACATCAAGATTGTGTCGTATCAGATGCGGCCCCCAGTATTCAAGCTCCCAGATTATGCTTTTCTTCGTCCACTTATGGTCGACACCGTAGCCTTCCGGTTCACTCAACGGTTGTTCGACAACCATACTAAATGCATCAATACGGGTTCAGATATGTTCTCTAGTCAACCTCGGACGTGCAACCTTCCTCTCCATTCGATTTTTAGTGAAGGCTTTCTTGTTCCTGCGATAAGGATGAACCGGTGGTAGGAATTGCCTGTGGCAATCAAAATAGCATGCCTTCCGACCGTGCTATAAATAGAATGCCCGTGGTGTCCTCTATACAAACTGGAGATCCCATAACACTGGCGGTACTCCATCCAGACACCATCCCATAAGCAGGAAGGTTGTTCACTGTCCACATCAATGCGGCATGCATCATGAATGCCTGGTTTTCCGCAATATCGTGCGTACGTACACCCACATGCCATAAATTCTACAACTCCTCGATCAACGGCTCCAAGTAGACATCAATAAGACGTTTGAGATTCAATAGGCCAGGGATCACCGTCATTAGGAACATATACTCAGACTTCATGCACATTCCCGGTGGGAGATTGTACGGTGTATGTATCACGGGCCAACATGAGTAAGTTTTACCATACTGGCCGTGCGGTGCAAACCCATCCGTGCACAACCCAAGTCTAACATTCCTCGGCTCAGCTGCAAAATTAGGATATATCCGATCAAAATGCTTCCAAGCCTCTGCATCGGACGGATGACACATGGATCCTTCCTCCGTCTGATGGCTCGCATGCCAAGTCATATGCTCTGTTGTGGCCCCCGACGCATACAACCTCTGCAGTCGAGGGGTAATCGGTAGATACCTAAGAATGACATACAGGGACTTCTTGCGTTTAGGATTTCTATCCCTAGTGGGCTTGTACCTAGCGTTTGCACAGAACTTGCAATATTCCAAATCAATATCGTCCTTCCAGTACAACATGCAACTGTTTTTTGCAAGCATCAATCTTCTGAACTGGTAAACCCAATTATCTTATCAATTTCTTCGTATTGTAATAATCGGCGGGGAAAGTGTGATCGCGGGGCATTACAGTATCAA